>WAAE01000306.1:0-183269 GCA_013400495.1 Nicator chloris
CTAAACCTCTAGCTGATGTCCAATTTTTCTGAATCTGTCTCCTAGAAAGGCCAGGCTCTCTGTGTCTAGCAAGAGGGGCTAAGCCATACCAACGAAGCCACTGAATGTGAGGTATCATCCCTTTTTACGTGTGGAGACATAAATGTGGGAGAGATCAAAATCACTGGAGCTGACTGAGCACAAACAGGTTGATAATTCAGTATTTCAAAGGCAAGAGAAGACTCAAAAAACTCTGTTGACACCCAGAGTGAGAAAGCTGATTGTAAAAAGCTTCTGGAAAGCAAAAATGAGTCCAACAGTCAAAATCCCGGCAGTAAATGTGCAAACCCCAGCTGAGTTGGTCTCTGAGCTAACATTCTCTGAGTGTGTTCCTAAGATCACTTGAGGTATTTCTCCAGCCTCAGATGCTCTCACCTTTGCAAGAGACTGAGCTCCTCAGTGTGTGTCTCCTCAGGTTTACCATCCATCATGCTATGGCACTGTCCCACACTGATGGGAGCTCACACGTTGCTGTCCCGGCAACGCAGTTTAACATTTAATGTTTAACTTTAATGTTTCTTCTCTTACGATCCTGAACTTTCATCACGTTTCCAAATAATTTCAGTTCTCCGTCAGTACCTCTACCTCTCAGTCACCTCTAACTGGAAAAACCAGAGGAATTCATTGATCAGCTAGAGCAGGTTCAGAAAAATGCTCTGAAAAGTAATTGCCCAGTTTCAACTGCCTGCTCCCTTTTCCTTATTAGCTATATTGCTTCTCTATCAAAAGCACAATAAAACTTCACTGGCAAATCCATCTACAAGTGCCACATGTGAACGATCATCAACCTATTCATCTCAGGAACTACATACCCCAGGTAGTGCTTTTCCTGCTGACAGACCTGAAAATTATATTGACAAATTAACATATGCCAGGATGGTAATGATAGGAATCTGCTAGTCAGAGAACTTACAATTTATTGTAGATGTCAGCAAGCCCACAGTAATGAAAATCAGAGAGAGCAGATTCTTGAAATACTGCACCTAAAGATATTAGCCTAATACTGAGCCACTCATTTGACCTGAAGAGGCACATCAAACACACATCAGGGCACATCTACTCCACCAGACTAATGGGTTTCCTACCTGTGAGTTAAACGAATGCCAGTATAACACCCAGTGCAGAAATGGGCTCAATGCAGTGGGTTTCTGTAGCAGGCTGAACAACCATAGTTACCCCTTCCCCTCTCCGCCAGAAAACAGCTGACAAGAATCAACAGAATCCATTCCACGGTTGCTCTGCAAACTCCTAGCCTCACACTGGACACATCCCCCAGTTTGAGTAAACCCTAAGACATGTGAGATCCTGATACTGAGATAACACAAATATATGTAGCTATTTTCCTTGCAAGTATAGCTTCAGAAGTTATCTACTTTTTACACTTGGCTGGAGCACTGTAGACCAAGGGATGGGATGGAGTCAGGTAAACCTCACTGGGTTATTCACCCCCTTCCTGTGCACGATACCACACTTTTCTTTGTTGAAGCCACTGCTTTCTTCCATTGAATGTAGTATATTTACCACATCTTCAGACACAGGGAGGATCCATAATTGCAGAAAAATAAAAAGGATCCAAAATTGCATAAATGCATAGTCATGGCTGCCTGATAGTTAATTTAAAAAAGCTTAAGAGAGATCAGTTAATAATCTAACCATGTGCTTATTTATCCAGGCTGGGATATATTCTCTGTTACACTTGTGCTGATTTTGTACAGGAATTGTTTGTTGCTCTATACATATGCTTATCTAATTATGCTGAATACACATGCTTTATTAAACTCATAAATGAGTCCATTTATGGGTGTATGTGAAAGTAGACCCCTTCATATTTTATTTATAAGTGTGACAACAGAACGGCATTGACATAGAACATCCATTTAATACAGAGGATTTAGGGTTGTCCCACAGACTTTTCTAATTTTTTTTGCCAGAATCAAAGCTTTTGGGTTTTTTAATTAGATTTCTAGCCCGTCTGCTTGCAAAGATAGCCTTCACAATATAAACTAATGCACATTTGTCTTGCTGAGTCTGCACAAAATGGAAGAAACAATGACACAAGAACATGAACTTGCATTGTCCATCTTATTGGGGTGCTAACTGAAAACCCTGTTCTGGCAGCCTAAATACCAGAATTCTTAACTATTTCACTGCTGCTAATTTTGCCACCAAACCTGCAGATACAACGTTTGTCAAAGCCATGAATTATTCACAAAAGCTCTTGCCCATTTTGATGACCATGCTGCACAATTCAGGCTGTCAATTAGGACTGGGCACGTGCCTGGTCAAATAAACAATAAACAACCCCTGCAATTATAATCAAGGATTTTGCTCGCTTTGTATTGTGTGGAGTAAAAGCAGTGATCACAGCATAATCAAACTAGTACTTGAAGTTTATACTGGAAAAGACTGCAAAAGCACAATTACTGGGGATTTGGTGTAGAACCCACAGGAGCATTAGCTTAATGCATAATTTTAATTGCTTTATAACATAAAACTGAGGAAAACAAGTTAAAACCTCTGTTGCTATAAAAGGCTTGACAAACAGCAGAGAAAACAGCTCAAATACACTCAGACTTTTTCCTACCACTTGAAAACAAAAAGAATACTATGCTGGCCTCTTATGAGAGTGATGCTATACAAACTGCTAAAATCATCCACAAAACTAATGACTCCAAAAAAAAAAAACAAAAACCCAACCCTGATTCCAAATGTAAATAATGGTTTCAACTTTCTTTGATACAAACTCTTCTAAAATAATTGTCAGTGTGTGCTTATGTCCCTTAAGCAAGCTCAGGTTGTTGGTATCTGAAAGGGGAGGTAAGATTGAGTCTGGGTTTATGGCAGTGGCTGCTGCCTGAATTACCACATTGTGGGGATGTTGCATGGATGGGGTTTTTAAGGACAGCAATGTTCAGTGACCATGTTTCTTTAGTCCTATGGCCCGTCTGATAAAAATATCTTCCATCTGGTTCCTGTTTGTATGGTTGTGCCTCACAATAGAAGGAGCTTGATTAAGCAATTAAGATGGTGCATGAAGCACATGTTTACACTTGCTGGATATGGATGGACACATGATCACACTTGACTGCTTTTCTGGAGGAGGATCACAGTGCTTAAACAAGAATTAGTAAAAGGACACGGTAAGTAGAAGCCTGCAGGCCAGGTAGGCCTTTTACTGCTTTGGTTGACCTCTTGCATCAGTTTCCAATCTATTGTAGTAAATTAATGTGTTAGCCTGAAAAAGTATTGATATCCTCCTTTCATTTGTGACTAAGAGAAGACACGGTGAATGCATGTTTCCATCTTGATGATTTCCTTCCTATGCCCCTGGCAACTTACACAATGAATGAATATCTTTATTCTGTCTTCAGATGTACAAGGCTTGCGGAAAAGTCTGAGAACTTGGTAATGGCTGCCTAGAAATCCTCTCTAATCTGTTGTCTTGAGATTCATTTGTTGCTTTATTCTGTTTGCAGAGCAGATATGTATTTCAAGTTCATTCAGATTGTGTTGAAGTCAGATGTAGCCTGGAAGAACCAACAGGGAAATCCTGAAATTTTCTCAGCAGGTGTCCATCAAAAGTAGGTTTGATAAATCAATTCAGAGACTAACTCATAAAATTACCTAATATATTAATTTGCTTCCAACTATTTTAAAATCCACCCCAAAAAACCCTGTTACATAATCTGGTGATAACAATTTCTTTGATCTTCTCTCTGCCCTATTTACAAAAAAAATAGTTTATCATTAGCTTCTAGAACTTGACCAATAGTTGAACCTTTGTGTTGTAGAACAGAAAGTGTTCCATCATTGGAAACATTCAATTTTAACACTGCAAGAACAAACCTATTTTATAAGAATGCTAACATAACCTGTTGTATCATCTTAAAATGTACTATCTTATGAAGGCTTTTAGAGAGATTTTCCATGAATAACCAGGTGTTAAATGAAACAAGGTCTAATATGCTTTAGAGTATTTCACTCAAAAACAAAACTGGACTTTGACAAAGAACAAATAACACCCCAGAAGGTCTGTGACAATCTCCTCTGGAAAGGAACTTATTTCTAGGCCAAGAGAATAAGAAATACAAAAAGGAAAGCAATGACACGAAAAGCTATGTGCCAAAAAAATGTTCACAGGTATAGGAATTAGACTTTTAACAGAATCCCTAAGTACACATTTGACTTCTGGCATCTTTTCAAGGCAGCATAAACACAGTTAATGTTCTTTGTGCATTTGTAACCTCCCAAAAAAGGGAAAAATATGCTTTCATTGTAAAAACAATTATAAGTCAGTTGCCTCTAAAAGGGCAATGTGAGTCCAGAAAATGGACTTCAGCTTCTGGAAATATTGACTTGTCACCAATTTCAAAAGCCCAGAAATGGAGACCAAGACAGATTTGCACTGGTACTGTATCTAATACATTCATTTGATTTATGTTGCTCAAAGTTCTGTATGTTATTCAAACATTTCTGCTTTAATTTTCCAACTGCCCCTGGGAATGTAAAAAATATATAATGAGGACAACTAGCATCTTATTTGCTAAGATAAACATTTCTAAATTTAGTGTCCAAGTTAGAGCAGTTGGATTCTCAAATGGCCTCTTTCTCAAAGGTATTGAGTGGATTTTACCTAACAAAAATTTATGCCTTCTTCATATAATTAGTAGTGCCCAACAAGTCATCGGGTAAGTGCTGCTGATGCTAGTACACACAGATACAATTGAACAGTCCCTAAAAGTACTGTGGTGAAGTGTCCTACAGAATCCATTCCCAAATGAAAATCCCAGGAAATCCTTTTAGCTGACCCTATTTCCATGTCACCTACAGTTTACCATCCGACACTGCAAAATCATTAGGGTGGCTGTCCTGGAAAGTAAAGAGAAACTGAGATTTCCAGTAAGCCTGGTAAGTGAAGAATGATATAACAGTTGAGGTTTGCCTTGTGAAGAGAGAAGAATAAAACCCTCAAAAACCTGCACATACTGCTTGTGTATTTGATTCCTAGTCTAACAGTTCATTAAAAAGCAGAGCTCCCAGACATTCTTCCTATGGGTAAGATTTTTCACTACTTTCCTATGTACTTGATTTTTAATTAGATTTTGGAATGGAATTGCAGCTCCTACCCACAAATCTCTAGTGGGGAGCAAAATCTTAACTAATCTGTGATCCCAGAAATGTTTGCTTCTCCAGATGCAGTTTCCAAACTAAATTATAAATGTTGTAGAAAGAGACAAATGGAGAAATAAGGGGACGTAACCACAAAATTGGGTGTGATTAATCAATGTTGTAAGAGTTTAGTTCTGTCTTTAGAATGAAAGAAAAAAAGAGATCTTAAAGAAAAAAGAACATATTGCCTACTTGAATAATTCTTAGTCTAACAATTTATTAACAATTTTCCAGCCATGCTTCCTATGTGCAAGATCACCCATTATTTAACCAGACACCTTTGGGATTACTGTTCTCCCCTAAATTCTTCTTCCACTCCCTAGAACTGCTGCATGGTAAAATGGTGCATTTCATAATGAGATAGGTTTTCCAAGTGCATTTGCTAGGGTCAGGCAGCAACACAGTACATGGCCAATTTCTTCCAGAGTACTTCCAATTCAGGACTGGGAAAGGCAGCTTTAAGACCCTGCTTCCCAGAAATTAGAGGTCTAATTAGTGCACACTGTTAAAGAGATGTGTACTTCTGCCTCATGCAGCATATCTATAATAAAACCACTTAGGGTTTTCTATCTTCAAGATGTAAAACATCAGTTAATATGGTTTAATATCAGTTTAATATGGTTTACCAAGCAAAGAAGCTTTTTAATTAGTAACTCTTTCAAATTAAACTTCAAAAAGTAGTATTTATTCAATCGTCAATGGCAACATCCAAAGCACAAGCAACTGGCTTGGCAGATCCTCAAATAAATAAACAAACTATAAAACTTAACTTATCCTTCTAGTGAAAGTTTTATTTTTTTATTAATGCTGTAATAATACAGCATTAATATTAGAGACTGTCAATTCTTCTTGTATTCCCATGTGAAACAGAGGAAAGGGACAGGAAAGGCATATGAAAACAGCCTGATCTGGCTGGAGATGAACTGCTGCTATGATTTTTGGAGAGAGATGCAATTATTCTACAAAGCCCATGCTCTATTACAATTTCTATTCAATAATTTTAAGCAAAAAGACCATTCAGCAAAGATGTCCCTTGTAAATACAGCATCAAGCTTACAGCAGGTTTCTACTTTCTCTTATTTGCACAGTAGTGTGGGCATGTTTAAGAGGGGGAAGATTCCCTGAAAACAATTTCAGGACAAGGGAAAGCTGTTTTGGTGCTTTGCTTTCTTGGTGAAGTACCACAAAAGATCTTTCTAAAATATTACGTCACTGGAAAATTCTCTAGAGACTAAGGTTTCTCTTTAAAGTTGGACATAAAATAAAGCCCTGTGTACACAGTCAGGGAAACCAATCCTCCCCTGTTAAGAGCAGAAAAACACACTGTGGCACACGTTGCTGACCAGACAATGTTTGCCAAACCAAAAGCATGTCTGAGTTATACTTTGCTGCCTTTTCCTGGGGTGAAAGGAGAGAGTCTAGAATTATTTTTCTTATTTATGATTTTACTTTGCATTGAAGCATCTCTTTGTCTCTTTCTTTTTTCTCTTAATCTAAGTAGCCCAACAGTCTCACACCCTAGAGTTACAATTATGTCTTGCTGCATGCAGTGCTGCAGGATCCACAGGGAACTCTGAAGCAGTGCCAGGATCCACAAGGAAGGCATAAAACACCACAGGCTTGGTTAGGAACACCTTGTGGAAAATGAGAAGAAACCATTGATGAGATTTACAACTGTCTACCCAACTTGGATACCAATTCCCTTTGCAAACAGCAGGGAACTGAGCATCCCAACATCTGAGATAAATTTTGCCAGTCCCAAGACATACTTTCCATGCTATAAGAACATCAGCCTGCTCAATCCCACATGTTACCATGAATTGGTCATTGTTCTATTTTTACATGATCAAATTTTCTAATACCATAAACTAGCGTGTTCTTCTATGAGCATGGGAACTGCCAAACCCTTGGTAGTGGTTTGCACGTGGATTCTTTAATGGTTAATAACAACTGTGTCTCTTACATGATCTAGGGATACCTGGACACCTCCAGTCTCTGAGAAGGGCTGAGTCCAGACCACCTTCTCCTCTCTGTGGACACTAATTAGGTCTCTGTCCTTGATGCAGCTGTCTATTCTCATTAAGTTTGTAGAAATTTAGTATTCTTGAGCATTTTCTCTGATAGATTTGGTTTAACAGTGACTGACAGACAGCATGATGACATCAGATTCTTATTATTCATTTGGAGATACAGTTAAAAGTATATTCCTGAAAACATATCCTCAGTCCTACCAAGCTGTGTACTGGGGAACCCAGACTTTGGAGCAACATCCCCAACACCTCCATGCATCCAATGAGGATAAGGACCAGCCCATCTAGGCTGAGACAACTCCACTTCTGTGAATCCCATTACTCGCTTCATATTGGCCCACAGTAAAGGTCTCATCCATTCTCCATGGGACTTTAGAAGAGATTTCCATTGACATTGTCCATACCTTGGACAATATGCCCATTACAAAGCAGACTGCGAAGCACAGCAGTTGTTTTCCTGCTTCTAACGACATCCATGAAGAGATGGCATAAGCCACTTCCAAATAATAATAACTTTTAGTAGTGAAAAGGATATAGCACATACTGGAGTTACTGATGAGGAATACAAGCATCCATAGTGGAATGAGACAAAAACTATTTTACAGTCTCTGCAAAAACTGTAGGAAAGAGATCACCTAAAAGAAAATTTTGGATTGGCTGAAATGCTCATATTCCACCGATGGCTGCTGACAGCTTCAGGAGGGAACTGTGCACAGCCTGTGCCAGCTCTGCTGCCAGCGAGACGCTCCCACAAAACCTCTCTGTCTGCTAATTTTAGCTTTTCTGAATTACTGCTCACATTAGCACATGCCTGCCTTCTCCAAGGAATTCTCCCAGTCTCTGCTGCCTGGACCTCTCGGAGCATTGTGGAGCCACAGGTCTGATGGTTAAAAGGCCCACGAGGAACATGCAAGAGCTTTACACCAGCACTAGCATGGCCAAGGCCAGGGACAGCAGCATGGGGAGGTGTGCTGCAGAGACTCACAAAACACTTCTCAGAGAGTCACTGAGGAAGAGGATGGGGAAAATGATGCTCTGCATAAAATTTATAGCAGGCTGTGGTGCCCGCCAGCTCCCTCACCAGTGAATGGGTGCAGGATTATCCTAGTTTACAAGTTTCTGCCTTTTCTCCATCACCTCAGCTCCTTCTTGCAGGCAGCAGATACCGGTACAACCAACATGCAAAAGCCATTTAGGAGGAAGAACAATGCTGATCTAATCCCCAGACTGAGGGCCTGGACAGAGCTCAAAAAGCAGAGTATATAGCACAGCTGTACGTGAGACAACTCAGGGGATGGGATCAGGCCCCAGACCCTGCCGGCACCACTGGGTGGCACTTAGGCCATGGTGGTTCCTGCATCCCAGCAGTGGTGGCATGCATGGTGACAGAGGTTGTTTTGGTGTTTGATCCAGATTTGGAGAAATCCCAGCAGAATCCTTCCCAGCTGGAATCCTCTGTTGGAAATGCAGCGAGGTACCACGTACAACATTGCTAACAGAAACACAGCAACACAGGGAGTAGCTGCACAGGACAGGCACCCATCTTGTGTGAGGGAGCCAAAACCAGCACTCCATAGCCCCTGCAGGGGAGCTGAGCAGCACCTGAGGCTCCCCTGATAAGAGAGGGCCTTGGCAAAGCTCAGACCCTTGGCAAAGTCCACCAAACCTTGAGAGGACTCAGGTGATGCCACTGCATGGAATCTCCACCCATACGGGAGGCAGCTGTCTCCAGGTGAGCCCTCCTGGCCCTGGCAGGAAGCCAAGCAGGAAGCATTGCCACAGGAAGCTCTGACTGTGCTCAGAGGGTTTTAACAGCCCTCCCGTGGCTCTTCTCCCAGTAAGAGAGGCCAGGTGTGGTGGTACTGCAGAACCGTGGCTGGGCAGCAGCACCTTTTGGCTATTTTCAGTACAGAGACGTGGGAAGATGGGGGCTCTGAGAAGGAATCCACTCACTCCCTGCCATCCTTCTGGAGGCAGCCTGAATGCACTGCCTATGGGGAGGAGAAACACTCTGCAGCTGGGAGAGCAGTACTGAAGCAAAAAAGGCCAGACCAGCAAAACCAAAAGGCATTGGACCTGAACTGGGTAGAGATACTTTGCTGCCTGGGAGGAGCACAAAGTAAAACAATGACCTTTTATTTCACTGGACTTGTGCCCTCCACAAGCCCTATCCACTGACTCCATTGAAGAAGGCACAACTGAGCTCCCACTTGGCTGGAAAACAGCCCAGTGCCAGGAAAGGCAACTTCTCCAGACCTGTGCATTTCCCTTCTATGCTAAACTTGGCCTGTAGGGCTACCCTCTGCAATCCTAAGTCTTCAAATGATGAACCCATTGAATTTGTGTCGGAGATGTTAGATGAACCAGAAAGAACCTAACATGACTTTGAAATCTCAGCATGACTCTGCATGGTTGGCAATAAGAGAAAACTGAACTCCCTCCCCTACACTGTAAAATAGAACAATTGCCTTGGAAATAATTCAGACACAATAAATGAGGGATTCGTTCATATTAACTGTTTTCAACTGCAGATTTATAGCCTAAAATTAAGCAGATGTTGAGTGTTGAATACAATGCTTAAAAACACAATGACAAGTCGAAATCCCAGTTTCTCTGCATGTGGCCATCAGTAACTTCAATTATTTATTGAAACACAATTAAAGTATAATTGAAGGGAGCAAGCTATACTTAAAAATAAAGAAATATTGTAGAACTTAGTGGGGGGAAAAAACAGGAGGATATTTTCAGGTCTTCCAAAACAGTACAAAATGTTTGGATACAAGATAAATAACTTGGAAAATACTTTGCAAATCTCTTTGTAAGTACTTTACGGAATTTACTTTAAATAAGGAATTCACTTTTGTAAGAACAACAACCTTTATTTTATTTATTTTAATTCCCAAACTCACATTCTGAAACAAGGTAATGAAATCTGCATAAGCTTGTTTCAACATTAACATTAACTTAATCTCATTTGCATCTATTTCACAAGAAAGAGAGACTTCTGTTAGACCCATATCAATGATTACTGGTAGAAGTGAGATGCAGAGCCCAGCTTACCCTGCCTTTTATTAGGCTTTGGAGGGGAAAGGCTACACAAGCTGTGCCATTCGCAGTGTATCAACCGCAAATCTCCTTGTGCTGCTCATCACAGAACAGGTCTGAAAACACTGGCACTGTTATGCAGCTGGACAGCAGAACAGGGCTCAGCAGGGAACCAGGCTGGAACCACTCAGAGAGCATTCTCAGCTCCCACAGAGAAAAAGAGGGCATCTGCTTTAGGTCTAGAGCTGTGCAAATTGGGCTTTACACCATCCAGAAAAACAGCAACAGGCCATGAAACAGGAAGTAATTTGGAAATAGATACCAAAGCCCTCCCATTTACCTTAGGTTTGGGCTAATTTAAAAACAAACATAGGAAACTGTGTATCTGTTTAAAAACCCTACACCTTTATACAAAACAGTATCACAAAAGCTGGAGTGACTTTGTTTTCATGCCTGTGCAGCAAGACAGGAGTGACCAGACCTGGGTCTCTCCTGACACATCCTCCTAACAGGGTCTCCAAGATGGGAAGGATACAGAAACCTGCTTCAGTTCTTCAATCTGTGATTTTAATCAATTTCTTTTTGTCCCATTTTCCATGTGCACTGAGACTAAATTGTTTACTTTGGCTCAGGCTTGCAGAGTGTATTTTAACACATCACTTTACTTACCCTCTCTAAGCATCCCCAACATGTACAATCTTTTCTCATAATTCCTGCTCCCCAGGCTCTGACAGCTCTTGTCACTCTCTCTGCACTTCTAGGAAGTCCACATTTTCTAGCAGCTTCTGGTAAATGGCAGTTTCCAAGGTTGCAGCTGTAGACATTTGCTGCAGAATTTCAACATCAATTATAGCCACTGTCCACTCACCCAGGAATAAAATGCCTCAACAGGTTATTAACACAGCTGGAAGGAAATCAAAGATCCTCTTCTGAGGTGCTGATTTCCAACAAGCAGTGAATGTGTAACTTGGCCCTGAGGTGGTCAGTAAAGGGACACAGGAAGCAACAAAGAGCAGTGAGCTCAGAAGCCTTTCAGTATGACAAGGTAAGAGCACCAATATTTCAACAGAAGTTCCCCAATCCCTAGCAGAGTGATAAAAACATCACACACAAATACCACATATGGTACAGGCTGGATTTGAACTGGCTACAGAGTGGCAAAACACTCTTAAATTCACCAGCATTCGTGTCAGTTATTTACTTCTAATGAACCTCTTTCTCAATAATACCTTACAATAATTTGTTAAATTATATCTGAAGAAAATATTACATCTCCATTAGGCTCATTAGCTTCACTGCATTTTTTTACTGCTGTATTTTGAAACAAGAGCATGGTGGAATAATTATCGATGGCACCAGATATTTAGTTCCTAAAATTAGTATGGCGTCCCTGGTGTTATTTTTTAAATAGATGGTTATTTTTGTACATCTACAATAGCTTCCAGGAAAAAAAAAAAAAGTCCTCAAAAGCTCCTTCTGTGCTAAGATCATGTAACAGAAAGCAGAACTCTAGGGTTTAATTCCTATCAATTGACAAAATGGGTTTCACACTCCTCCCGGCCAGAGGAGCTGATATACACAGTACCACAGGTCACCAGAGAGGAGCTTAAAATAAATCCAAGAGTGGGTGAGTATTGCTACATTTTGCTATCCTCTGTATTGTTCTTCTAATTTTACAAAGTTCCAGTCATTAAACTAATTATTAGGGGCACTTCAGTTGTTTTACTGCTCCTAGCACCTCTCATCCAGCTTGGGCAGCTCTGAGGAGCTATTCAAACATGCAGGGCTGGCCCTTGGAAACACTTCACTGCTGTTACGAGCCCTGGATGTCCCCCAGAACAGGGAAACATTTAAGCAGCTTTTTGAACAGAACACAAATAAAAAGTAGATGTCTTTTAAAAAACACAGGCCCCTGAGGCGTCTCGGGTTTCCCCTCTGCAGAGAGCACAGAAGATTGCTTATCTTGGCTCCAGAACAGATTGATGTGTTCAGCCGGAAGGTTCACTATAGCTGACAGAGAACATTTCCTTCATCATATTGCTTCACCATGTGAGGAGATAACTCAGGCTAATAATATTCTGTCTCCTTTTTATCCTCCTATAGCCTATGCATAACTTAATTCGTAATTCCAAAGGGCTGGCAGAGGAGATTGGCCTGGTGCTAGTTTCATTTACACACACATAAATCAAAGCTCAGTCTACTGGAATAGATGGCACTGCACTGGTGTTAAAATATAAAATCTTCAGCAAGGCCAGAAAATTCTCCCTCAGCTCCCTTGATCATAAACACTATGTTATCCTAGATTCAGTCACGCCCTCCAAATTTCTAAACATTGCATCCATTTAAATTTGCATGTAAATAGAAGCTATCGTGAGTCACAAGAAATACAGCTTCGCCTACCCAGAAAGCGTTAGTGCAAATGTAAACCAAGCAGAAAATGGCAGAGTGGTAGAAACTTGGCATCCATGGAATTATCTTTACATCTAATGAATAGTGTCTTTGTTTCTTAGTAACTAATTACAGTGGAACTGTTTAGAGAAAAGGACCTTGTGATATGCCTGAAAGAACCAACACAGGGCACCGAACCAGGACTGCATTAGTTCACAGTGTCAGATACCCACTCACAACCTCCTCCTCCTCCTCCCCAAAACGGCAGGATCAGACTTTTGAACCTTCCAAGAGCCTTAAATTACCCCAGGCACTGTGGACGGAAAGGTTACCATTTTGGGATAGGAACAAGCTGTGTTCCTAGATCTTCACCCCCAGGCAGTAATCCTCAGCCACAGGAAATCCCACTGCCTGCAGGCACCTGCCTGACTGTGGCTCCCAGCTGCATGAAAGCCCTCACTATTCTGCTCTAACTCAAGCACACATAGCTGCTTTCAGAAAGCCCACATTATTATTCTGGTTTTGAAGAAGGAACTGCAGAAAGCTGAATCAGAAACTTTGAAAACTGCTAGCAGGACCCTGGTTTCACTTACCCTAATCTATCATCACATTTCATCACCAATCTCATACCTGCTCCAAGCTCCCAGCACTGCGCCACCTCTGCCCCCTCCATTAAGATATAAAACAAGGGTTAAGTGACAGATAGCATCAACGTGGAGAGCAATCTGTCTCACTCAGAAACCAATTCACCAAGAATAAAGAAAGAATTATTATCCTGGTGTCAATATGATAAATTACAGTCTCTTTTTCCTAAAGAATTTCTACTTCTTCAGCTAGCACAGAAAACTCTTCTCCTTTTAGCACGCAACATCAGAGCAGTTTCTTCTGACATCCTATTCAGAGTTTCTGCTAATGAAATTGTTTATTTTGGTGGATGGTTGATGTAGTAGTTCGTAACTACAGCACTCATCTTGGAATAAACATGAACTGAGACTCAGTGATAGGAATTCCAACTGCTCCTTCCATATATTTGTTTCCAAAACATAAATAAGTTTGAAAGCTCTGCTGCTTCGCCTCGTTAAAGTGCACAAAATATTTAGGGAAAATGAGTTTTCAGTGTTTCCTTACACCACACAGGTTACACAATCCCACGTGCCAAACCCATGAAGTTTGTGATCACATTTCCCTTCTAGAGCAGCTGTTGCACCAGACAAAACAGGACTAGGAGGAACTGGGAGAAATAACCTCCTGATCTACCATACCCTCTCTGTAACATTTATATCAATGCCAGAGGCTTGTCTATACAGCAACGGAAGGATTTAAGAAAAAATTATATGTCTTAAAGTGCTAATGGGAACCCATTAAAAATCTTTTCCTCATATCCAACCTAATCCTCACATTTGTTTTTCTCCACCCTACAAACCCTTTCCTTTAGCAGCATCACAACATGCTTATGCATGCTTTTCACTCTCTAGACTGAACAACCTCTGCCCTTTTAATTCTTCTTGACAGGCCACTATTTCAAGACTTCTGATCACTCCTGCTGCTTTCTGTTCCACACCTTTCAGTGTGCAAACATCCCAAGAAGGAGACAGTACTCCAGTTAATCCCTCCAGAGGTCCAATCTACAAGGACCCTTGGGAAGGCAGTGAAAGTGCTCCATGCATAGCCAGTCCCTCACTGCTGGGTGCATTTTCATGACAGATCGTACCACAGAGGAAGGGATGCTCTCCAGTGTATAACTCTAGACAGTTACATGTCTCTCTAGTTATACCCTAGAGAGTACAGGGTATAACTATATATAGTTATACCCTATACTCTCTAAGGTATAACTAGAGAGACATCCTCCAAAGGTTTCACGTACCAGGACAGAACAAGGCTTTGCAGTGGCCTTTGCAGGAGGAGAATGGTTTTTAGTGTTTCTAGGGTGACAGGCAGACAGGTCTTGTATTGGCTCCTTCAACATGTACCTCTGACCCCAGGTTCTGCATCATCAGTGAAAAATCACTGCTGCACTGATCCAGAGCGAGTCAACCAAAAGCAGCATTTCAGCTGTGTGACAGTGGGGAACAGAAGGGATGTGTCTTTCTATTACTGCCACCTCCATGAGGGAAGAACAATTAATAGACAAGGTTGACACCTTAGAAGGTAATTTTTGCTCTGCAATTGCTTGCAACCTGAAGCAATGTCATATTGCAACCATGAAAAAATGATAAGATGTAGGGGACCAGTTTCATTACTGCAGCAGCTGAGGGGGGAACTACCAAGCTCTGGGGGACACATTCCCAGGGACTGACATACTGCTCCCCCAGCCCTGCAGCATGTCTGTAATCTCTCTCACAATATGGTTGAAAATGGGGCTGGCTAGAGGATAAAATGAGGGGGGGTGGACAGAAAAGCAAACAGACTCAGCTTATTTGTAAAAACCTTGATGACCAGAAGTTCAATAGAGCAAAAAGTGCATCACCAGAGGACTTTTGATGTCCAGGAAACAAGCACTGGCAGATGTGGTACACATGGCTGCATCTACTCACTCTGCAGCCAAGTGATTAAGTCTCCAAACACTCCTTAACCCTCTTCTATACCAAATACAACCTTTGTCCTCTGCACATTGCATGTTTAAGGAACTGAGTGCATTTCCAACACCCTTCCTTACCTCCTGACTTCCAGATGCAGCCAACACCCCTGCCCTTCAAGTCTTAACTTCACACTCTTTGCCAAAACATGAACATTGTTTAACAGATGATGTTCTGGGGGTTTAAAAGAGAAGGAGCTCCTGGGTGGCACAGGATGTGTTCCTGCAACCCTGAGCATCCCTTCTCAGTCCCTCACCTGCCCTGGGGTAACACTCACCTCAACAGCTGGTGCAGTGGGTTTTGGGCAAGGCTATTTGACAAGCTTAAAAATAGGAAAAGGAAGTCGGATGAGGGCATATGTAGTCTCATAATCTACTGAAGCTGGATCAGAAATACCTCCCTGGGGACTGAACCCTATAAATGACCTCCCAAAGCTTGAAAAAATAAATATATTCTGGCAACACACCTTGCCTCCAGCATCCCTGGGAAAAGGATGGGGACCTGCTGGAAGACAGCCACAGAGACTAATGCAGGGAAAGGTGGTGGTTTACATTCAGAACAATTTGAAATGCCTTTCTTTGAAAGCTTCCTCCCAGGTCCACCCATGTTCCTTTCCCAGCCTGGAGAAATCTCTGGAAAGTACTGGAGCAGGAAGATCTGCCTTCTTGCACAGGCACTCCTCCCCAGCAAGCACAGCCCCCTACCCCAGCTCTCCCAAACCTCCCACAAGGTATTAAAAAGCAACAACAGACAGCAGGCTCTCTCCAGCTTGCTATATTTAACTGCAGATCTCTAAGCACTCCTCCCTTTGCACTCCTTTAAAACAGTTGCACAGAAATGGAGAACGAGAGCTGCTCCTCGAGGCTGTGAGGAGCCTGAAGCCCAGGTTTGCTCCCACTGCCTCTGCTCTGGGGCTCCTGCATTGCCTCGTGTGCCATAAAAACCACCGGAGCGCACACAGGAGGAGGAAGGGAACACTTTTGTTCCTCCACCCCGAGAACTCAAGGTACTAAATGTTAATACTTGGAAATCAGCAAGTGCCAAGAACAAGCTCCCCACCCACCATCCACCCTAAGCTTTGAAGTGTTTTCTTTCTAGCTTTACCTTGGCACGCTGGCCAAATAAGTCACGAGTTTACGAAGGTCTTCCTGCCTTATTCTGTCATGGTTGCTGCGGGCTGGGAAGGTCAAGACAGGACCACCTCGTTTATCACGGCCACCTGTGGAAAATAAAGGATTGTTAGAAAATCAGGCAGGAAGCACATGTCAAAAAAACTATGTGCACTGAATTGATAAATATAAATTACAGCACATTTAAGAGTCTGCATACCCGTTGTAGCTTTCAGACTTGCCTAATTGAGGAAGACAAGCTTGCATTTGTTGGAGCTCCAAACGGGGGATAGAAGAAAAAAAAAAAGCCTACACAAGGAAAATAGGAAAATTGCTACTAGCACTTCTTTCACCTAATCCCATCAAATCTAATATATCTGCTACTCCAAGCAGGTAATGCTAATGAAATCCTACTGTAGGGATAATTTTAAACTGGTCAACACCAAGAAAGTGAAAGCATTTTTCACTGTTTCTCAGTGTGTTGCACCGTTCATTCCAAGGTTATTTCCCATGTCCTGCCAGTTTGAAGTGATGTATCCAGTAATGTTTATGCAGCACAATATTCTAATCTATCAGCTACTTCATTAGAATTAAATTTTTGATTTGAAGTTCATGTCTTCTAAGCTTTCCTTTTATAAATTGTTGTTAGCAATCAGAATATTTGTTTGGGGGGGAGGTTTCCTGTAGCTTTCCTGTCTTAAAAACCACTTCTTTAAACTATCAGTGTCTGGCACTTTATCTTTTACAACAATTGTCTAAAGGATTAGCCATAAAGGAATAACTCTACCCTGAACTATACAATCACAAATACAGGGGCAAATACAATTTATTCTGCAGCACCTTATTTTATGCTGTCCTGCAAATAAAGTTTAAGAAAATTGAAACTGAAATCTAGTACCTCATTCAATGTTTAGTTCTTTCTTCACATATTATCTCAGGATTTCTTCCAGGAATTGTGTGTTGTCAGATACACGTTTGCACTGTTATCTAGGAAAAAGTTACAGCTAAACTACAGCTCAAAAAGCTAGCATGGAACTGCAAGGACCTCGCAAACAAGCTGTAAAAATGCACATGAGTTTGCACTTCTCAATGGAAAGTATAATCCCTTTAACAGAAATATCACTTCTGAGAAAAGAAACCCACATGCTTTCTGAGCTAATTTACTTGGCCAACAAGAAGAAGAAGTTACACAAGGACATGAACAACCCCAGCACTGATCCACACTGCGCTCGATCATTAAGAACTCGGGACACCTGCAGTCTGTGCTACTGGCACGTTCTTGTTACCAAATATAAGCTTTCATAAAATACAGATAATTTTTAATTGCTAAGATCTATCTAAAGAGTCTTCTACAGCACTGCTGCCTGTACAAGGCAGTCTCTTACACAAACTTCATCTATAGAAATACACATGCCACTGGTACCCATGGTTTTCAGTGGATGCAATGCACCTGAAGGGCTACAGTGTGCAAGTCTCCATTGGAACCAGGTCGTGTCTGATTTGTCCAGGGATACAAATGGAGAGGCAAACAACAGATGTCATCTTTATTTTGAGCCCTCATGCAGACAGGGGTACATATGGAGTACAAAAACTGTCCTGCCTAATCTCCATCCAAATCTCTGTGCTTTCTATTTGCCTTCAGCTTTACAGCATGAAGGTGAGGAGGGTCCATCAGAATTCAGTGTCCCCTTGGCAGATCCATGCCTCTACCACATAGCATGAAAATGGGGGCATAATGTAAAAAAGGATTCCTGTAAGTCTCATTTTGTTTTTTTCCTAGAGACTGCAGCTGATTTTCTCAGCTACAGTAGTGTTCAAAGCAATGATTTTCCCACAGGCAACCTGGGGAAAGAATGTAAACAATTCTCCACAGCTAGTGTTTGTTATCTTGTTTACATGTAGAGAAGTGTTAATTTTAATTAACCAATCATAGTGATAGTGTGTTAATCAAAGATCAATTAAGTCCAGCTCTGTCCTTTCACTCTATAAAAGAGACTTGGTTTGTTTAATAAAATTAAAGTTCTTCAGCCTTAGAAAAGTTGAGTTTGTGTTATTTGTCCACGCAGCAACAGATTCTATTTACAAGGAAATAAAGTTGTCTAAATGTTCAGACCTTTTTATGAAAAAAAGCTTCCTCATTTTAAGTATATTCTTCCTTTGTTGAGATTATTTCACACACCACATCAATGCCAAACATTATGTCATGCATGATAAGTATCCAACAGAAAAGCAAGCCAGCCTATAGAATGGCAAACCAAGTAACCAAAGCTGGAGGGAAATATTTTTTCAACACAAGAAGCTTTTCAAGGTTTGGAGAAATTTCCCATCATATCTAGATGTATCCAAGGCTTTCAAAAGCTTCCAGATATTTGCTGAAGCAGAGATCTTAACTTGAACTGCATTCCAGAACAACATGCTACCTGCTACTCATTCAGACTCCCTCTCCTTCATTCACAATTATTTAAAAACTTGTACAATGTGGAAAAGCACAAAGAGTTGAGATCAGAAGACATCCAAGCCCACGTTTATAATCCTCCCAGGATATGAAACACCTGGAAAGGGCCATGAGCTTCCCACAGCCCAGCAGAACTAAACACGTTGATGCCGCGCATTCACCTTGGCTTCATAAACCAAAAATTGTCTTTCTGGTCTTTAACACCTACCATTCCACTAAAGTGAGCTCTACAAAATAAATAAATAGAAACCTGTGTAAATTTTGGTAGGCTGAAAACATTGAGTCAGAAAATTCTTGACCCTTTTAGTAACAGCAACACAAGGATTTCAGCTACAGAAAAGAAAACAGGATCCAGAACATTCCTGTCCCGTCTTTGCTTCAGGATAAAAACTTCCCTCAACAGTTCATCTAAATTGTCCTCAGGGGAGCAGGATAAATAATGCTCAGGCACAGGGTCAGAAGTTACCAGGACAGAGCAGAGAAAATGGGTTAATTCTCATTGGAGGAGGAAGGTTACATGATGACCCAGTTGGAGGTTTCTGGATGATGGAAGGACAAATAAGCGCCTGGACTGATTCCTTCTAGTCTTACAGTGCACAAAACCAAGGAGACTTGGGTAAAATATCAGGATATGTTAAGTTTAAAAACAAATGTTTCTCATTTGTGATAAAAGTGCAGCTCTAGGCTTTGAGCAATAGAGTGAAATTATTACAAGTACATTGTACATATTAGAATCCTTCAATTGCTTCCTTCAACTCCATGCAATCCCAATTACTGCGAAGTCCCTAATTTTTATGAACGCCTGCATAATTTACAATTTTACCAAAACCCTGAATAAAGAAACATCAGATTTCTTCTGGAACACACTGCTGTACGTTTAATTCACCATCAGACTTGCAGAGTTCAGTAACTGTGGTTTACCCTCTTAAATACTGATAAGAGGCTGCCTTTTTGTTACATTTTGTAACCCAAAATCTCAGCTTTTCTAGGCAGACTGGAGGGGCTATCACCACCATTGAACATGCCTACATAAGGATGCTCATCTCCTCTAATGGAGCTTGCAACACACAATAAAAGAGAAGAAAATCTGGCATTGGCTGTGCAGGGAGTCTGTCTATACCACTCCTTTTCTTTATTATCATCTTTTTACTGAAGGGAATAGTAAAGTACTGAGAGGGGAAGAAGTTCAGCCCAGATGCCATAGTGAGTCACTTGAAGAACCAGGACGAGAAGTGAGGTTTTCTGACTTGCTCCACTGTGTTGGAGCTTCACAGTGCTTGAGACTCTGTCTCTGCTTGTTAGTAATCCACTTAGGGAGGCAAATCTTGCCCCAAGTCAGCCATGATCTCCACACCAATTGTACATACACAGTCTTCAGAGAGCTACTCAGCCCATTGTTTTAAAAGACAATAAAAACTAGAAGGAAGCCAGGAATCTCAATTGCTCTAATCAATAAGTCCCATCTCTTGCCTCCCCCTGGACTCACAGAACTGTGATGAAATAATCAGACATGTCATTAGGTTTGCTAATTACAGTTATTAAATGCTAAAACAAACAGCTGATAATTTCTTACTGTTTTTCAAGTTGGGTTTTCATGAGCTTTGCTCTGATTTAGAGAGGCAAACAGATGGTCTCGTTATTAGTGCTCTGGAAAAAAAGAGTTAGAAAAACACATGTTCTTCAGGGCACAGAGTACACTGAGAACAAATATTTAGCCATGTATGCCTTGCATTTCTCCTACAAAATCCTTTGTTGATGGCCTTTCCTGTCAGTGGCTTCCTTGCCAGTTCTTCCCATCTCCCTTTCTTCTATCCTATAAGAACCCATGGCTAAATTCAGGATTTATTCCCAGAAGTAGGATCACATAATTTTTCCTCCACAAATCATCCAGGGGACATTGCAGTGATGGCACAAGGTATTGTGATGCACACCACATTAACCTGTGTGCATGCAGGCAGCACGGTGAGTGGCCTTCTGATGACCACTTTTCCAATCAAGCCTGCAACCGAGAGGAAAAAGACACCAGTGACAAGATCCCCATTCTAGCAGCTGCCTGAACACCTCTTAGTGATGGGCCCAAATGTTTCTGCCTACAGTGGCCCCAGCTGCCCACAGGTAAGCCAAGAAATTGGCTGTCCCAAAGTATTAGTGATATGAACTCTGTGTACAGGCTTTACCAATCTCAAGTCCTGAGGCACATCCATCCCTGTTAATACACAATAAGCTGAAATTCCAGCTATGTGTAGTCCTGTTGAGGACAGGAAATGATCAGTTTCCGTTAATGCAGACTTCTTGTGTGCAGCAGATAACAATTTTATCAAGCTCTGTTTTCAAGCTGCATCTCTCCGGTTCTATCAGCCCTCCCACCACCATCCCTACCTGCTTGCAGCAATCCACATTTAAGGGTTTCAAACCTCCTGCTTCCTTTTGCACTCTCTTCATAAACAGAGATTCACGAGGATTAACCAGAGACACAGGCAAATGTCCACACATGTAAAGGTTCCCAAGAACCTTGTCTAACATCCTGCAGCACAGCAGCAACGGAAACGGGAGCAGCACACGGCGTCTCTGGCCCCTGTTCAGATGTCTACTGCAGTTCAAGTGAATGCACCACTTCATCTGACCCTGCAGATCATAGGCTGATCAATCTTCATGCTGTAGACTCTGCTGAGACCATAAGTGAGTTTCCAGAGGAGCTCAAATAATCCTCATCAGGTATTTCAGTCCAAAATATGGTGAAAAAAATGAATTACAATGAAGAGAACCAGGAGACAGACAGAGCTCAGCTGATGTCAGGCACTTCAATACAGTGATAAACAATACACTCTGGATTTCTAAATCTAATTGACAGACTTCCTAGGAAAGGAAAGTATCAAGGAATTGGTATCCAGAGTCTTAAAATAACATTCCTTTCTGTGTCATAGCTGAGCTCTGTGAGAGTTTGTTTGCTACTGGACTTACTGTGAGCAGACTTCTGTACTAAAACTCCTGCAACTTCAAGATAGACTAATTTGTTGCAAGGGTCATACAAAGGATTAGCTGTGTGACCACCCTCCAGTTCAGTTGGTTCCAATCAGGTGATTCTAGTGCAAGTGATGGAAATTCAGACTCCCACAATTAACACAGCTGCAGTGGAATCACCAGGGCCTGATCCTCCAGAGTGCTGCTCTTTGCAGCATCCACGTCTCCGAGTCAATTCCCCAAATCAAATTCTAATGGCAAACTCTTACAACATTACATTTAGAGTTAATGAATCCAAAACCAGAGCTAATTGTTCTCACCAGAAGATCTCCTGGCAGAGCAAGTCAGAGGCTGTAGATGGGATGCCCAGAGCAGCCACTGGATGATTCCTTTTCCTACCAAGTGGATTTGTTCTGCAATCACCCAAAGCCACTGCATGGATTTGAAGAGACAACCTGCTGTGTCTTGTCATTCATTTTCACTGTTTATGCAAGTGTTTTGGGGTACTTCTTTAATTTTAAATGTGTACTGGCCAATAATCCACAGCATGTGATGATGCCAGTCACTGCTGATGGTGGTACAGACAGACACTCCAAACTCACACCACAGGGCACACTGCTAGAAGCTGTATAGAATAAGGAAAAACAAAGAGAGGCCAGATTCACCCTAATAACACACTCTTCCTCATTTGAGACAAGCAGACAAGCATGGAGAAATAGTTAAAGAATGCCATGTTTCTCTAATAGCAGATTTCCCTTTTTTGAAATCTCCATTGATTTCAAGCTACACCAGGGAATGGTGTAAGAAGGAAGATATTTTTCTATTACAAAATATAAAAGAATTGTTGATGTTTCATTTGAAATTTCCATTCCAGAGGAAAAGGAGAATGGAAAATTATAATTTAAATCAAAACTTTTTGTGTAAATACAAAATGTTTACATCACTCAGAAATTAGATAATTTGGTTAATTTTATTCCCAACCCAATACAAATTCCAGTGTCCACAAATCAGCATTTGAAACCAGGCAAAGCATCTTGAAACAAGGATGTGAACTCTTTCAGTGCCTAAAGGCACTGGGGGTCTCATTTCAACCCCTTCCTCTGAAGAGCGAAGTGCATCTACTGCAGAAAAAGAAAAACATGTGGCACTAAGTGACTTGTGGTGGCCTTGGACAAGTTTTTGGGAAGGTCAGTGTCTTCTTCTCTGAGCTTTCCTCTTTCGTTCATCCTGCTGACCTAAATTTGGTGGAACCTAATTATAAAGCCGTTCTTCCTTTGGAACTATTTACATTGAAATTCCTCTCTGAAAGACCTTTCAGGAAATCTCTGCTTTTCCTTAAGGCTGTCAGTCAGGTTCAGATGTTGCTGTGACCCAGATCATGAGGCTGCTCCCGAGATGTGGGGCTGGGAACAGTGGGCTACCAAAGGATGGAGGTGGCTGAGCTGTTACTGCATCCACTTCTCCCTGCTCTGTGCCCTTTTGGTGCCCAAAGTGCACAGAAAAACCTCCTGCTTTGCAGACACGCTGGGAGCTTTGCTTGTCACAGCTGCAGCAGCTCACCAGCTTATTACACCCTTCTGCTGCTTATTCCTCTGTGCTCAACCGCGCTCTCAGAAACCTGGCCAGCCTCCTCCTTTGTGCTCCTGCCTCAGCAGATGAGCAGACAGTACCTGGGTGACAGCAGGAGCCCACACACCACCGCTCTTCCGAGCCCTCCAGGGAGCGGAAATACCAGGAAGGATCCTGAGAAACTCTTCTGGGTGGGATGTGGGGAAATGCTTTCAGCGAGACCCATGACATCAGTCAACTAACAAACTTTTTATAGCCTAAGTGCATGAAAATTTCCATGCATGGGAAGGGAACACGGTAACAAATTCCCTTCCCTTTCCCAAAAGTTCATACACTTTGTTCCGTACTGCCCTGATCAATACAAAATCTACCATAAATAAAATCAAGCAGCTAAATAATGCCCCAATTTACACCACTCTTCTAAAACAGCGTCTGTTTCCCAAGAAAGACTATAAGCCCAGTTTCCAAAATATTTCACCACCTCTCACTGAAAAAAAGCACCTAAAATAATCTACAACCTGTTTTATTTCTTCTTCTCAGTGTTCATCTCCCTCTCAAAATACAAAAATCAGTCTCTGGCTTGTAACTCACTCCCAAATGGCTCTCAAAGCCGTTCCATTGCTGGAAGCAACACTGAACCACCCGGGCAAAGCCAAGATTTTATTAGAGTTTAGACAACAAGCAGGTGGCCAAAGCTTCCCCCCTGCCAGCCTCCTGCTTAATCTGCTTCCAGGAGGTCAGCGATGGAAGCAATCAGAGATTGCTGGGATGTGCCTCACCCACAACTGCTCAGTCCATCGCTCTGCATAGGAGCTATGGAATGAGATTTTCAGGTACTCTTCAGACACACATGTGAACTTTGTTCAGGTTCAGCCTAGATCATAGATGAGATCACTGTAAGAAACCAAGAACCACTTCCAGGAAAAAATCCTGATATTATCCACCCCCCCTCAACTTTCCCGTGGTGCAGGGATGCAGATGCAGAGCCCCGTGCCTGCTGCTCGCTGCTGGCTCAGTCAGCCAAGGGGAAGTGCCAGGCTCAGAGCCCCAGACAGCACTTAGGCTGGATGAATCCATGCCCAGACAGTTAGAGCTGTATGTCAACTCTGAAATTAAGTGCACTTGTGAAAGCCTGAGTGCTCCTGTGAGATGACACGGCTGTGCAGGCAGGTCCTGTTGTGCCTGTTCTGGAGTGCTCTGCCTTGCCTGCCTGTTCTGTCCTTTTGCTTTGCAGGGGTCCAGGTGTGGAGCATCCACCACACTGGAACACAAAGCAAAGTGTAGCCCCTGCTTGAAGGGTCTTGTGTGTTCTCTGTAGTTTTCCTGTTGAATCACAGACAAACAACCTGGTGAGCCACAGCTGATGAGAAAAGCAATAAACTGTAACTGACATGTTCAGGTAAAAGTTTTTGTGTGCGCTGATAAATTCTGCAGGTGTAAGGAGAACCCCCTTGACAACTTTACTGTGCTATTATTGTTAAAATTGACTGTAGTATTAAACTCTGAAGAAGATTCAATAAAACTCTCCTGTTCCTCAAGGAAACCTGATTAAAACACAATGTGCTCTCAGAGTCTGTGCTAACTAAAGAACTTTTTTTTGTTGCTGATCTTGGAAAATCCAGGTATTTGCTTTTTCTTTTTTTGTCAAACATTTTCTCTTCTGTGCTCAAAGCATACTCTAGGAAATTATTCCATTTTAATTAAAGAGAACTTAGCCATCAGCTGAAATGCCAAAATCGTTTTCTTAATCTGCTTTATTACAACAGTCCAGGGGAACATTGGGCAGTACTTACACTCTGGGCTGGAAGGGGATGCTGGGGCTATTGCAGTGAACACCAGCAGCTCAAAGTGTTCTGCCTGAAAAGGGAACTGCTGCCTGTAGTCATTGCATTTGGAGACCATGAAGAGGAGGTGTAAATCCTAGGACCTCTAGCTGTGTCAGGAACGGCACATTTTGAGCAGATCCAAGTCTGGAGGCTGGTGAGTCTGTATGGAGCAAGCTGTACCCTGCCTGCAGCGGATCACGGTGTGAAAGCCCGGGGGATTGTGTTGGCACTGCTTATTTAACACCCCCCTCCGCAAGGCAGGCTTGGCACAGGACAGTGTCTAACGAGCTGATGATTTGATGTGAGACCCTCTGGCTCAGAGCTGAACACAGGCACCATCAGTGGAAGGGGCTACATAAACAATCCAGACAGGTTGTCATTAATAAATATTCCATGAATTACCGAATGATCCTGCAATCATTTCCATGCAAAGCAACAGCAGGAGCCAAGAACTAAATTGCAGTACAGTCCCTGCATAAATCCCTCCCATTCACGTCCCCAGAGCACCCAGTTCAGCTTTTGTGCCTCAAACAAGAGTGCAGGTACGCCGTGTTTTTATGACTGTGCTCCCCTATTTGGAGCAGTGAAAGCCAACCACATAAAACATTTCAGGACATTCAGAGAGAGACTTCAGTGCAAGATAAAGTGCTCCTGCATGTGAGTACTGTGGGGATGTCTTGGATTTTCTCAAAAGACTTTGATGTTTCAGAAACTTCCTACAAACTCCTGGATTTTCACGTCATTTATGAAAAAGTTTAGCCAGCATTTATACAGCCTCAGTTTATTTCCCCAAGTCACAGCTGGACTTGTGATCCATGGGCCGTTTAACTGGTAAAATATGGGAAGACATCTCACACCAGCTATCAGTAGAGGGGAAAGATTTTCTTGCCTGGATGACACCTCCATGGCTCAGCACAGTGATGAACCCCATCCTTATGGGACTGGGGACTCAACTCCTGGTGAGAGAGCCAGCAAGGAAGAGTCCGGGCACCTAAAAGCCTTGCTGCAACCTCCTCCCTTCTGCAGGCAGCATTACTGTGGAGATGAAGGAAACACTGCAAACAAGAGGAGCTGGCTATTCTTGATGGAGGTTTTCTCATTGCAAGCAGCCTGAATAGTTTGTAATCATCAGAAACACTGCCACTGGAAATACCCTGGGTTTATGCTGCCAATTTGAGTGACTTCATGCAAGATTATGATTGCTTTAGACTTTCTCTTCCCCCTCTCACTGACAAGTTGTAATTCACACCAGAAGCAATATCATCCAAGCTATTCTCAAAGCCTCTTCCATATTGTCTAGTCCTCATCCACCCCCAGATCCTTGAGATTTGTCTCCTGAATGAAGGCTGTAAATCTTTGTACAGAATGGCAGGAGAAGTTGGAGCATCTGAGTTATTATGTAAAAGCAACATCAATGGTACTTTTAACAGCAAGCTGATTGGGACTGTAAATGGAACACCAGTGATTTATAGGCCTGAGTGCTTCCTGCATACAGGAATTGAATGCTATTCATTGACCTTGAACCAAAAGCAGGATCCCTGAAGTGTCCTGCATGCTGAGACATGCCCACATCTGGGCTGGAGCTAAGCAGTTGCCTTTCATCCTGTGCTGCTCATTTACCTGTGTCTCAGAATATGAAGAAAATGAACGTGGACCAGTTTCCAATGCTCTGAGTATTACTGGATAGTCCTGGTCCACATACAGCCCTTTTCTTACCAGAAGAGCGCAGAAGAGCAAGTTCAGGTTCAAACATGAAACTGGTCCCTTGAGACTCTGCAGCATCACAAGGACCAGGATGTGGCAGACAGTGCTCATGATGGGCTGGAGGGATCAAGGAAAGATGTGCTCACCTGACACAAAGGCCACTTTCTCTTTCAGTATAGGAAGGACATCAGCAGCTTTTAAACCATCATTTCGAAAAGAACCTGCAAAACACAAAAACAGGAAAGTCACGTTAGAAGAGCGCATGTTCTTGCTTCCAGTTTCATGGACATGCCATGCTTCTCAAAATCAGACTGGAGAAGGGCTATAAATTACATAAAAGCACCAACAAAGAGACCCAAATGGCTGATGAACAAATAACCTTAACGTCAATAGAGATATGTACATTAAAAAATTAGAGAGAATCAGCTCATTGGTCTATCCTTCAGAAGTTCTGAAAGGTTAACAAATTTCCAACCAAGTAACCAGATTAATCCCTGCTGTCATTTTCACAGACCATACTATCAAGCCTGGGAGATGCCCATCTTGCAGACCGAGCCAGGAGCCTTCTCCCTTCACTGTTCTGGACATAGCCCAGGCAAAATTGCAGGGAACATTGCAGCATATACACATCCATTTAGCATCAGCCTTTGAGAAAGATTTGCACAGGGGCTGGCTGAAAAAGGGCATTTCCCCTTTGCTCCTTTCTGCTGGGCACAGCACAGCTGGGATGCAATGGCTCAGGGTGGGACCACACTCAGAGGGAGGACACGCTCCTCATGAGCCAGCCACTCTTTCCTGGGTGTGGAGTGGTTTGAAACCCCAGCACATTCGCAGGTAATTCATGCTGTTTGATTGCATGTTAAACATATCTGCACAGGCCATTTGCCTTCCCTGAAGTGCCAAATTACTTCATGTATCCTAAATATTCACCCAAGAAATCATAGACTTTTGCTCTCTTGGGAGCGGAACTGCCCACAGTTTCAGCATCTCTCTGCTCTGCAAAAGACCAGCAGTAAGGGATCAACCCAGAGCAAGTCAGACACTGCTATTCCCACAAAAGGTGGCTTTGAAGGACACCTTTGAAATTCCCCTGGAAAATAACTCATCCATCACTGGGTAGTGAGCAACAGCCATCATGACAAGTGATCTTCCATATGGCCTTAGATCTATTCCAGCTCACCAAAGAATATAACACATTTGAAAAAAACCTTTCACATTTTTCACAAATTTTCCCTTTCTGCCTTTCACAGGCAGGCAGGCAGGAACCACCATTCTTCTGAGATGGCACTAGGGTAAGAAAGTCTTCTCACTAGGCAGCTTCCTAGAAACAGGACAACATTGCTGCAGCCATCACACCCTCCTTGCTGAGCACAGCAGATGGTGCTTGACCGTTTGGGTCTGAAAGTGGCCCTGGGGATAGAAACACCCCCTTTACATTGTCATCTATTGCTCCCAACATGCAGCCTGCAAAGGCAAAGTGGTTCAGCCCACGCAGACATTTGGAACAGACAGGATGAAGGCTGAAACATCCATTTTCTCCTGCAGCTGATCTACAAGTGTTAGTATTATTATGGTTGAGTTATTGGTTTTTGCCAGTCACAGTCAGATTGTGCAACAAGGCTGTCTTGCACATGTAAATGTGTCCCTCCCTGGGGACCAAAGGCTACAGCTACCTCTCTGTGTCCCCGCTTGCTCTCAGGTGTCACCTCTGTGACACTCAGCTCCAGGAGATGTGTAAGCTCACCAGCTAAGCCTCAAGCTAGTGAAAACTAGCACTCAGAGGAGTGAGGTAATTCAATGCAAGGCCAAGACCATTGTAACTGCAATTTGAGCAGGCACTGCAGCACAGTCCCAGGGGATGCCTAAAGAGTGCATTGTGTCAGTAAAGTGTTTTGGGACCAGGGAAGTGAGTCCTATTTGCTAAACCCTTTCTGTGTTCAAGTAAGCAGGACTTTGTGTACTCTGTGTTAAATATATGCGACTTTGCTATTAACTTATCCTCTTAACGAGAATAACCTCTTAGATCCCAGGCTGTGGCTAGTTCTCACATTAAGGGTAGGAAGTGCTCACCCACAGGCATCATTTGGAATTTAAGAAGCTTTGTATAAACCAAAGCATGGTTTGCTTCAACCATGGAGCAAATGGGAACAGCCAATGTGCGAGACACATCGCAAGGGTTTGAAGATGCCCAAGGGGAGTACTGAGCCAAATTTATCCAGCTGCAAGATCTGCACTGTCAGTGCAAGTTGAGTTTTGCCCAGTATTTGTTAAATTTGTCAGGGAAATGGCAAAGTCAATTCTTAGGCACCCAACTGTGCAGCAGACAGTATACAACTGAAATCTTTGTGAACATTGCTAAAAAAAGCCAGTGGGAGTATATAAAGCACACCCTAAGGATTTCTTAGCAAGAACCCCCTCTACTGAGGCTTGAAGGCCAGATTCAGACACTCTCCTGCAAGGAAGGACTGCATTTCACAGAGGATATACGCATGCAGACCAGGAGAAAAATGTATGACTTTAAAAGATGGTCACCTTCTGAGCTGTAGCAGGGCAGGCTGCAGGCCAGGGGCTCTCTGGTAACAGCCCTGATGTCCTGACTGTGCACAGAAGAGGCAAGGAAAGATTTGAGTGGGGACAGGGCTGCAGCAGGTACTTTTCCCTTTCTCAGTATCACCCAGGACAGGTCAGACACACTCCAAAGTAAATGACGAATGAATTGAAAAACTATGAGCCTGTTCTACAACCAGGGAATAAACAAAAAGTCCCAAGAGCAGCAAAACTTCCCTGGGGATGAAGAAGGAAACTCTGGAAGGCAGATCTGCGCCTAAAGCAATGCACAGTACTTAACCAAGTGGCAGCTCATGACCCACAGATGCAGCCATGGCCACTGCTTCCAGAGGTTGTTCCAGTTCCTGACAAAATCCTTGATTGGAGGCTACATCTCAGAGCATGCCAACAGGTTTCCAGCAAGAGCTGGGGCAAGGTATGCATAAACGGGAAAACCAATGGCTCTAATAAGGACTCCAAAAGCAATAGCCAATCTGTCTCCAGAAGGGGCCAGCACGGCAATGATGCATTCCTCAGTTCAAAAGTTATTATAAGTATATCCCTAATGATGCTCATTTTCATCCTCTTCCCCAGCTGTTTCTAATACATTTGTTTTGTTTGTTTCCATGCTGGATCCAAGGCCATGTCTGCAGAGCACCATCTCATTTTGCTGCAGAGCCCTGTGCACACACAGGCTGTGCTTTGTAGCCTGCCCTACACCTCTCTGCTGCTCTTCTCAGACAGCCCTTCTGCAGCAGATGGACAGAGATGGTCAGAGGGATGAAGGAGGGGCAGGCTGAGCCATCCTGCCATTGTCCATGCATTGGTTTGCTGGTTCACCATCCTCATAAACATGGGACTACACAACAGAGCCCCTCTCGCTTTCTGCCTGCATGGTCTGCCAAGACACTTGAGCACTGCAATCACCTCTTTACGAAAAGAGAGGCACAGAGAGCATGGTACCGTGACCCTGCAGCCCCTCACACCTTCGTGACAACCTGGCTTAGTGTGCCATCCATGGAGCAGGGGCATTCTGACTGGCCACAAACTTTTATTATTCCAGTGACCCAAAAAGAAAGCACACCATGGCCAGCCTGAGCAGCTGATAGCATAATGCGTTCCTGTAAACTTGGAAGCATTGAAGAGTTAAGAGTGGATCCTCAGCATGGCTGATTCACATTTCAGAGCAGAGCAGCATCTCACGTGCACAGAACATCTCCTAGCAGGGATTCCCTGGGTGGCAGAAGCAGCTCACAGTTTTAGATGAGATGCTGTAATGAGAAGCCATATGGGTGAGCTGAGAAGCTTAAGGCATGCTTCCATGGTAAATGCAACAATCCTGAAATTGAGAAAATTTGTTTTTCCCCCTGGACAAATGCCCCAATTGGCCTGGAGAGCTTGCTGCTGAAGGACATGGAGGTCAGCACCTCAAGAGGCTTCCTGAACATGTTGGAGATCAGCAAACAACAAATATCTCCAGAGAACCGTAAAGATTAATAAAATAAGCAAGAGTTTTGGAAAGAATGTAAGCCTACAGACTTTGAAGTGAAAGCCAAGCTCTAACTCTTGGAGTGAAAAATAAATTATCCCTAGAGAGAGCCCTGTGAGCTTTAGCATTTCTTTCTTGAAGCAGAGTGCAGGGTCTCTGCTGGAAACACCGTCTTGAGCTAGATGGAGCAATGGTCTGCTCCAGAATGGCTTTTCCTAGAAAAGCTTCAGTTCTAATCTGAAAAATGCAGCTCTTGGCTTCAAATAAAAAGATCAGCTGCTGGAAATATGGAAATACTTTCTATACTTAAAAAAAAGTATGCGTAGGCAAGAAGAAGGCCTCCTGTCAGAGCACTGCATGGGGTTTAATCACTTGGCTCCTGATGCCTTCAGCTAGAGTTGTTCATCCCAAGTCCCATGCAATGTTTCAGGAAAGGCAGCCCACATTCTCATAGTTCTCAGAACAGTTTTGACTATTTAAAAACTTTGGCATAAAGTTTCTTTAACCAAACAAAATTGAACTCCTTGGGCTAAACCCATCCCTTGAGGAACTCCACTGGAGTCCAGGATGCAACAGACAAATTAATGTGGTCCATATTTCTTCTTCCCCCAGTAAAGGCCTCTCTTGTATTTCTATACCCCCACTTCCACACCCCAGTTTTTGGGGCATTTATCTCTCAGGTTTCTCACAGCCTATTGCCTTCCTACCTTTTTATTCCCCCCCACCCCCACCAAAGTCTCAGTGGAATTTATTTGTCTTTGCAGTATTGTAGAGTCTTGGCTTTCTACAACACACAAACAGAAGGGACATCTGATGTGAGCAGAGAGAGGCAGAACAAAGGAGACTTTAGTATTCCCATTGTAGCTTTTGCAAACTGAGACACAGAGAGATTGACTTGTCCAGTGTCAGACAGAAAGTTTGTGCAGAGCTGAACCTTCATTTCCCCAATGCTTTTCTCATACAAACATCTCTTTGTTTTCCAGCAGAATATAATCCTCCTTTTTCTTCTCTTTACACTTCTGGTTTCCTCCTCCTGCTCTTCTCTCTCCATTATTCTTTCCTTCTGCATGTATGCCTCAAATATTTACTTTTTGTGTGTGCTAAACCCTCTTTAACCCCTTCCTCCCCTTCCTGCAGGCTATTGTTTGTCCCTGCAGAGCTGTGAGCCTTCCCAATTTGATTTCTCTGCTTTTCCACAAGCCACACAGAGGGGCTTAGCCAAGGCCTGCTGGGGCCTTTGCCACTGGGATTTCACTGGCTGAGGCTCATTGGTTCAAAGGCAGAGAGGCCACAGCATGGCATAAGCATTTGGTTGAATAGAAGCAACATGTGCTCTGGACTAGTATTTTAGCACCATCTGGCAGAGATAAATGAGGCTGGACACTCTGCATCTGCCGATCGCTGCTCTGCGGACAACAGCCTGATCCCTGACGCAAAGAAAGAGCATTTGGGTGCCCTGAGCTCCCCAGGAGCCTGCAAAGCTCTCCTGCCATCCTTCCCCACTGTAGGCAGCAGAAGAGCAGGCTTTGATTTCACAGAGGAAGGAAGGATCGATTCAATTGAATTGAATCTAAAGACAGCACCAGAGAGAAAACCCCACAAAATTAAGCTGTAAATATCATCACCAACTATTACTGGAGACTAACCCAAAAGTATATACTTCTCTGTAATAACCAATAAAAGGTGATACCTGGTCTCATGGGAAGCATTTAGGACTGCAGATTGGAGTGTGGCAGGGACAGGGTGAAAGGCAGGTTGGATTAGCACCACAAGGGGCTAGGATGGGGCAAGGATGGTGGTTGTACCCCTCCATGCTCCTGTATTGGCTTTCTCCAGCCACCAGATCCAGTGTGCAGACTGACACACAGATCCATGCCACAGCTTCAAAAATTGCAAGAACCTTGGACACCAAATAGATAGTCTGCACAAAAGATTAATCCACTGCACCACATGCCACAGTCTTTACCCCAGCTGAGACAAAAGTCACATGGATTACATTGCTACATTTATTCTAAAATTAAAAGATGAATGTTGGGTTTATATGTAATAGGCTCAGTCCCAGACTAGTATTGTTTTCTCTGTGTTTCTTTATACTGTCTTTCTTTCTATTAATTACATACCACTCCTGCTTGCTGAAATACCCTTCTGGTCACACCTCTTGGGTGGCAGCACTTAAGGCTACTTCCCTTTCCGAGTTTTGCCAGTGTACGTCAGAGGTCCGGCTGCTTTTGTCCCCCTCTACACCAACAGGTCGGTCCCTGTGATTTCTCACTGCTCGAAATCACTCACAGGGATTTCTCACTCCCGCACAGGGACAGCCCCTGGCAGCACAGCCCCCTTCCCTCCCCTGCCCGTAACACCGACTGAGGCAGCGCTGGGCTTTGGGGGACCTCGCTAATTGCCGAGATTGTTATTCCTTCCACGAGGTACTTGGCAGCATTGAGCCTCCCAGCACAGCCTTTGAATGTCCGCACATTTAAACAGTAGCCTCAGCTTGAAATTGAGCCAAAGAATAGGCAAGGCCTCGAGAAAGATAGAGCGGCTTGCAGCAAGCATGCAAATTCATTAGCCTGTGTGCACGTGTGGCCTCTAATAAACCGTGTTCAGCGTCTGAAGCCCAAAACATCCCATCCTGTGCATCCCACCTAAGCCAACAGCCAGGCTTTGCCTTTTCATGTGGCACAAAACCATTCAAAGCACCACAAAGATACTGAATTTATGCACAATCTGCAGCGGAGGTTCTGCTTCAACTTCATCCATGTGGGATTTTACTAGTTTCATTTTAAACATACACTAATAGAGATGCCAAGTGAATGCAATGGCTGTGAGTCAATCTTTTGCACATTTCCTTTTCATTTTCATGAGGACTTTGGAATCAGGCTGAGATCTTTCAGTTCTTACACTTAGAAAAATAATTAGATATTATAGGTAGCCCTGTGGATAGCACATCTGACTGCTAGTCAAACTACTTGGCTCTATTTGTGATTCTGCTCCTAAATTGCTTTATGATCCTGAACAAGCTGTTTTAACTGTGCCAGATCTTGGTTTTCCTCTCTACAGAACGGAAATAATGACTGCCCACATTAGTAAAGCACAGTCAGGTTCACAGACCTCAAAAGCACCTTTCAAACATGAATTAATTTTGTCTTAAAAAACCTCTCAGAGTTCTCTGAGGCAGGGAACTGTTGCAGTGCACTTTTATAGACAGGCAAAAATGAGGCATTGACAGTAGGAAAGACTTGCTCTGGTGATCACAGAAAGGACTTTCTGGGAAGGAATGGGAGACATTAGGAGAACTGGAAAAATTAGATCATCTGACACAAAATCCTGTGTTTTATTTCTAAAGTGTACAAGGGATAGATGTGCTGCCCTAGAGGGAAATAAGTATATTCAGCACCTCGAGCTTTTAGTGGTTAAGTTTCTTGCCATCTACAGATTGCTCTACACATCAGTGACCACCCAGATGCAACAGTCTTTTATGGTGTTAATAAACAGCTATGGGCCATTTGTAATCTGAAGTCACATTTTAAACACGGCCATGGTCTCTATCCAGGCCTAGTGCGCATGAATATTTTCTTTTCATTTCACTCCCCTCTCAATTACAATTGGGTTTCTTGTGGAAACATTCCTCAGAATTTTATAATCCCATAAAAAGTTTAGAACTGCTGACAGATTCCTGCATGAAGGATGCAGGCTGAAGCTGTAGAAGCTGGGTACCCCAGGTCCCATCCTCTATTAAATTCTGTATCTTAGAACAATATCCTTTAACTGGCATTGGTTTAGTCAGCAAGCTTTTACCAAAAAGCTGCAAAAGGGCATCTGCCAGCACCTGACACATAGCAGTGATGTGCTTAGGGTTTCCCACCTGTGTCCCAGAAAGCCTCCTACTCACATCCTGGAGGTCCTCAGCTACCAATAACTTCTCCAGGACAAAAAAAATAAAATAAAATATCTAATTATGTACAACATTGAGGAGGCACTTTGCTGAAACGGCAGCCATACAAAGGAACCATATGCCAGTGCCCCAAGTGTGCTTTGCAAACATCTGCCTCTCAGGGGGATTTCATGCCAGACACTAAGAAAGCAACTTTAATTAGAGGCCAACTGAGATCCTTGTCCCAGAGCCTGTGACTGCCCTAAAAAAGAGGAAAAAAAATCCTAAACAAACAAGGCAATTGCATTTCCCTCCCCATTTAAAAATACTTTACATTTTCTCTGTTTAGTTTTTCTGACAGAGTTCAACATGACCCATCCAAGCAGATTGACAAAGTTCCCACTGCCTTCAGAAAAATCCCTGTCCAGGAAAGACAGTTGTGTCTCATATGAATGTCAGAGTGGGTTTTAAATTAGTCATTTTTGACTCTGGTTCATTCAACATTCACAAACCAGCACCTCACAATTAATTAGCCTTACATTTCCCCTGTCTCACGTCGCCTCAAATCCCTTCTGACCGGATACATTTCTGTCTTTGCTCATCTCCTTTGGTCCCTCTTTCTTTCTGCCAGGGCTTATGATTTCAGCTTGCAGCTATTGTGTCATCCTGGGAAGCTGATTTAAAAAAAAAAAAAAAAAGAAAGAAAGAAAGAAAGAAAGAAAGAAAGAAAGAAAGAAAGAAAGAAAGAAAGAAAGAAAGAAAGAAAGAAAGAAAGAGGAATAAAAGAAACCTAAATCTGCAATTCAAACGGGAATGTTCCTTTCCTGTGCATGAATTCCCTGGTTAGGGATAAAGCAAGATCCATGCCCTAAGCTCTTGACACAGGGCAGGCAAATGTAGAAACCATCCGTGCAGAGTGGTACATGAGAGAGTAGCCAAAGCCCTGGTGGGATCACAGAGGCTGCTCCCACCCCTGAGCAGGACACAGTTCATCCAAACAGAGCAGTTGCAGGTCTCTGGGTAATGCATCTCTGGACAAACCCAGCAAAACCAAGGCACCAAGAAGAGCAGCAGAAAGCACTCCAGCTGACATCAGGCAGAGCTGGGGCCACATCAGGCAGGCCTGTTGGGAGCACAAGGAAAGGCTCATGGGCTGCACTGTGATCCAAGAGCCGCCCTCCACAGCCCTTACCTGGGGAGCAGGACCTCCCATCACGCCCCACTCTTCTGTCCTTATTGCAATTTCCCAGGGTCTAGTCCTCTGCAAACCAATCTACAACCAACGCCAGCCCAGCAGCAGGGCCTGTGCTCAACCCACGGGCAGCTGACTTCAGACTGCCCAGACCTCTCTGACCAAGCGCTGAACTGCAAAGCAGCAGCAGCTCCTCCGAGGGTCTGGCCAGGAAACACTCTGGGTGTAACAGCAATCGCTTTAACTCCCCCACCAGCATCCCACATCCAAACAAAACCAGGGCAAGCATTTTACATCCATCAGCGGGAGGGAGAAGGCAAGACTAAGGACTAAATAATTTATCTGCCTCCCTTACAGATGCTGACATTTTTGACACACGTTAAACATTAATGAAAATCATTTTATGGATGGCTGAGTCATGCCAGTCAATGGATAATCTCCTGCCTCTCCACCTGCCCCTTTCACCCTCATCTGGCTCCTATCGCAGAGTGCAGCCACTTGTAACTCTGCCCTCTGAAAGAGGCCAGGCTTCCCCAGATGCCAAAGAGCAGAGCAAAAGCACCGAGGGGGCTGAACAGACCGCAGTGAACACACGGACGAGAACCGAGCCCGCGGAGCCCTAACCCCGCTGCAGTTAAATTCACAAACCTGCTGTTTTGTTAATTAGCTAACACGAGATGCTGTGAATCATTTTGGAAAGCAAATTGCCTCCCTGATTTCCAAAAGCTTCCTAGCTGCATTTCTTTTTTTAACTTACTATTTTTTCCTTCTCTCAATGTATAAATGCCAATTAAATTACTGCCTGCCTCTGTTTAATCTAATGTTAGCCTACTCATATTTTCAGCTGCTCCCTGATGCCAGTATGGCCCCTTATGCCCAAATCTCTTTAGCATGCTAGTATAAATGTTTATAGCCCTAAGACTTAGTGCTGTAAGAACCTTGACATTTTTGTGCTAATAACCTGTGATGTTATTGCAATGTTGAATTCAAAAGGATCACCAATAGGTTCAAAATGCACTTTTCCTTTAGTTTGTTCCAGCTAAGGACACATATAAAGAGATGACTGGGATTATACTCTCACGAGCTGTCTGGATCTCTTTCTGGACAAGCAGCCCTTAAATTTGCTGAAATGATACTCACTGAAAAGTAGAGTTACAAAAAGCCACAGGGCAGGTTTCAAAGACAGAGGGTATATTCACTCAATCTCATCTCATCTATCATAGAATCATAGCACCACTGAAACTGGAAAAGACCTCTAAAATCATTGAGTCCAGCTGTTAACCCAGCACTGCCAAATCCACATTAAACCCACTAGACTGCGATTCTGGATACCAGAGTTACCAGGAATATGTTCTCCATCCCAAATATAACTTTCTTTATGGAACAGGCTAAAAGATTATCACCTAAACGCAGCAAATGGCCTGCTTTTCACTAAGGGGGAGCTCAGAGCTGCACAAATAACGGGCTACAGGTTAATGAGATCTGACTGATCTCCAGAGGGTGCAAGCTGCTGCTCTATGGATCCCAGGCAGCTGGAGTCAGATGACCATTCAACTCCACCCTGAAACACAGGGAAATAGTCTGGGGCCCCTCTTTCCAGCCCACTGCCATGTTGCATTTTTTCTTTCAATGGAAGTGACAGAAGTGAAATAAATTGGCAATGATGTTTTAATTTCATAGACTGAATTATAAAATCTTTTCCCACACACATTTTCTCTTCTTCTGAATGGATTTGACTGGTTGGTGGTTTCACTGAGCAGCATGCTCTGCAAAAAACAGCAATTCCAGGTAGGAGGAAATTATCACATTAAACATGTCAATACCAAACCACCAAGTTTATTATATAGGTTTCTAAAGATAGGGAAATTATATTTTGATCTGAGATGACCTATTGCAGCCTGTAGAACCTTGATGCAGGTGGCTGTCGAGCCTCCCTCGAATATAACATTGTGGAGCAGACCCCAAACTAAACCAAGCTAAGTCAACCAAAGGACATTTAATATCTTCAGTAAATAAGAGATGAGGAGAAAACACAGTTTCTCCCACATCTCCTACTGCAGGTGAGATTTCACTCCTTTGGCTGCAGCAGTTTAATAACCCATTTTTATATTTTTCCCCAGGCAAGAGTTCATCCTGCATAAACATCTCATGCCAGGCATCCTTGCTCTCCCACACAAACATGCAACCACACACACCTTCTTATTTGATTTCTAGCTTTGCTGATAGAAGAACAGACCATGTATGCATTTCCAACCTACAACTCAGAGAAGGGTTTCAATGACCTTTTCCGCCAACTCCAGCTCTGCTGCTGGAATGACTTGTCCATTATGTTAGTTGTTCAATAACTCTTAGACACTTAATACTGCTTTGAATAAACAAGTCACAGTCAGGAGTCAATGAAACATTAGGAGCGATGACACATCAGAAATAGCAAACTAACTGCACAAAGGAAAAGAAAGAAATGCAGTGATGTTTTTCTGCCTGCTTACAAAGAAAAGCAGAGTGAAAGATGGACTGGAGAGAACAAATTCATCACGTTTTGGCTTCATTACTATAATAATTAATTTATATTAGCAGGTGCACATTAAGAAGATCTGTTTCCACCCCTCTGCCACCACCAGCTGGTGCAACATGCGTGTGTCAGTCATGGAAAATAGTAATTGTGCTGATGCCCCTCACCATCTCTTACGTCTGCAGCCTGCAGCTTTGTTACAGGTCCAGTCAGCAGCACTGTAAAGATGCACAAACACATCACAGAGAGCAGTTTTACCCCAAAGTGCTTAAAGTGACCAGAGCCAGCTATGGTGGGAGACAACCAGATGCATAACTTCATTTCCCATATTTCATGGGAGCTGACTGATAGCAGAGTGCAGGTGTCATGGCCAGGTATCTGATACAGGGCATTTATATTAGCCTTTTATAAACCCGATATTTATAAAACTGCACTGGAACGATGATGTTCCACCCAGAGCTTTGGTACCTAAGGAACATAGCATGGAAATGTTCATGAGCATGTAAATCTCTGGTTTATGTCTCACCCAGTGGATCCCATGGTAGGATTTGGCCCAAAATCAGAGTTCTCAGATATTACTTGAGACTGAGAGGCCCAGAAAAATATCCTCTTGATAATGCTTACTGGCATCTTGTGATCTGATGGAAATTCAGCCTGTGGAAATACATCTACCTCCTCTCTCATTTTTCCTAGGAAGCCCTATCAAATGTTGTGATACCCATTTATAGCAACTCCAGAAAGCTGAGATACATGACACTGACTACTAATGAAAGCTGCAGGATAACGCAATAATGGCATCTTGGGAACAAAAAATGCCTACTGAAATATTATAGAAAGAAAGTTATCAGGCAGGAGACGTACAAAATTCAATTTTCTGAGTGGTATCCTGGCTTAAATTATACAAACAATCTTTTCATGGCCATCAAATGAAGCTTTTTTGCAAACGTTTTGTGAACTCACACACAGAGAAAAAAACAAAGTGATAAATAAATAGTATCATCTTCCCCTGCACTGAGGTGCTACAGTACGGAGCACACTGCCTGCTGTAAGACTACTGGCCATTAAGGATGTATCACCCTGAGCAGTATCTCTGTCTGCACGTATCTGATCTGCCCATTGCCATTGTCCTCTGCCCCACAGCACAACCATGCACTTCATGGAATAAATATCCATTGAAGCCTAAGTGGCAAGTCAGCTAAGCACATAAATTGCCCAGGTTCTACCCGGGGACAAGAATAATTATCTTTCCAAATCCACTTTAAAACCCTGACTAAAGAATACTTTCTGAAGAGGTCAAGCCCTGATGATAGCTAATACTTTCAAATGAATCTTTGTTATTGCCCAAATACAAAGAGCTGTTTTAACGCATCTTGACAGCAGAATGCCTCTTCCAGGAGCGAGCTCACCCACATTTCTGCAGATCATCACTTAAGTGTTCTGTAAGTCATATGACTTTCTGGCTTTGAAAGATTGCCCTTTGATGTTCAACAGAGAGATGTCAGCATAAAAAGATGAGGGGGGGGTGGGAAAGTCCAAGCTCTGCACAGCTAGCAGCAATCAAGAGAACAGCAGTGACCTTTCTGTGGAGACCAAGCAAGCAATAGAAGCTGAGCTATCTCCTCACCCCTTTGCTTCCAAAAAGTGTTTAGCAACAGCATAGCTACAAAAGTGCCAGTAAGGTGAAGTGTCCTAAGTCACCAGTACCTGTTCAGTGGCTCTGCAACCACTTACAGCACCACTAGCTCAGGAGGACCCACCATGGATAGAAATCCAGCAACACGGTGCACATGAAGCCATAAAGCAAATTTGTCCCCTGGATGTCAATTGTTTTGGGGAACAGTGTGATGTAGCTCACACTACCACTGTCACTGCTGTTCCAGGGATAAACAGAAGGCTTCTGCCATCACTGTTTTCAATCCAGTCCTTTTCAGAAGTGTTGCCATTCAACTATAATGATTGTTTTGTTACGTGTGGTTCTACTTGGAAAACTGACTCCATAAAAACAGAATCATGGAGTTCATGTTTATTGCATCTCAATGATTTCCAGATAAAATGCAGTCAGTTTACAAGTAAAAAAGATGTTTGGTTTGTTTTTCGAACTACCAGGTCTACAAACTCATGCTGGGATCTAGAAGTTAAGTTGTCATCTTTTTGGCTTGTACAATTGCAAGGAGAATGAAAAAGAAATCTCTCGCTTGCTCCTGGAGCAGCTGTGTATTTCCAGCTTCAACAGAGATAATAAGGAATAAAAATGAAGACAATATTTTCAAACCCACTTATCTAATTCTACACTTCAGGGCTCCAGAAAGGTAATCTGATTTTAGAAGCTACTCCAAGGGCAATTCAAAGTGACAAGACTTAAGTACCACTTAAAATTTTATTGCATATTTAGGTACATAAATAGTACGTATCTAACTTTAGACACCCATTTTTCAAAACTGTTCCCCTTAATTTAGTCAGCAAGTTAATCAGATTTGCATGTGATTACACATAGATAGCAGATTATTTCTGTAGGAAGGTGTTATTTTTATATAGACACTTGTCGGAGCAGAATTGCACGTTAAACTAAAATTTATGAGTCCACAGGCTGAGTCGACATTAACTATTTGACAGCTGCAAATTACTGCATTACAGACATGGTCAATTTGCTTATAGAGACACATGTGCTCACATGTAACTTAACCATTCCCCAGGTGTCTGTCTGTAAACCCCAGTGTTGTAGGGGTTTACAGACAGACACCTGAGAAAGTTGTCTGTAGAAGGTTGTCTGTAGCAGGTTTCCCTCATGGCAACTCTGGCAGGTTGTAATCAGATTTCTGAGCCCCATTATCCTGCACATAGAAGAAACAAGATGTTCTAGGGTCTGAGGAACAGATTAGCTTCCTACCCTGTTGACACACAGATCCTCTAACTGTTTGTCACATCTTCTACGAGTTCCCTACAGCAAAAATTTTCAGCCATGCCTTGGCTTCTCCTCATTTCATCCCCCAATACATCCAGCTCTTTCCTCTGGGCTCCTGTGCCAAATGGTTTTGCATGCCAGTCAAACACATACCCATCGGGCGTCTCTGTGGATCCCAGTGTGACGGCCACCTCAAGCCTTGCAAAGGGTTTGCAGAAGCATTAGCTTTGAGGTGTTTGTGAAACACAGATTCATGGTGGGTAAACTGAGGGAACGTTTGCTCCATTGCCCAGTTGTCACAAAGCTTTCCCTCATGTACAGGTGCACTAATGCTGACCACCCCGTCCAGATCTGCACTTTGCCTCCTCCATCCTTGTGCCTTAGGGAGTTAACAACAATGTCTGATGGTAACCAAAGAGAAAATGCATAAGAGCTTACAGGAAAAGTGGGCTGAAAATAAAGGCTGGGAACATGGCCAGCATTTGCAGATGTACTGAGTTAGGAAGTTCTGAGGAACGTTCCAAAACATTGGCCAGTGTTACACACCCGGCCTTTCCATGCTGGTTTCATAAACCAGAGGTGCCTGCTGGCAAGGGCAGTCCTGCCAGGCCATCCTTGCAGCTTTACTGTGGCTTTCCTCCCTTTGCTATCTCCCTCCAACAAGGACAAGCAAGGGTGTTTAATTAAATCCAAATGCTAACATTTTTAGCTAAGTGTAAAATTGTTGATTTGGAAAGCAATGCGCCTGGCTTTCATCATTAGGGAACACTGTGATCAGTGTAACACCAGGCCAATTATGGCTGTTATGTTGCTGAGAGATGTATTTCTGTTCTCCAGATCTCTTTATGTATTCAGGTGTAAGCTAAGCAAGTGCAGCCTCAAATGCTAATTGTGCTGCTTAGGACATACTCAATCCCAAGAAGTCCTGACAATCACGCAACCTTTTAGTGCCAGGCAATTGCCAATCCTTTCCCAGCCAGCCCCAGCCAAGGTCTTGCCCATGATGATGAAATCTGCCTGGAGATTTTAGAAACTCACAGTCACACAAGGCAAGGCTGCTGCTCCTGCAACAAGCCACTGCTGACTTGCCTTCATAAACTGCCAAAGGGACTCTGAAACAGGCACAGTGACAAGGAACGGGTGTACTTGTGGCTCACTCCGTCCTCCAGATGATATTTTCCCAGCAGTAGTCACAGCTCGTGCTATTTGAGTCATCCTCATCTGAGAATGCAAATAGTTCCCAACCGGTAACACAGAGTTTCTGCTTGCAGGCTGAGAGCTCAGCTTCTCTCCCAGTGCTGCAAGCTGAGCCCAGTCCTGGAGAGCTATGGGCTGCTCCATGTCAGGGGAACAGCCTTGTACAGATGGCATGGAAGCATGGCAGACAATGAAATGCTTGGGGCTGGAGGGAAAATTGAGCCCTCACAACACTAGTGGCTTTAGACTTTGGATTAAACCCTGTTCTTTGTCATGTTGATGCAGAGAGGAGCAGCACTTCACAGCATTCAGAGAATTGTAGATTTACCCCACTAAAACCATCCTTCAGTTCCACACTTCTTTGTGACTTTTATCATGGTGTCTCTGCAAATTATTTTAATTCTTTATAAGAAGAAATGCATTTGCCTTGCCATTTACAGCACAGAATGTTGCATAGTTACTTGAATTTTCATGAAAAAATAACATCTAATTGGAATCTAAGTTGAATAAATTCAGATATCTGAAAACAAAAGCAGCATTTTGTGGAAAGTTGTAATTATTCCAGACAACAAAAGAAAAAATCCAGAAAATTCAGAACTGAGTTAAATGTAAAAGCAAACCACTACAGCTGAAGTATGGAAATCAATGTTTAGGCAACTAGCAACCATGCAGAGCCTCCAGGGATATCAAGGAAGGAGTGCACACTATGGCTAGTGCACAGGAGTACTGATAGCTGCAGATTAAATTGATATTGAAAGCCCTTTGCAGATTAAATTGATACTGAAAGCCCATTTCATTTTTTATCTTTCCCTTATTAAATTATTTTAGGATGAGAGAAAAAAAGACCACATATCTGTCTGCTAAGAGTAACACAGAGGTATGCTACATTAATCTGGCAATAAAGCCATCATGGACAATCCATGGGCTAAAAGCCTCAGGATGTACATCTTACTCAAAGTTGCTTATAAGTTAATTTAGGCCAAGAAACAGTTACTGCCTTATAAACATGGGATGTTTCTATCAATTAAACTGTTATCCTGCAAAAAAATAGCAGATGATGGAGATACCCAGACATCAGTGCAGGTCCCAATCCATTTTTGTGGCTCGTTTCAAAACACTATCTAGAAATTAACACTGAGTCTACACTTGCATTTTACTCCTTGGAAGGAAACGGCCTTCCCTTCCTTGGTGTACCCTCTCTGAAACCCTGTGAAGAAGGTAGCCCATGTCACAGTGAGGCAGAAGAAGCTGCAGGTGGTCCAATGTGTGAAATCTTCCCCCAGCACCACGCGGCTCTGCCTGGGGTCTTGCTGTTCCAGCTCTTGTCTCCAGGAAGCTCTGACATTTTCCTCAGTGGTCCCAAGATGAGGAAGGTTTATGGTTCCCAGGGTTAGCCAGAAACATTTGGTTTTTAATCCTGGCCGCTGACATAACTTGTGATCACAAGCAAATTGTTCAGTCTTCCAGCATCTTGGTTCACCCATATGCTGGGGACAGCATGTTTCCTTGCCTCCCAAGAGCAGCCACAGAGCCTGGAAGCAGCATCTTGTCTTTGCACTGGCCAAGAAAATTTCTTACCATCAGTGCTAAGTGGGTGTTTTTTCTGTATGGTTTGCTCAGAGGGAAGTTAAAAGGCAAGAAAGCAAAGATATAAAGCTGTTCTTGAAAGAAAATGTCCATCTCTAAAAAAGTGAGAAAATATTCAAGTGCCACACATTAGCACTGCTGCCAAGGGAAGTCTTGAGCAATTAGTCTGCTGATAGCTTGAACTTTACTGGGTGTAATCTAATTTACCAGCAGTGCAAGCCTCAGTATGCTTCCAGCACGTGGTGGTCAGAGAGCTACTCCCAGCTGCCCCACTGCCCTGTTCTGACCCAGTGAAGACCTTCAGTTGCAACTCAGCACTCAGTGCAAATATTTAGAAGGAAGTGAGAAATCAGAGTGGCAAATACTGCATTCAGAAATTCAGAAAAAAGCCACACTTGTCTGAGTCATCCCTGAGCTTTCAACACACACATCTGAGCAGTGTTGCTCCTATTCTGGAGCAGCCACCATGGAGAGCAGTCAAGCAAATCTACTGTGTGGGTGAAGGGAGAGAGGCACAGGAGAGCCAAGCCCCTCACTGGGGTCATGCTGGGGGTTATCACAGGCTCAAGATAAACCCTTGTCCATTGCACAGAGCCCTGTGCTATGCACCCCCTGGCCTCCCCTGACACAGACCAGGACCAAAGCAGGCACTGGCTTATCCTCCACGCTGCAGATGTTTATGGGTGTTTTTACTAAACACTTCAAAAAGGTGCCTGTCTCAGAAGCGTGGTTACACATTCTCAATCTAATAAGCTTTCAAAAATTTCATTAGATCTGAAATTTCCACCACAGCAAGTGATGATCCTCAGAAGGTACATAGTCTAGTGGGTAAAAGAGGCATTTAAGCACAGAGTGGGTGTTAGCACAAATATGTTCCTCTTTGTATCTTCCTTACATCTGACAAAGACTGCACTAAATTTCTGAGTAATAACAGCTACCAAAGTCGCCAAGTTTGAAAGTAAAGCATGAAGCCACATACCTAATTGCCTGGAGCATACAACACCTTCATCTTGAAGGTCTCTTCCAACCTAGTGATTCTGTGATTCTCTGATCTATGAGCCTGAAGGCTGCCAACACAGTTGCAGAAAGGAATGTGGGGCAACAAGCACAAGTCTTTTGTAAAACGTTTTTTGCAAAGCAGGAACACTTGGTCACCAAACCCATTACCTTCAACTTTTAAGTTATATGCCCCAACCCGGTGTGGCATGTTCAGTGAAAGGAGGATGAAAATTTGGTCCTCAATAGGACAACCTACACATTGAAGTCTGGATAAATCAGTTGTTTGTCAGGTGAACCAGATACCAAATTACCTCTCATTTAAAATGCCTGTCCTATATAGTTGCATGTGAGGTGCTAAGCAGGACGTGGTGAGGGAGCTGGCAATCAGCAGTGTTTCCATATGTAGTTAAAAAACAGAGAGCTTCAGAAAGACTCCCCGTGCTCCCTGTCTTCTAGCTAGAGAATCACATCTGGACCAAAAGCTGAAGAGAAGACTCATCAGAGGCACCATAGCTTCCTACTCTGGGATACTTGGTTTGATGGAGTCTGTGATTTTAAATTGGGTCAACTAACCAATGATGTGGCAAAAGAAATGAAAAAGAAATGCATACCAAAAATGAGGAAAAAATAGCAACGGGCAGAATTGTTATATGATGCTATTAATGACTAGGTAATCTTTTGTTGCATATGGGTAAAACCTTACAAAAGGAAGGCCTTGTAAAATCATGGCTCAGGCCTGTTACTCAGCTAAGTAGTAAAGGACTATGGAAAAGCAGCTCAGCTGAATTAGGGGTAGGAAAACAAGTTATATAACCATCAGTGTTCACATCGTGGTGTATGGTGGTTGGTTGAACTATGCTCGTTACGTTTTAAAACTATGTAACTGATCATGGGCTAACTGCTTAAAAAGGCCCAGTTTTTGCAATAAAGGTTCTCTCCTTCCCACCTGCCTGGGGACTCTGTGTCACTACAGAGCCTCACCCACAACCTTTGTCCTCCATCCTGCCGTCCTGAGAGGGAAACCGGGTCCAACACAGGACTTGTAGTTGCGAGTCAAATCTGTTCCTCCAGACAGGAGATACATCCAAGGTCTCAGATGCATCTCCATTACAGTGGGTCCCAGGCACATGTTCTTCTGTCACAGAAGGCCAAATTCCACGGTTTTTCCAAGGCCTTTTTTAGGCCAAGACCTGGGTCTTGTTATGAGGGGACTTGTGCTGAAAGGCAGTCAAGAAGTCATGAAGAGATGTGCTCATCTCCAATCTCTCCAGGCTGGAGCCAAATCTCTTGATAGAAGCTTCCTGTTAGAGAACTGGTATCATCTGGGAGACCATGCTTATCATTTCTTCAGGCTGAACACATATTTATTCAAATCACAGATACATATTATTCATTGAAAACAGGGTAATCTAACTATCCTGTGGTCTTCCTTTAACCCAACTGGAATTTATAAGAACTTAATGCAATATCTAGGACTTTCCTAAAAGAAAAAGATTGTGTGATAGCTCAGAACTGCCAGGACTTTCCAGATGAAAGTAAAATGGGGTAAGAACAGACAGATAATAAGTGAAAATGAGGATGATGAATTAAAAAAAAAAAAGAGGGATACAGGAAGACTCACTTTTAAATGAAAATATTATCCTGCTAAATTGCATGATTAAAAGTCAAAAGAAGAAAATTTGAATATGGCACAAGTTAAAAGAAGTACATTTTATACAGATTTTTTTTATCCTGTCTTCTAAATAGTCAATGATATGTTGCACATAAAGCTGTAGGATGGTAATTGGAAACAGAGTCTAGTCCCATGACAGGAAATAAACTCATCAATGGCTTTTGCAGATCTCAGTCAAACCATTGGGAAATTAGTAATCTTGAAAATTAATACATAAGACCATGATATTAGAGATGGATATAGCAAATGCACGTATCTCTAATGAGTTCATACTGGTTTTTTGCCATAAAGATAACCCTTGAGTAAGAAATCCAGCCATTTCCTGATTTGGACTTTGTCAGGGTTCCTGGTAACAGCATTGAGGAGAAAATCCACACAATTTGCTTGGCAATCTGAGACAGACTTCAGCTTCCAAGCAAGTTGAAGCAAGAGATTTTCTAGCATCTCATGGGCTGAGCTAAAGACAATAACAGATCATTATATAACGTGACAGAAACCCATTTTCACCACGATCCATTAGTGCATTTGAATCACTCAATTCTGCAAACTGCACTGATCATTCAACATTAATTGGGGCAAATTAAGTTATAATTTATGAGTGTTCTTCATAATTACTTATGGAAGGAAATAGTGAGGAACTAATAATTAATATGATGAGGAAAAGCTTCAGAATAATTTGTTCAACAAGTGTGTCCTTTCTTTTCCTTCTCCTTTCTCCCTGCTTAGAAACAGCCTAGTAACCTACCTCTTGGTTACCTGGGCTGTCATTTACAGCTGTGCCTCAATACCTGACTCATGGGAAACAGAAATTCCCAGCACAATTTCTCTGGATGCACGGATGAGACCTATGCCCACCCAACAACCAGTGAACATCCTTGGATGAGACAATAGTGGGAAGTGTTTTTATAAAAAGAAAGGAAAACTAAAGAGAAGAAACCAGACTAGCCAGGAGGTCTGGAAACCAAGAGAGGAATCCCTGAGTTTGAGGCAGATGGCAGGAATCCATGAGGCTGAAGCAGATGCATTGGTACAGACCAACAGTCTAGGCACGGTGTGATTTCTGCACTGGGCCTGAGCTTCTCTTTCCAGAATGATTTGGACTCTTAATGAAATCAAGAAATCATTTCAAACAAGACCAATAACTACTGCTTATCTTACATATACAGAAAAGGAAATTTAACTTAGGCTCAAAGGCAAATTACAAAGAAAAAGAAAACATCTAGCTACGTAACCTCATTCCTTTCACAGCCTATTATTCCTTGCATAGTCAGTCCTCTTCAATTAAATGCCCTGTGCTATTTTAAAGACTATAAATCAGTGCCAGTTCAAATAGATGTTGTAAATTCATGCAGATGAGGAAGACAGACATCCAAGCTGTAATTCTTTCTTTCAGGCTAACTTGCTCAAGTTATAAACTGCCTTTTTGAACATAAAACAGGCCTGAATTATCCATTTTTCCATGGTGATCAGAAGACAGGGTGTGGGGTTGATAAGAACATGCTGATATTTGGCATTAAAACCTCATCAAACCTTTCCAGACAAGATAATATTCAAATCCAGAATCTGAAATAAAAGCAGCATGCAATTTCTTGTCCAAGCTTAAAATCCATGATCATTTTGTTCCCATTTTTGTCACGTCAGACACCGTTTCCTTAAACAGAAGATATTTGTTGTAGAAGAAAACCTAAAAGGGGTTGACAGGCATAAAAAGACTTCGGTTCCCACCCTGCTTTCCTGTTTACTAAGTAGCAAATCTTGCCTGAATTTCTCCACAGTACACAAAGATAACTAGCAGCTAAATAACACACTGCCAGCAAACATACCATTACAAGGCCAAGTCAGTTCATACTATCCATGCATGAAACACCCACTGAAAGAGATGGGAAATCTTGACACGGAATCACTGTGGATTCAGGACTAGGAGGTAGCTTGGAGTGTATAAATTGGAAAAGTTGGACCTTGATTTCTATTTTGGAAGATAATACATCTTTAAACAAAAAGCAGAGGAAGCTAGAGACTGGTGATAGGCTCAAATGATGGATGTTTTCCCAGGGAAGAACACAAAACCATGTTAGTGCAAAGAGTGAGGATGGCTTTTCACTTTCTTGGAGAAGCAGAGAAGGATTTTGAGGACAGCTCACAAGAGGATGTCTTCATGTCAAAGAGCAGTGGAATGTACAGATAATCAAGCAGTAATAAATGCAATTGATAAGCTACCACATAAAAAAGCTCGGCAGAGCCATTACCAATCTTCTAGGCAAGAGACATATGTGCCCCAGCCTGCTCAAGCATTCACTGATGCTCAAGCTGGCCCCATTTGAGTCAGCCTCTTGGCCACCTTGCCACAGTAACCACAAGAACAACTTCACCATCCAGAAATTCTTCCTGGAGCCTGCTCGCTGCAAGAGTTTGGGTCTGGAATAAAGAAACACAGGGCAGTGAAAAAGCAGAGCCTGAACAGCAAAAAGTGGACATGGCTTCAGGATAAAGATGCTCCTTATTCTGTCCCCATGGTCCTCCCTCACCTGTATTAGCCATGCAGGCTTGGAAAAGAGACCTGAGTGAGGTGGGGTTGTCTTATGTTGGCCCTGTGTACATGGACCAATTTTCTCGTATTATAAAAGCACCATTCTCCTAAGCACAGGGGTGATGGACGTCCTTTCCTCTGCTAAATTTCTCATGTCAGGTGTATCTATGAGAAAAGATAGTTCTTTTTGTTCTTGCCCACAGCAGCAAGCCAAAAATGACAAAAATAGCAAAACTCCCCAAACAAACAATAAAAAACCCTACACAAACACCAACCTCCCTCTCAAAAAAAAAAAAAAAAAAAAAAAAAAAAAAAAAAAAACAAAAAACCCAAAAAAACCCCAAACCAAAACAACACAGAAACCCTACACTACCAAAAAAAAAAAAAAAGGAAATCCCCAAACAAAACATGAAACTATTCAGCATTTTTTGCCTTCTTTGAAATACCACAAATACTTCTGACAACAAGCAAAGATTTTTAAAGGGATGTCCATTTGGAGAACCTAGTTTCTTAGCAACTGCAAGAGACCTCTTAAGGAGTAGAGATTTTGAGAAGAGAAGTGATGAGCATGCTCTAAACCTTGCTTCTTTTTAGGAGGTTTCAGAAGGGTAATTTGAAAATATAAACCCTCAAAACATCTGCTTCCACTGGCAAAATTTCATCTCAGTGTCGTATCAGATGCAGCCTGCTGGATCCCGAGCGTGCTCCTCCTGCTCCCACTAAAGTAAGGTATTATTGTCAGTGCTGTAAGCAGGTCCTGTTTACATTAAGATCAATCTTTCAACATGCTTAGGAAGTTCAAACAAGCACTTGGCTGTAAATCTGAGAGGTTTACCCAGACAATGCTGTTAGCTGTTTGTGTATGTAGGAAATGCTGCAGGTTGACCTAACACTTCTCCTGAATAGGAGTTTTACTACATCTCCTGTGTCAGTCATAAAAGTGATGGGCGGAAAAAAATGTTCATTGTTATTAAAAAAGAAAGTCAGTTCCCAAAATAAGATATATCACACTCCATCACTTCTCTGCCAAACACTCCTGTGTACTTAATGACTCCACTAGGAAAAGAGATTAAAGAGAATTGTATAGATTATCAAATGACAAACTCTTTCAACCTGCAATTCTGAAAGCAGAACATTCTGGCATCCCACCCCACGCTTCAGCAGTAGGAATATTAGATACAACCAAGGCTTGCCTAATCTACTGCTAGTAAGAGATGTGAGTTTCCTTGGCTGTTGGAGCAGAGTTTTTCTATTTGTCCAAAACAGAGAGTAGTGCAGCTGAGCAGAACACAGGGCGGTTTTGTCCTTTCCACTTGCCCTGCTGAATGGACTGTCAGCAGTTCAGTCTATGTATCGTGAATGCTAAAGCACTGCTTCAGACAGGAGCCCTCAATAGAACTGCTGTGGTACCAGGCAGCCTCCTAATTCCCACCACTGCAAGAGCAGCACAGCACAGCACACAAAAAAGTCCTCTTCCCCCCAAAAACCCCAAACATTCTCCTTCCCCCCACATTTAACAACCTTTCTGCTCTCCATTTCTGCCTCCCCTTTCTGCATTGCTGAATATACGTCTGGGATGGGCTCAGTCACACTTCAGTGCAGCACACTTTATCCCAGCTCTCCACTGGGAAACAGGAATCACTTTGGGTGCCTCTTCAGGCAAATTTCTTTAGTGGCCTCTTGTTTTCCCCCCTCTCCCCTGCCTTCTAGCCTTTTCTGATCTCTGAATAATTTGTTCACACAGTATTGCTTCCTTTGCCATTAGAAGCCATAAATCAAAACGCAAGCACTACAAGGTCTTACAGTTTCAGAACCTATTAATATTTTGTTTCTTTGGAAAATAAAAATCTATGTGACAAGTATGAGGGAGTCACAATTTCTCTTTCAACACAGGCTGATGGAAATGGAATTTAATCCAAATTTCTGTCGAAACAAACATTTTTTCCCTATTACTTTAAAAACAGAAGAGCTCCCTGAACCTTGGCTCATCAGGCTTGTGTTTGCAGACACTGCTCAGTACAATGTGCTTACATTTTGGGCTCTCTCCCTCCACAGTCCTACTCCAGCCTCTGGCATCCCTTGACCACAGGACAGCAATTTGAGGAGGGTTCTCCCTGGCTCCCAGCATCTCCTGTCAGCTTTGCTATCTGTCACCACAGAGCAGCATGGAGTGACACTGTGCATGAGGAAATCACCACTACAAGCCTGGCTCAGGGGACCTCAAATCAGGTTCACGTGGCAGGACAAAATGACCATAGGACAGGGAACTGCTAAAACAGGCAGCAGAGAGATTTGCTCTGGTAGCTGCTCAGCAAGAGAAATGCTTGCTGTCCCCTAAATTGTTTTTCCTGGTCTTCTGGACAAAATCTCCTTTTGCCATTAAATGTGTAAGTCATGTTACTTTGAAGATGGCTGTTATTCTGGATTGCTTTACAGATGTCAGGATTATTTACTACAGAAGTTCCTTTCATTAAGAAAAGAATTTTTATAGTTGAATTTCACTAGTTCCAAATAAGTGAGACACCATTTAAAGCACCAAAGAAGGGCTTTCACCACTTCAGAGCATTGGTTTTTGTAACCACTTTTGCAAGTCTGCAGAATTTATGGGTGAAGTGTGTTTGTACAATGTGATCCCAGATTCCAAGAAGTAAGATTCCAAATAATTCAAAGCTAAACAAGGTCTCACACAAATTATAAACTGTGAGGTTCTGTAGTGTCTTTTTATCCAGGAGCTTCTGAACCTAAAAGAGAGTGCAGCCAGAGACGTTAACAGCTGGCTGTCTCTTCCCAGGAACTCACTGGTAGGAACCACGGAGGTCCATAGTTGCTATCGGAGGATGCCAGCACAGCTGAATGCTCTATTCATCAGCTGTATGCCTTTAACAAAGATTAAACACACACACACACACACACACACACACAAACTTCAAAAGGACAAAGATTTAGCCAATCTGTGAAAACCGGGCAATTAGTGCAATATCTCCTGTTAAAAGCTGGTGTCCTCAGCTAACAATCCAGGACAGATCACTGAAAACAATTAGGGTTGTTAACATACAAGACACTAATGACATTTACAGTCTGAAGTCATGTGGCACCCCGGCATGATGTCGAGATTTTATACTAGAGGATACATATGCAAGCACATGTTATAAAGCTGCTCATTAGAGACAACCAGAAATGTCACCTTAGAATCCCTGTGAATAAAAATGTAAAAGGAGATGTGTTTTCTTCTGGTGATGTATACTAAAGATCACTGGAGTTATACATTTAAACACAAGAAAAAGAGAGACAGAGGTGCCTGTCCTTATCTGCCACAATTGTAGGGACGAGGAGTGGGTCTTGATGGGCTCTGAAGCTAAATGCAATGAATCAACAGCAATAACAGGCCACGGAGATGGATTTAAAATTCTGGTCTTCCTTTCAATCCCTCTACTTGCCTGTCTTCTGGGAAGTAGTAGAGTTCCCTCTGTGCTGCAAAGATGGGGTTTGATTACTGTAGCCTTTTTGAGACCTCTCACACTTTTAAACAATGATGGAAAGATGTACTTCACCTCTAGCTTTGCGAATTCTGTTCTAATGCGAAATTCAAACAAGGTTGGTTTTACTCGAGTTTTGAAAGAAAACAAATTTGGTAATGTCAAAATTTTTTATGAAACAGACTTCCAAGTGTTGACTAACTGTCATCCTGATGCTTTAGTGGGCATTTAGCAGAGCAAATTTAAAACAGCTGAAATATCTGGAAAAATTAAATAGCAGCTCTTGATCTAAGAAAAATATAAATTGATGGAGCAACCTGCATTGGATGCAGAATTAAAATGCACATGGGAAATAAACTGGAATAGCTCACTCAATTTTTGTTCATCACAGGTCATCAAGTTAAAATGAGAAAAGCAAACTTACAGTGTTTTACTAACCTGAATTATGGAATAGCAAGTGGTCTAGAACTGCTCCCACAGCAGTTTGGAAAAACACACATTTTAAAAAGACTGATTCTTCTGGCAAATTCATAACAGAGTATGGCCATGGGCTGTAAAGGACAGACCACACACACGCTTTGTGGACAATCAGTGACCCGACAAAAGTCTTCCCTCTGACTTCATGATATAAACTTAATGGTTACTAATTATTTACTTACTCTGTAAATAAAGGTCATGATTTGGTGATACTTCTCTGCTCTGCATATGCTTAAACAATAGGAAAATCCATGCACTATCAGGGCAGGGCCACGGCCTTTTTTCAAGCAGGAAGAGTCCTTTGTTACATTTTAAAAGCAAAAATCCAAACCCAGAGGAGCACAAATGAGAAAGTCTTCAAAGAGTTCAAATTGAACTGCAGCCCAAATGCAAAACACAAAGATATTTTCTCTCAAGGCTTGAAAGATGCATTTTCCCCATTGGCTAATGGTGACTTGGCAGCTTTGGCTGGTACTAACATATCACAAAGCCATCACACATTTCTACAGTTTTTGGATTCCACCTTTAAAATAACCACCAAAATTGCCAGAAGCTCAAACCATAATTCTCCAAACTGACACATAATTTGAGGCCTTTTACCCTTTCTTCCTTTATCACATGAAACGCATCCACACTTGCAGAGTGTGGCTTTGTCAGAAGCTTTATTCTATAATCACTCTAGGAAAGCAGAATACACCTTACAACACCCACCCCACCCCACCCAGCCTTTTCTTTCTTCCTTTGTTCTCTTCAATGGCAATAGCAGGAAGGAATTTCATACAGTGTTGAGGATGAACAATCCAGTTAATAACACTGCTGGAAATTCACACATCTGGGATAAAAGCAAGCTTCAGCCTGACAGCTGTTTGAAACATACAGATAGTTTCATCCTGTTGAACAAGAGCTCCTCAGTACAAATTTTAGATGACTCAGACAACGTTTTATTCAATTTTACTAACTTGGGATTTAACTCTTGCTTCTGAAAAACCTGCAAGGTAATCTGCAGAGGCCTGAAGATCAGTGAAGATTAAAAGACCTTCAACTAACCTGCAGTTAGGAGAGAGCACATCTGAGCAACGCTAGTGTCAATCTGGTTTCACTGCCCCAAGAGCTCTGGGCAGCACAGGACCCAGCACCACCCAGCAGAGGACAGAGCCTGGCCCTGGCACTCTCCTCTCATGCCCAGCTCCACAAGGGATCACATCCTGTTAACATTTGCTGCCTCAGGATCCAGAAGGCAAACTGGAGGAAGCTGTCATTCCATAATAATAACAATAACAACAACAACAACAACAACAACAATAATAATAGTAATACTGTGTATAATCTGCTGGCCAGAAAAACTACTTTCATTTACAATATGAATAAGAATAAGCCAAGAATTTCCTCTTCTGTGCTAAGCAGACCCAGGTCTTGTTCCTGCTTACTTTTGGCTCTGTCTACCCAATGTTTTGAGCATTTCCTGAATGCTTCAAGAAGGCAAAAGCTTCCATTCCACTCACAAGCATCCCAATAAAACTTCTGGTGCTACAAACCACTCTACACTTCCTTTAATGACAATCAACAGAGACATCTCCAAAAACCTTTCAGCTGTTCCATCAGCAAAAATGATGCTTTCAGAAGAGGTTTCCACCCCAGTTTTTAGGCAAGAAAGGTGGATCAGATCAAACGAAGTTGTTTCAGCACAGGGGAGGGAGTAGGCAGGAGGTAAACATGAAGGCATACAGGGAAAATACACACACCACCAGTATTTCACTGCAAGGACCTATAATCTGGCATCTGGACACGTCCAGCTTTTTTTTTAACCTTTTGTTCATTGTTTTAGTAATTTTATCTCTTGATGACAGATGAGGTGGATATTACTAGGAAACTAAATGTTTCTTTGACTCAGTGTTCTGCAGGGAGAATGAGGGAAACATGCCAAAATTGGAGAGAAATTTCCCGGGGGCAGAAAATGAAAAATTAATGAAATGCTAGGAAACATGCAAGTATGTCAAATGACCAAAAAAAAGAAATAAGAACAATTAAAATCAAACAATGCTCTGGAGAGGCTGGGCGGATCAGCAAGTCAGGAGCAAGAGCCTGAAGAACCTTTATAGAGGAAACCCTTTAAGTCTCCATGAGGAGCAGATGAGAGACCAGGCAAGCTCAGGTTCAGGACAGAGAGTGAGGAACATCACTGAGCCTGGCCTGAGCACTGGGAAAAGTTACTGGCAGTAACTAGAATAAAAAGTGACACACATTCACAGGAGGGGTGTCAAGGTGAACAGACCTATATTTTTTTCCTGTAGAGAGGTGACAATGGGGATGGATCCAGAATGAATAANTGTCTACCCAATGTTTTGAGCATTTCCTGAATGCTTCAAGAAGGCAAAAGCTTCCATTCCACTCACAAGCATCCCAATAAAACTTCTGGTGCTACAAACCACTCTACACTTCCTTTAATGACAATCAACAGAGACATCTCCAAAAACCTTTCAGCTGTTCCATCAGCAAAAATGATGCTTTCAGAAGAGGTTTGCACCCCAGTTTTTAGGCAAGAAAGGTGGATCAGATCAAACGAAGTTGTTTCAGCACAGGGGAGGGAGTAGGCAGGAGGTAAACATGAAGGCATACAGGGAAAATACACACACCATCAGTATTTCACTGCAAGGACCTATAATCTGGCATCTGGACACGTCCAGCTTTTTTTTTAACCTTTTGTTCATTGTTTTAGTAATTTTATCTCTTGATGACAGATGAGGTGGATATTACTAGGAAACTAAATGTTTCTTTGACTCAGTGTTCTGCAGGGAGAATGAGGGAAACATGCCAAAATTGGAGAGAAATTTCCCGGGGGCAGAAAATGAAAAATTAATGAAATGCTAGGAAACATGCAAGTATGTCAAATGACCAAAAAAAAGAAATAAGAACAATTAAAATCAAACAATGCTCTGGAGAGGCTGGGCGGATCAGCAAGTCAGGAGCAAGAGCCTGAAGAACCTTTATAGAGGAAACCCTTTAAGTCTCCATGAGGAGCAGATGAGAGACCAGGCAAGCTCAGGTTCAGGACAGAGAGTGAGGAACATCACTGAGCCTGGCCTGAGCACTGGGAAAAGTTACTGACAGTAACTAGAATAAAAAGTGACACACATTCACAGGAGGGGTGTCAAGGTGAACAGACCTATATTTTTTTCCTGTAGAGAGGTGACAATGGGGATGGATCCAGAATGAATAACCCAGTCCTTCTGAATTCGTTCTCAGCAGACAGGTACCTTCCCTATAGTCAATAAGCAAGTGCAGAAGACAGTGTAGCTATGCAGCAACTTAGCAGGTAGGGGGAAAAGTAACATGTGGGCTAATTTTCCTTATTGTACATGAAGCTGTGTACATATTGCATATGGAGATGTTCTGCACCCGTGATCCAGTTATTGAAAGGCTGTGTCAGCACCAAGGCCACATTTGCTGCTCCCATCTTGCAGTCACTCAGCTGCCTGTGAGCCAAGCAGTCAATAGCTCTGAGTCCCAGCCTCTAAGCTAATCCCAGCTTGGGGCTGCCAAACTGACTCTGTGCACTGAACCTGCAGTGGTCCTGCATTTGTGACTGCAGTTCCAGCTTGGAAACAGCTCTCTCTTGGTGGGAGACAGCAGGAGAAGGCTATGGATTTAGTTTTAAACTCAAGAAGGCACTTAGGAATACGGCTATGCTTCTTTGGGACAGGGTTGTTTTCCTAGATCAGTGTGTGACACTTCAGCCTGCTGATAAAAAGACTGATGTGGAAACATGAAGAAGTGAGAAAATTGGCCAATCACTCCTGAGAACAGAAGAGAAAGAGGATAATGCTGGAAAACAAATAGTTGAAAGGAAATCTGACTAGGTGATGGTGCAGGATATTGACCAAGAAAGGATCACCAGTGACAACAGAAAAAAAATCACACAGGCCAATGATGGAGAACAGAAAGTACTTGCTTTACAAAAAGCAGAAAAAGGCTTTTTGTGGTCCATATCCCAGAGATCAACATGTTTTGTCAGGCACAGTAATAGCCTCCAGTCTCCTTAATTCTCTTTTAAAAGGATTAATTTTCTATCAAGGCTGCTTACCAGCAGGTCACATGATGAGCACAGAATATCTGCTGGTATCAACTAGGCTGCATTCCCCCACCACAAGCAGCCAGCATTTCTGTTTTACAGAAGCAGAGTGAGGAGAATTGTCAGATGGTGAGAAAGGTGCCAAGACTTCTTTGATGGAAGGTGATAGACAGGTCTCACACTTCAATACCAACTGTTTCAAAGCCTGATTTTTCAATCACTTTTAATAATTTCTTCTGGATCCAAAATGAATGTGGACAGATGACATGATACCCAGACAAAACCTGACTCTCCCAGTGGGAGGAGGAATATTCCTGTGGTTTGTATGAACTCAACTTTTAAAGCCAAAGAAAGTAACGTTTTTCCTACATGCAGCCATTACATTTCCTTTCTATGCATCTCCTCCTTCCTGTAAAAGAAAATTCAGGAATAAGTGAGATCCAATATATATATTTATATATATATATAAAGTGTGATGCTGGAAGAAACCTGCTGCCAGAAACCCTGAATGCTTTGAGACTGAAGCCATGCTGAAATCCACTGGAGCCCTTCATTCTCATCTTGGTGGGCATTTTCCAAAACTCTGCACAAAGCTGTACCCCAGGGCCTCTCCTGCAGGTGTGAGGAAACTCATGGATTTTACATCACGAATGGCACAACAGGAGAAACAACCCCAGTCCTACCAAATGGACTGGCAGGCTTTTCTCCCAACTGAGTGTTTCACCAGTGCAACAAGAATAAACACATCGTAAATGGCTGTCCACCAGTGGTGTGGGGCTAAAGTGATGCTCACCAAACCCAAGCCAGACAAAAAGCAAAGAGCCAGCTGGCACCTGTCAAATGAAGCCAACAGTAGGCAGAAAAGGCACGAGGTGGAAAGGGGACTGCCAGATTTTGACCTCAGGTATGTCTGTGCAGCCTTTTAAGTCCCTGGGTTTGGAAGTAGACTTGTGCAGGTGTAGCCAGAACTTTCACTGTATTTATTGCAGCATCAGGTTTAAAGCACTGGTTCAGTGGCACAGTGATGAGCAATGACATCACAGCCCAGATTTGCTTTTGGGTCTGCAGCTGTTGACGTGAATTTTTGGCAGCCATCTCCACGAGCTAAGGTTTTCATTGGGCTCTTTGTTTGGTACCGGCTGGATCCTCAGCAGCTGGAGTCAGCAGCTGTAATTTCACATGGCTGCAGTGAAACCCAGGGCAGCTGTTATGATTTGTCCCAGCTGAGGATCTGGCCCACAGAAGGAGAGAGATCATATCATAAGGGAAGCAGCTTCGCTGAGGAGCCATCGAGTCTGCCATCTGGCTTTGCAGCACGAGGGGCTGACACTTTACCAGAAGGAGAGGAAGGAAAGACTCCACTGAGCCCCTATCTGGATGTGCAGCCCTGCACCAAAGTTGTGTGGGGACACAAATCCCTGCACGGGATCCTTTCCTACCTGGAAGTACCAATCTTTGCCCTGGATATTGCTATGCATTTTTCTGCATATGAATCAGCTGCATCACCACAACTCTAATTCATTCACTGGCACAAGCCAGTCCTAAATAAAACTCAGCACTTTGCAGATTGGAATTACATACACACACACACACAGAGAAAAAAAAAAGCAGCCTTTTTTTCTTTCTTCAAAAATCCAACACAAAATAATGACCAGAGGAGGTTGTGAGCTACTTGGGAAGTAATGTCATGGGGAGAGATGAAGCTCAATGGAATAGCCATGTGGGGAGAGGAGGCATTGTGCAGGGTCTGGCTCCCAGGCTCCTGGGGAAGAGCTGTCTCCAAAATCCACAGGCGAGCCTACTCACGAATGGAACCCTGCTATTCAGGGATCTTCAGCATGTGAAAGAATGTGTACAACCCAGACCAGTTTATCCCTGGGCCCATTTTCTGCATTTATACCTTAGATATCACATCACCTTGTGATGGACCCTGACCTTGGGATGTCCCACAGCCTTTGTGTCATCCTGTCATCCTTGCTGAGTAACATTAGAAATAAGCCTCTGGAAAACCCCAGCAAGAGGCTAGTTCATCAACAGACATGTCCCCAAGCAAGCCCCAACCCTCACTTGTGCACCTCACAGGCCTCCTTGGCTCATGTAATTACAGAGAAGGCCTAAAGAATTTCATTTGGATACAAAGTGTGTTTGGCAGGCAAGCACTGAAATAATATTTCAACTTGTCAGAGCATCTCTTCATGAGAAGATCTCAATATTATGAGGTTAAGAAAATCTGAATGTGAAGCTGAGCCACAACACAAAAGCTGTGCTATCTGTCAAAGTCATCATCAGCCTTGTTGGTGGGATTTAACAGTCAAACTCCCAGCCCAGGGCTGTCAGCTCTGTCTCCCAAAGCAGATAACACATTCAGCAGCAAAACTATTTCATGAGACAAAAAAATTATTTGACCACAGAAGTGAACTTTGGATTTTAGATTCTCTTTCTCTTCATTGGTGATGAGCATGTAAGAAGGAGGTGACAAAAAAGGCTACAAAACAACTGAAAAACAGATGTAAGTATTTCTGAATTAGACAGGAAGCTTTTTCTGCCAGAGGATTGTACACACCTGATCTGCAGTACTTCCAGGACTGCATCCTTAAAAAATTCCTAATTTAACAAGTAGGTTTGAATCTTCCACAGAGTAATAGCTGACCTTGATAATCACTGATCAGAAAGCACTTTAGTGTGGAGCAATCCCCTTGCAGTCCATGTATAAAATCTTTTATAGAGCTCTCACCATTGCTGAAATGCTGGGGCTGGTATGGCTAGAAGGAAACAGGACTTGGGCTCGGCCTCCCCATTCCCATGGAGGAAACAACAGCAGAGTGTAAAATCAAAAATTTGAATTAACCAAATCCAGGAAAGCTCTAACTGGGGAATTTCAGAATGTCTGAAATGGAGTGGAAAGCTGCTTCCTGAGTGGCTGCACTCAGTGCCACAAGCCACACGACAGCCCTGTCCTGTGCTGAGGATGGTGAGAAGCAGGCAGGTTTGCTCTGATGACAGAGCTCTGAGTGCCTGGGCTGTGTCGTGACATTCCTGCTGAACTGGGAGCACATGGGCACCTTCAGCTGCAGGGAGCTGAGCCTGAATTCCTCCCCTGCCCCACTACAGTCAGTGCAGAAATTCAAACTCCAAAGACAAGTCATCATATGTGATTTCACAGACACATACCTGAGTTGCTACAGGAGCTGGTGTCCTGCCTCACCCCCCTGCACACTCCCAGTGCAGAATGCACCAGCAATGCTGCTCTGAGGGCTTTTGTATTCACTGGAATCACTTGCTACAAGCAAAGGAGTATATGACCTTTCTCTCCAGAGGAACTAGCAAATTAGCCCTCTAAACCTGCACCAGTTGGGCTGTGTTAAAAGGGAGAGCCTTCAATATCTGCAGTAAATCTGTAATTCAGTCAGTGTGCAGAGCAGCAGGATAAGGGGGGCATCTGACACCAAACAGATGTCAGATTTTATCTTTTTTTTCCTCCTCTCCACCTAGTCTAGACAGTGGGTCTCACGTGCTCCCACCTGGGGACGCATCTGCTTGATCAGACTCGTGGAAATGAGCAGTGAAGCACCTCGTGTGGATCACTCAGAGAACCTTCTCTGGGAGATGTGATGCCTACATCATTGCAGAGTGCCAGTGACACCCCAGCACAGGCTGGAGGCGGGGTGCCGTGGCCAGGGTGAGCTGATCTGCTCTGCCTTTCAAACCAAGCTGACAGATGCAGAGGCAGCACGCAGCAATGTTCAGTGGTGGAGGGCAAGTGATTACCTCAATGCTACAACACAGCAGTGGAGTGTATCCTGCACCAGACACCCAAACCAGCCACTGCAATCCCATTTATGAGGACAGGGAGAAAACAAGCCACAAATCTCTCCCACCATCTCAGTCTGAGACATTTGAAACACTGTCCTAAAATTCTTTCTTCTTCTCAATGTTTGCAGGTCACCTCTTTGATAAACTAGTTTCCAGCTAAACTTTTAATGACAAGTGAGGCACTTATCATTCAGGCACTTGTCAGTGCTCCCAGGGCAGGGGGAGCCCCTGGGCCTGTGCCACTTCACAGCGTGATGTTAGAGGGGAGGCTGCTGGGCTGGGGGCCCCAAATCTCCAGCAGCATCCCCTGCTCAGCTTCCTGAGAGCACAAACATCACACCCTCAAGCCTAACAGTAGGAAAGAAATTTAAGATGTTTGAGATGTTTAAGATAAGTGGGTCAGTTAGCAAGGCTGCACAAATGGCATTTCCAGAAGGGTGTTGTTATTTATACGACACCATAGGGGACTCTGGAGATTCAAAGACAAATAAATCATGACAGACTCCTTCCCTGAGGGACTTTGTATTCTACAGCTCCAACCCTCACGGATGGTAAATGCTTCCTGTGAGGGGACTGGTGCTATCACCTCCCACTGACTTTATAATAGACACAAGGATACTTAACACCTTGAAAGACAGCACTTTCAAATTGCTTTCATCTTCAGTAGTAAGGCCACTTACACAGTTTAAACATAATCAAGTAGCAAATTATAACTATACCAAAGAACAGTATTTTACAAAGGACAATCAGAGGACAGGACCTCCTAGCTTTTCATCTCCAGCTTCTACACCACAGGACTTTGCTGATAGGAGATGGACGTCTCTGAGGGGTTGAACAGAAAAGTGACCTCACATGAGAGTGCAGCAAGACACAAGGGAAAACATCAGAACCCAAAGCTGACCTTCAGCCCTGCCTGGGACGAGACACCTCACTGCTCTAAACTGCTTCTGGGATATTTCTTCATTTGGGCTTTTTAAGTGGGTTTCTTTACCATTTTCATTTCAGTTGCTTCATAAATGTTAGTTGTGTAATAGTAAACCATCTACAGCAGAAAAATTCCTTTCCTAACGAATAAATGATCCAGATGGAAGAGAAGCAGGAGTGTCCTAGATCTTCAGACTATAAATTTGATTCAGCTGCTGCCTCCAAGTTCGGTCTTTTAATTAAATTTTCTCCTTTTATAAGTGGTTTTGTGTTTGGGAGGGGAGAGGGGGATTTCTTTCTTTTCAGCATTGAATCTTTCAGCAGTGAGGTTGCCTTTTTTTCCCCCCCACAAATCTTACATCTCCAGGTAATTTAATTTGCTTCCCCAATGTAATGATTGGCATGTTTTAACTCCATAAAAATTTCAACGGAGAGACAAGTCAGTCCTTATAATGAAGCTTATCTTGCAGAAGCTGTATTATTTGAGGCAAATAGTCAATATAATATTTATGTGCTCTATTTATTAACACCTTTGATGACTAATGGTGAAGGTTATTTGTGTTTGTTGAGGGTTTTTAATCAAATTGCTTATATTTCTGCACAGACAAGGTGAGATTATGAAGCTGTTCTGCCAACTGGTACAGAAACAACCCTTTAAATCACTAAGAAAAATAAGGACATTATTTTATGTGCAGGAGGAAAAATACTATTCACCTTTTTAGCACTTTCCATTTGGAGAACTCAAAGTGTTTTGAAGAGTTCAGTGTCCATTAGAATCAATTAAGTAAGCCTTTAAACTTCAAAGTGATCCGTCCATGTTTAAGTCTTACAAGCAGAGGGTCAGAGAAGTACAGCCACTGTGGGATTTGACATCACCAATGTCCCATAAGAACCTCACTGTGAGCAATGCACACATGTGGAGAAGCAGACACAGGTCCTGTGTCCTACACGCAGCCCTACATGCCTCAGGAGCAGGATCCCCTTTTCTGTGCTTCCCTCTCAGCTGCAAAACTTCCCCAGCACACATACAACCCTCATTATCCTGTTCTATAAACAGTTGAAAGTGTGAAATATACTGGGGGTTTAACATCCAATTAATTCTAGAAAGGGACAGGACAACTCTAATTTTTAATGTCCCCAGCTTCAAAAAGTTTCCAAAGTAAATCCTGTTAGTACAAGAACTGCTTCTTGTTCCAGAGACAGTAATATAAATACAGGTAATGTTCTAAAAAGAAATATCTTCCCAGGTGGATAGAGACAGGATGAGACAGAAGAGAGGTGTGAGCTTATTTACAGACCAGTGTGAAACTGCACAACACTTTCCAGCCTCGTCATCCTCTGCTTCCCAAAGGACTCCTTAAACATGTTATTGTTTTCACCAGGATTTCATTCCAATGGGGGGAAACAATCCATCAAAGATATTTTCTGCTCTAAAATGCTGCTTGGCTTTATGAGGTAATAATAAACATATTCATAATACATTTTATTCCTGTGAAAGACGAACAGCAGCAGCACACATATGAGCAGTTCCTCAAAAATAAAAAACACATTTTCCCAATTCACTGAAAAAAACAGATTTCCTTTCTGTCTTGCATTTCAGACAGGGCTAGATTTCGAATGAGGAATGTCTTTTGCAGGTGTAATTTTTACAGAATTAGGACACACTCATTTGTGTGCCAGCCTTGAGAAGAGAGAGACAGGCTAAATCTTTGTGCTACCTTCTGCCTCTGTGGCTGCATATCAAAGACCTAGAAATATTCTGCACCCTAAATTCAGTTAGAAGGCTGAAAACCACAATAAAGACTCAGGGCTCCAAAAGTCATATCTGAGTGCTCTGCATTAAGAATCATATCTTCCATTCAATAATCTCAAATTACTTTGCCTACTTGCTGCACAGATCAGATTCAGATTTCTGCTCCTGTCTTGTTAAAGCAACCTCTCAGTCACTAGCACTGCTCCAAGACAGCAGTGAGAGCACTGCTTAGAAACTCATCCAGACAACAAGAAAAAAAATACAAAAGAACATAACTTGTGCTATATATGCATTGTTCAGGCCACTTGCAAAAGTCAAAGAGTTGTGAAAGCCAGAGAGAGAAAACTGAGCATGTGTGTGTGCATGTCTGTGTATGTAAATGTTTATACCATCCATACCTAGAGAGATACACATAGATAGATGTGGATGGTATAAACCTGTCAGATTAGCAGCCTGTATAAAAGAAATGCAACACCACTAGCAGTTGAGATAGACAATTCTTGGAAATGCTTTTGTGTGGAAGGAGCTTTTTGCTTTGCCATCCATATCTGTGAGATGTCAGGCTTTCTACAAGATGTGACCTCACTGTGTGTTGCTCTGGCTTCCTGGATGGCATAAGTAGTTTGTCCAGGTCACACTGCATGCACGGCATGGCCCTTTTTGGCTGCCACCTGGTTAAGATGTTGTAAGTGACAAGGTTGATTCCAAGGGCTGAGTAATGCTGTGCTCTTACACAGCAAGTGAAATGTGCTTTCCACTGTAACTCCTGAAAACTTCTAAGTCCCCAATGCACTTTCACTGAATGTCCCTGCAGTGGAATTACGTCCCAATCTTACAATGCATTTGCTCATACTATGTACCTGAATACAGGACTTTCCTGTAGATTTGTTCCTCAGTATGTGACAAGCAGCTGAGGAGCAAACAGTTCTTCTCCACCTACCTGCCTTTGTGTGCCTGGGAGTGACTCCAGTGTTGTTTCACAGCATCTGAGCTGGGCCAAATGGTTGCTGCTGTGACAATAATGGAGATGATAACATTTTTATCTAATAGCACTTGATTTGTTTCTATTACATACAGTAATAAGGTTCCATTATACAGGCAGTTGTGTGCATCCTGTGCCCTGCCAAATAACCCAGTTTAAATTTCTATGAACAGGCATAATATATCCCATCTCCCTGTCCACAGAATTCTTCCTTTGTCCGTAATATGCTTTTGAACAGTTTTTATTTGCAAATAAAAGTGCTTGAGAGGCATCATCTCATTTAGTTAGGGTATGAGAAAGGCAGATACGGCTTGAACATTGGCTGATAGTCATCTGTCTTCCAAACAGTAACTGCTTGCAGATCTAGGAAAGCTGTTTGAGTGGATTTGGCAAGACAGACAAGGTAATATTTACACTTCTTTGTACACAGATCTGTCCTTAGATGTATTTAGCTTTTTTTTTCCAAGTCTAAGAGTTCTGCTATTTTGCTCTTGGGTAGGTTTACAAACCACTATGCCATGAGCTCTCCAGTGTCCAAATACCACTCTCCTGATGTGCAACCAGTTGCTGTGTGCTCCAGTTGGAACTGGAGAAAGAAAGAGGTGCTTGCAGAGCACCCATCTGCACAGACAGAGGTGGAGATCCTTCTTGGCTTAAACCAGTGCTGAGGACTGAAAGGTACCAAACATCAACTTATTCTTCCCACAGGAAGAAAATGCTGAGGAACCAGATATTTCCTGTTTTCCTGTGTTGCTGGTCAAACCTGGCAACAGGAGATGCTTTCAAGCTTCCAGTTAGCAGCTACTCTCATTTCTGAAATGATATCATTCTACAATGGATTACACCAAAAAAGAAACAAGATAGAAAGTATAAAAAGACACAAAGGTCAATAAAACCTGTTTTGGAGTATCCATCAAGTGATGTTTACTGTCATGAAAAGGTGCTATTTCTCTAAGAGCATTATAGAATGAAGCAGTTTGTGCTATGATGCATGGAAAGCAACAGGGATGTTGCAAACAATCCACAGACTGGAGAGCAGCACTCCACCTCAGGCCATCCTGGGCAGGAGGACAATAAATCCTCCTCCAACCCCATTCACAAATCTTGACACATCAAACTGAATCTGACTGATGAGATTGCCAGGAGTAATATCTTATAAACCTCATCTGCTGCCCAGCAGGAGACTCTGCACATTCACCTGGGCATCAACCAGTGACTCTCACTGTCCTAAAAGATCCTTTAAATTTTGGTAGCTGAACCAAAGGAAAAGGAATAGGTCTCATGAATTGAATGGTGTAACTCTGAATGGTTGGGTCACTTCTAAGACAAACTTGTGAGAAATAGAACCAGGGACCTCAAGACATCATTTGGTCCATGCCACTCCCACAAGTGGCAAAAACCTACTCATTTCATTTAAAAATTCACATGGACATAGCTCTCAGTTTAGAATAGAGCAGTCAAAAATTAGTAGCCCCCTCCTTGCTTCTTCCTTGTCTATAAGAAAAAAATTCCCTCAATGTCAACACAGAAAATTTACATCAAAATCACATGCATGTGGAAATGTCAACGTTTTCAGTGAGGTGTATGCCTGTCCTTCTGCCTTCCTACTGTCTCTTGACTTCCACAAGGATGTGTCTGGGTTTGGCTTGTTCTGCTCAGGGAAATGTCATTTCTATTTAAACTACAGCAATAGAATGTTAAAGAAAAACTAAGGTGCCACTTAGACCTAATCCTCACTGACATTCAGGGCTCCTTTGTATTGAGCTGAGTGCCCTTATCTTCCTGATTTCCAGGCTCACAGTCAGCATTCAGCACATCACAGGAGATGCTTTTTGTTGTTTATTACTGTTGCCTTGAATTCATAACTAAATGACTATAACCTGGCCCCAAAAATATTCACAAACCCCAAATCTGGCTGTGTATCTGCAGCCACAGAAAGCAAGAGGAGCAGGCAGCACAATGCGGGACAGAGTGTAAGAGAATAAATACTTGAGTCACCAGGGGATGTGCAATTCCTGGATTGGTGCAGCTACAGTCCATCCATAATAAAATTTCCAGAATCTCTGACAATTGAGCCCAAGACATAGGAGGAAAATTTTTCCTCTGAAATTAGGCGTAAAATGCAAAAGTACAAATCTGTTCTGCCATAATGCATGGGAGCATAATATATATGAATACCCAAGCATCAATTAAAAAGCAGACACTTCTAAGCATATCAACCAGGTAGAAAATATGCCTGGATTGACTGAAAGGATGCCCTGTCCACCCTTAGTAAGGCTCATTTATTCACTTAAAGAAATACAATCTTAAAAAACTTGCTCTAGCCTTTGATCTCCAGTCATCAGTACAAAAGGCATTTGGAGTAGTGCTCAGACTTAATTAGCTTGCTCCTTTTTTTATACATGATCTCAGTCGCACTCTAATTAATCCATTTATAGTTTAAAATCCATCAGTCAAATCCCATACTTCATTCTTAAGACAAGTTCAGAAACAGATCCACTCCTCCTCCTAATTTGTTGCACTACAAGAAACATCTACCCCTCCTCTGGACAGTCCCCCTTTCCCGGGCAAGGAGAAGACCCAGAAAACAGACACCTCCAAGGAGTAACTGAACTTGGATCACCCGGTGATGGGGCTCCTCACTACACAGAATAAAAAAAGGAAATATCAGCCTTATTTTGTAAAAAAGGAGAATGATGAAAAGCTGAACTCCACCTCCTGTATTGCACTGAGCCACTGCTGCACATAATGCAGAGAGCTGTCAAGAGATTTAATTAGGATACAAAATCCAGCGATTTAAGAATTCTCTCTCCTTAGAACATTCTTAGGGATTTGCTCAGAATTAGAGGATGGTTTAAACATTAAAGGGTTTTTTTCCCTTTAATGAGATCAGCTGCATAGTGGAAAATGAGACTTTATTTATCTAAATATCACATGAAGAACTGAATAATTTAATAACCCCGCTCAACTAAATCCAACCCAATATATTTACTTGTCTTTTTTCTTCTGTATATAAAATACTTACTTTGTGTTTGACTTCCAATGTATAAACAATTCTTAGCTTTACAAACAAGAAAGATAAATAATAAGAATTCTGTATTAAAAATCATCAGCTATGTTTGCTAACAATAAGAACTCTTTCAGTTTCTACCTGTATTCAACTCTGAAATCACATGATTATTCATTTATCTAGATCTCAGTGAATATTTCTGGACATAAAAAAAAATTACCTTGTTTTTACCTCGTTTGTGTTATGTAGCATTTTAAAATCAATGATTGTCCATTTTAGATCAAGAATAGCACTGGGAATCAATAGCAATCAATTGATCATTAGGGATCTAGGATTGACTCAGCTATGCATTTGGTTAAATATAAATTTACACAAAACTTTAACATTTCAAGGTCTGGCAAATAAAATCTAGAACATCTATTTCCTTTTGATACTGCTTTATCTATCACTAGGGCCAGGTTTGGCCACCCTTGCAAACATTTACTGTCTCAGTGGAATGATTCATTTAGCTTAGGTTAATTTAGTTCAGTAAAAGCAGTGCAATTAGTTCACCCAGCAACAAGAGAAGGACTGAATATTGGGGGAAAAAAACCCCACACCATGAATATTTGTTTTCCCTTGCTGTTACATCAAAAAAAAATTAGTGTGGCAAACTGGGATCTAATAATTTTGAAGGACAGGTTGCCCAAAAATAATCAGTCTAGTTTATTACCTAAAAGTAATATTTTCAACCTTTTAAAATATTAAAGTATATTTGGATTAGTAAAAAACCCCACACCTCTTCATCTAGCACAAGTAGATTTACTTAATAAATACTAAGGCAATTTCACAGTGCAGGTTTTCTTCATTTTACCTAAAATCCCATTTCCATTCTTATCAGGTTTGGTATAAACTATGAATGAAAAGCAACTTGGTAAATAAGAATAATTGCTCACTATTTTCTAAGTGATTAAAGCCTAAAAGTTACAAATAGGAGAAAGAAATTTGAAGCTATATAATGGCTTATGTTTGAGTATAATGTATTCTCTTGCTGGCAAAACTGCCAAATTTGGTGTAAACTATGTACTTTGGCAAATCATCATACCCTCAAGTTTACTAAATCAGACCAAGTCTCACTAGTAAAAAGTTCAAAAAACAAAAATAAAAAACAAAGACACTTCTGATGTTAATTACAGAGACTGGATGGACTCCGTGGTGTGATGACTCTAGGGTACATCTGCCCACTTTGGTGCATCTCCTCTCCCCATGTAATTTTGTGGCCACGCATGAGCTCAGCAGATGGAAAAGCTTAATTTGTGCACAGCTGCCAGTGTGCACTCTGCTCACCAGTCACTTTCTTAGCAGGAATGCACGCACTAAAATTAATATTTATTAAGGACCCCTAACGGCACTGGCCGATTTGTGTGCTTCCACTTCAGTCCATGGCTGCCTCACAAGAGCATGGGATGAAATAAACCAGTGCCCCCCTATGCAATACCTGTTCCCATGGCTGTAAGCAGGGAATGTATGGCTGTGAGGGGGGACAAAATGCAAGTGAGGAAGTTTCCACCTCAAGTAGCTTCCCCTTTCCTCTGCCAACAGCATGTAGAGTGGTAGAGTGTGGATTGCTGCCGTCTCTCACTGCTCCCTTCCAAGTCAAAGATGCTTCCCAGTCAAGTAAAGCAGAAGAAAAGTAAGAGAGAGAAATAGAGCAGGCTGCAAAGGTGCACTGCAGAGAAAGTAATAAAGCCCTAGAGCGCTGTGTGGGCTCAGGAGTACCTTCAGTTGTGAATTTTAATCTCTGGTTTTTCAGGTAAGAACATTTTGGAGCATTTCTAACTCCCTGATTCCTGCTGAGCCCTCACTTTGGTTGGGGCAGGTGCAAACTCTCCTCTTGCAGCTCAGTGCTGGAAGAAAACTGGAGAGGCCAGCATTTGGTGGTTTCGCTCCATGGGCTGCAAATGGCTTAAAACAGAATCAAAGGAGAGAACAGAGAAATGGCATGATATAGGGGAGAATTAATCTCATTTGAAAGACATCTAAAAAGAAGTGGAATGCATCACTCTCTAAAGGTGTCTACACCTCAAAATTAACAACAAAGAGGTTCGTGATTAGCCCAAATGAAGGTGTAAATGTCGTAAACTTCTGAAGTAGTATCTATCACTCCACAACACCTTCAGAGAGCTGAGATCCTTGCATGCCTTTGAGTTTCCTCAGCACAGAGTTTTGCCATTAGTAGCAAACCAACACACTTAGGCACCACACACTCTGCTTTAGAGGGGAAACGCTTTGGGAAAAAAGCATGAAGCATGAAGGAAGATTTTTAACAGTTTAGGCAAAAGCTGATGGTGTAACCACCATAAACACATTTCAAACCTCTGTGCTGACTAGTGCAACATCCCAAACTTTGGGTGCCTGACACACAGCAGACGCCAAAGTGCACCATGCATTAGCTTGGAACCTGAGGAGGTAACACTTCCCAAGGACAAGACAATCTCTAAAGACAATACACACAGAGTAGGAGAAGGGAAGGTGCACAGTGTTATTTATGCCATGGACAAACTGCAGCATCAGAGAGAGGAAATGCTGGGAATGAAACCATCTCACTCCAGCATAGTCAAATGTTCAAGTAAAGGGCTGTCCTTCTTTTTCAAAAGAAAAGAAAAATATGAAAATTCTAATAAATATTTGGGTTTAAGAAGAGAGTGCATGTATATAAGAGTATAATCAGTGAGAACCCAGCATCAATATTGGTATATAGATTAAAATATTGAAAGATTGAAGTTCTCAAGATATGAGTAAGGAGCTGACACCTTCCCAGCACTAGCACAGCAGTCTCAAGATGAAATGTAAATGAGACTGTGCTATCAGTAGTTCACTTCTTATGCCAGGTTCTCATAGTCTGCTTTTCATTTTCATCAAGCCTACTTCATTACCACTGCCTTGATGCAAATTAGGATGAAGTCATCATTCTCTAGACAGATATACAATTTTTGTTAGAAAGGCGATGAACCCAGTTCCTGTTCCTGCAAACAATTATGCAGTGAGCAGTCTAATTTTCTACAGATGGCTTAATGAGGCTGCATATGCATAAAGAGGTATCCATAGGCATATTTGCAACAGAAAGGCCGTGGTTATCTCTTAGCTGCAGGGTCTTCCAGAAACCCATATTATTACCATTGTTGAGAGCAACAGAAGCAATGCTATGTATGCATCATTAAAACAAATATTCCTTAACTGGAATTTACTTTTACACCTGGTGCTAATATTTTTCATGATGGAAAAACATTCAGGGGGAAAAGTTCCTGCACTGTGTAGGGATGGATAATGAGCATGGACACAGCCAGCACCAGCGTCTGTGATGACCAGGAGTTCACAGAGGGTTCTGATACCAGCATGGCATTGGTGGCTGAGACGCAGAGCTGGCATTGTACAGAGGTAGCCAGAGCACCTTAAACCCCTTCTCTGAGACCAAGCAAGGGATGGACAGAACCAGGCCCCTTCATGGACTGACTAAGTTGCCACTTCTCAGCTTCAAACACCTCTCCATGCTCTTGGCTGTATGAAGATATTGGCACTGAGCTGGTAGGGAAGGATGGCCATCTCTGTGGGATCAATCACCCCAGGATGGTGGGCTCTGTCAAGGCGAGGGCAGCGTCAATGTGGTGGGGACAGCAGACAGGTCTTTGTCATGGGGATGGGACTAGTGCTCATGGGGAAATCTTCAGCAGCCTGGTAATGACCCCAAATGCGGGACATGCCCAGAAATGTACCAGGGGCCACCCAGGACTTTATCCTAGCAACTATTTACAGTTTTCCCCTGACTACAATGGAATGTTTCCAGGACCAAGTCCAGCAGTACCACTCCTACATTTCTTCAGTGGCTGCTCTCAGCAGGTGTCTTTAAACTCCTTGGAGGCTGAGCACATTTTATCTGCTGCAGCCCTTTATTCTTAAAACAGACCAGCTGTGATAATTTCCACCTCTCCTATGTATTTTTTACCCAAATTCTGACTGCAAATTGCATAGGAATGCACTTCGCTCGTGTTTTGCCTTGCTACTCTTTAACATGGAGGCACACCTCACAGGGATTGATAAGTGGGAATTTTTATCACTGACAGTCACATAGATGTCACATGCTTTCACCATGGTACGACTGGGATGACCAAGCTGCCACAAGTGAGAAACAAGTCAGCCCCAGGTACTCTTGGGTGAGACTGTGAGGCTGGAAACTGTTCCCTTGCTGTCTGCATGGAGCACGGACCCTGCAGCTACCCGGGAGCTGAATAAGGAATACACGGCCCAGGGATCTTCAAAGAGATCCTGAAAGGAAGCAGCTGGTGTTTCAGACTCCCCTGCGTGTTTCTGAAAAGCTGCATGAAGCATGTAAAAGGAAAGGAAATATTTGTCTTTAAAACGAAAACAAAAAGTCATTAAAATCTTGGAAGACGTGACACCATACAAGAAAGTAGATAGAAGTAGTTCTTGGAAAATATATAATCCAATATTTGCTCCATAGGTTCACACATTAGACCAGGAGCCAGGAAGACACCCTGCTTTGCTCAAATACAAACCAAAGACCTGGTAAGTGCTAATGGATGAAGTGGTGACTGTGAGCTGCAACACACCCATGTAGGAATGGATAACAAAACCAACCCAAAATCTGGGGGAACCCCATATAGGAAACAGTAGTGATACGAGAAATGCTGCCATATCTGTGTATGCAATGTAATTGTACTGAAAATACCTATAGAAATTGGAACTGGAAGAGACTGATTGGATAAGTCCAGTGTTAACAAAAATAGCACTGTAAAGCACACATAAATTGGAAAGTTGTTCTGTTATGTAGAACAAATAGATGTCCTGGCTCTGGACCCAGAGCTGTTGTCAAAATAATTATGAGTGAGCGAGGCAGAAACCATGGTCTGTTACACAGATGAGAAGGAACCTCTCAGGGCCCATTACCAGCCCAGGGTTAGACCTCATTAACCCTCGTTAAGCCAAGGCAGATTATATGTTGCAAAGCAGATCTGAATTTGGCTTTAGATTTACTGCTTGTTTACACTAGCAGATCAAACAGCCTATTTCTGATTCCAGACACCCTCACTGACTGCTCCATGCTTCCCTGGGAAAATTCTAATAAAATAACTGTGCTATTCTGCTTTGGTGCAGCTCTTTCGATCCCAGTCAGACTGGCCTAACCACAGTTCTCATGATGCACTTTAGACAATTGTGCTCTCCCTGCCCATCTTGCAGGATATTCTGGGGAGGTTTCGCCTCCTGGAGTCTGCATGAGCTAGGGAGCAGCCAGTTCCTCTTCCCTCCTCCAGAAGCTGGAGTAGATGGTCATTTCTTTGAACTGTGGCATCACATGTTGCATTTGATGAGTAAACTAAATGCAGGTTGGAAGTCCATGCTCTCTGCTGTTGAATAAATGGTGCCTGGAAGGATTTTAGCTTGGTCTGTTCCTAAACAATTTCCCAGCAGGGTAGCACAGGCCATGTACTATTTCCCATGAGCAATTTGCATGTAGCCACCCTGCTCTGGAGGCTAAACCATGGAATCAGCACAGACCTGGCTACCCCATGCCAGATGCCCTCACTGCTAGAAAACCATCTGAACCACATTCTATTTGTTGGTCCAGATGAACTCTCAAGTCCAAGTTCAGTGGCTTTCTCAATAAGATGGTGATTATTAGCCTTATTCTGCAGTATGGGAATTCTTGCCACATCATGTGAACACACACAGAGATGCTGGCTTCTGGTCGTGGCTCTCCTTCCCCATCCAGAGATCACAGCATGTAGGATGGAGAGAGCAGCCCTGCACAGCCTCCGTGTCCTTCTGGAGAATAAACCAAAGTCCTGCCCCCATCACTTTGCAAACACAAACTCTACAGCCCTCTGGAACAGCTGGGACATGGTGGAGAGGAAGGGACAAGGGACGACGATGAGAACAGGAAAAGTTCAGGTGCAAACCAGATCTGCACTTAAGCATCCCCCAGTCTCTACTGCTGGGGAGCTTCAGCTCAGTGCATTTCTAGGGGACAAAGTGATGTACATCCATCCCTTTGTGCTGTGCAAACAGCCAGTGACTCCAAGGGTAGCGCCAAGACAATCAATCTGCCACAGCTGAGCACATCCAGGTCTGCTGTTGTCACTGGGGGATTCGAGCAGTTGTGCTTTGGGAAACAAAATAAACAGCAGCACACTTCTGTACACACCAGCTCAGACAGCTCATCAAAATCAAACCAGACGAGCGAGGAGGATTTAATTAGAGTTGGCCCCCCTCCCCAAACCATCTGAAAGGTTCAGAGTTTTATTCTTACTAACTTGCAAATTTACTGCTCTGATTCGAAAGGAAAATTCACGATCTCAAATGTCAAGAAGTTATGTTCAATTTCCTTATGGTGTTTTGACCTTCTCAATATGAAGGAAGTAACCCTTAAAGAGCCAGTGAAGCAGGGCTGCAGAGAATATTTGTGTTGAAAGGCTTCTGTAGGCCTGTCAGAAGAAGGCTCCATGCTGGGGACCTCTCATCCATCTCAGACCCATGAGATATCTCCTCATTTCAATGGACAAGGTAGAAAAAATATCAACATTTTTCACAGAATTTGCAAACACAGTGAACAATCCAACCAAGTCCAGTTGAGATTTCAAAATGGAAACTCAAAACCAGTTCTTTTCTAATTTATCTTTTTAATTCATGTACAAAACTAGGAACTGGGTCTTCAGTTTTTCTGGTTTTTAGTGAATTGGCATATCATGCAGCTGTGGAGGGCTATAACACGACTTTGTGAGAAGCATTCTGACATTCCTGGGTGAATTTTGGATAGCTAGCAATTTCTAGAAGTAAATAAATCACTGAATTTCACTTTGAGCATGCTGAAACTGTCTTCCAAGCTGAGAGGGAGTCCATATTCATTAAATAGTAATCCAGTTTGTGAAAAGGAGAGGGGGATTTCACCCTACCATTTGTAGAAAGAAACTTAGCAACAAAAATACAGAAAATGTGAAAATCTCGTCTTGTCAATTATGAATACCCTCTAAGATGAAGAGGACAGTTCAGTGCAGCTGTCACTGGAAGTGAGTTTGTTTGCCTGCTGGGAAGCAGCAATCAGCCAGCACAGTGCTCCTTCCACAGGGGTCTAGTTCAATTTTTAACCTCTGAAAATTATCCACATGCGATGTCTGGCTTCCATGAACTTATATCAGTCCATCCATCCATCCATCCATGCATCCATCTATCCATCCATCCATCCGCTTTTGGAATGGAAGGCTGCCCACATGCCAAAAGCCACCATCATAACCTGCATCTGCACCTGCATCCTAAGCTGCAAGGCTGAGGAAGCAAATGTGCATGGAAGATGAGTTTGTCCCTTCCCATTTGAGCCCAACAGGCTCACTCAGGGCCTCCGTTGTGTCTCTACCCAGACGTAACACTGGAAAATGTGTCCAAATGTCTTGTGGAAGAATGTGAAACTGCAGACATTGCATGCCAACGTCTTGCAGCCAGTCACATCTAAACTGTCTGGGGATTTCCACAGAGATAGCATAAGCCTTACTTCCCATTTTGTGCAGAGTTATTTCAACGATTGTCACCACCTTTGCATGTTCAGCCATGTCAGCTATTCAGCCTTCCTTGCAGGACATGATACGTGGACAGAGGATCTCAATGCTAAGGAAAACCCCTTCTTCCTGTTGCAGCAGTGTTGCTGCTCTGTGGTCCAGCAAGAGGGGGTGAAACTCAGCTCCTGCAAGAGATCTGTGGCACCACTTTGTGATGGTTTTCACCCTCTGCAAGAAATCAATGAGGTGCAAGGGCAAAAGAAAGATGGCCCTCACTGGCATGAAGTTTTACAGGCATCCTCCTGCCATTTCAACCAGGTTCAACATTTGGTAGCATTGTGAAGTTTAAATGCCATGGGATAGATCTGTCTGGCCATAAATTCAGCCAAAGGCAATCTCTTAAAAAGCCATAATTACATAAGGGCTTGCTTGCTCATTACAATGAAGGATGGAAAATACAGTATGCATCACATAGTGTAATTCAAAATTGATTTCCTATCGTGACACATTTTACAGAGGCTATTCTGCACACTGTTTTTCCATGGTCCTTTTGCCAGGATTTTTCTTCCCTTTCATCCTCTCCTGTTTGCCCAGTTCAGGAGACTATTTCAGGCAATGCCTTCATCTTCGCTGCACATTAAAAGCAAAGATAAGGGAGGAGAGCTGCTCCTATCCTGGCAGTTATCCATCACATTTTAAAACTCCTTGAACCAAAAAAGCACATCACTCATTTTATTTTGCTATTCGTCAAAGAAGAGCTGGTTGCTAACAGCAAAAAGAGCCACTTGTGAAACATGCCAGCTCCTGGTCTCATCCTGCCAGTAGCTCTGTCATCTCAGCTCCCACTCAGCTTCCTAAAAGAATCAGGACCATTCAGGATTGGCCTCTCTTAGAGACTCAGATGGTGCTACAATGACATGTTTGTACTTTCAATACTGTATAAAAACCCTGTCACAACACCCTCAGTTTTTCTTTCTTTTTTTTAGATTTTACCTTTTCAGTTGCTTCAAATTTGTTACCATTTTTGTGCTAATGTTGCTAAATAGGCCTTTATATCCCAAAAATCACTTTAGCACCAACACTGCTTGGCACCCCTGTCTGCAAACTCAACATAGATGCCAAGGGCTATGGTGCAAACTATATTTCCCACATTTGATCTTCTGTTGGATGCTGCCCTTGATGTTACTGTGCTGTACCTGTACAACTTCACAGGTTTGTCAGGTTGGTGTTAAGTGCACACCCAGCCATGGTCACCCCTACACAAGGAATGAGCTTCAGCCACTGTTTTACAGGTACAACCTACAAGACTACAGTCCCTGTGGAAATAAAAGCAATGAGCTGCCCATGAGGAGCCCCTTGAATAAGGTCACCTGGTGCAAAACCATGCTATGCCCATGTTAAAGCAAGCAGCCAACGGTGCAGAGCAGCCTTGGGTGGCTCAAAGCCCTCCTTGCTCACTCCAAATCCCAGCACCCTGGGGCTGGGAAGGCCATGGGCATCACTCAGTGATGATTTCTCTGTGTCACAGCCTTTCCTCCAGCCTGCCCTGTGAGGAGCTGTGGTTACACTGCAGTGTGCGAAATACACAGTTACACACACCCTCCTTAGTAAATCCAGATCCCTTATATGCTCTTGCCTCCTAGATGGCACTTCAAACCCTTCCTGCAGGACCCTGGGGAAGCAGCTGGGTTCCCAGGCAGGGAGAGATCTGCCCCAGCTGGGCTCAGGCACTGCCCTGCTCCTTGTACCAGAACAGAGCTGCCAGGCCAGGACTGAGGAGCTCATACAGACACTTGGGCTTCACCTGCTAAAAAGAAGCTGCACTTCCCCATCTTCAGAATTTGCACAAACCATGAAGAGTTTATTAAATGCCTGGGGTCCAATGAAAGTTGGACTTTCTATTATTTCTATTTTTAGAAATAATAATTGAACTATTATTGCTTCTATTCTGTAAGACAGAAAACTCACAAACTCAGCGGTTGGACTGGAGCAGCTCAGGAAAACAAAGCAGCCTGACAGCCATACAAAGCCTGTTGGGGTGCAGCTCTTGAAATCCTGCCCTGTGCTTGAGCTTCAGCACCATACTTGGTCCCTTTTGTCTTCCCAAAATAGCAGCTAGCAGGGCTGGAGAAGAATCAATTCCCAAGTAAATCTCATGCAAATTGGAACCACACAAAGGAGGCTATTAAACTGCAATGGACATCGGCAGCACCACTCTCAGACCTGCATAACATGTTTCCAAAGAGGCTGATATTAATTAAAAACAGGTCTTGATTTATATATGTTTCTTTCCACTGTGCTTTGTTTTTTTAATCACTGAAATACTGGCCACTCATGACCCATTGCGTTGTACAGTTTTATTCATAATTAATACATGCACATAATCTGTATTAAGTTACATAAAAATAATAATGGAGTCTTATCATCAATATAAAACTACAAATTAGGTTTTGTTTGTAGTTTCAATTTGTCCAATAACAATATTTAAACATATCTGAAATTGACCAGCACAGATGTTAATCAGATAGAAAGTCTCCAGTACCTTTGCATGAGTAATGGTACATGAAATAATTGAAATTTCACATTTATGCAACACTTTCCATCTCCAAGGGATCCCAGAACCTATTAAGAGGTACATCAGAATAGACATATTTTGCAATATGTTGCCTTCCTGTGACAACTTCCTTCCACAGATTTCAGATCACTTAACAAACAGTAATCAAGCCTTCAATACCCTGTGCACAACCAAGGGGATGGACTCTGCTCAGGGCACCCAGCCCTGAGAGGGGGCAAAGGCAGCAGGTCACAAGAAAGGCACTGGCTGCCCCAATTCAGCAAAGATTTCTATTGAATAAAGTACCTAATCATATGTTTAAGAGAGATTTAATGGATGTAAGCATGGCCTCAAGCATCTTGCTGAATGTGAGTGTGGGGAGAAAAAGGACCTGGGAGAAGTGTGGTGCAGAGTGTGAACACTAGTGGCTCGTGAAGGCAGCTCCTGCCTGCCAGCTCTTTGTCATAATTACTTCAGGTTACACATGAATAACCCCAGTAAGTTATTTTAGCTGTGCTTTACATGTAATGAAAATAACTAAATACCCTCAGACCCATCACCATTTTTTCACAGCTCCCCACATCTTTAACAGGTCTTGCAAATCAGCTTTCTTTTCCAACTGACAAATTTTCTAGCTGATACTTTCTAGCAGGGACTACATTTTAAATCAAGGATTGTTCTCCAAAACTGGCTGCACTGAATGTTCTTACTTAGCAGTGCTGTCTGTCATGGATAGACACAGCTGGGTGAAGCAAGGGGAGAATGTCCCACCCAACCACTCTCTGATAGATCGTTCCCAACTTAAGTTTTTGCTGCACTGAGCCAAACCCATGAAGTGCACCAGTGTATGGACACAGCTTTGGCAGCTTGCCATGGCACCCTCTCTTTTAGGCATGAGGAGGAGCTGACTAAATGCAATTCATTTTAATGTCCTTAAATTCCTGTATCTGTAATAATGATTTTGTTTAAAAGATCATGATTTCGGGATCATGACACATATTTACAGAAAAAAGATTTTCACATAAACTGTTTGTTACAACACCAAAATAACTCGAATCTCTGCTCAGAAGCCTGAAAATCATATTGATTTGTGGGCAACATAACAGCCATTGGATTTTTGTTTCTGAGGCACTAACTCAACACTGATTTTTCTCCCGTCGTGTTACAGAGGACATAGACAATTCTGTTTAAGGCTTTAGCTGGAACACACTTCTTTTTCCTTTGTTAGGAGTAAAGGACCATAGTAAGAGGTCTGGGAGACTGTAGTAGACTGAAAAATTATTATCTTTGTCCTTTAAGAAAATGAGAGCAGGGCCTGGGAAGGAATGCCTGATAAAGTCCATAAATGTCCATCAAGTGCTAAGCTGAGGACCATAAAACCTTCCTCCTTCTCTAAGCTCTGTACTGACAGCAAACCATGTTATCAAGTGTAATGATTATTTCAGGCCAAGGTTTTCTTTTTTATTTTACTTTTTCTTAACAAAGGAGGGAAGTCTATGGTTAATTCTTCACCTGCAGCCAGACTCAGCTGAACTCAGAAGAGGAACAATTACATTCTGTATTTTTCTGCCTATTATTAAGTGCTGGTTTCCAGTTTTGTTTAAATGGCAGTTATCAGGATTCAATTTACCCCCTCCGAGGGGGATGTCTGGTATCATTCTGAGAATAGTAACTGCAATATATTATGTTAATTGAGCTCTAATAAGCCTCACAGTGCTTTTGCTTCCAAACAAGAATGGAAATGTCATTTTTTAAACAGAGCAGCTGCCTGTACCTGCAACACCTTATTTCTGAATCTGAGAATATGGGGCAGCAGCACAGATTTCCTGGGCTTTACAGAGAACATCAGGAAAACCCAAAAGGTCTAACTATTATTAACACCGTCTTCTCTAAAGCCCAACCCTATTTAGGAAACCAGGAAATCCCACATGAAGAGTTCTTTTCATCGAGAAGGCCTCCCCTGTCAGCAGCCTCCAATAAACTTTAAATAATGAATTTTAAGGCTGTTGTCCCACGTAGCATCAATCTTAAAGACAAGGAGTCTCCAGCAGTGAATTTCTCTTTTGTTTAACTCTCAGCAGAACTGTGTTTCATGCAATTAATGTCAGATGCTGCTTGTGCATTTTGATCATTTCATTTACTTACAGCACAAGAAACGACCATGACCACAAATCCACGGCGTCTTTTGCGCTCAGTAAAATTTGGCAGTAAGCCTGCAGGGTTATGCAGGCTTTAGCAGACTGTCAGGGATAAACAAGGATTATACCAGTTACTCTAATTAATATTTTGTTATTAGACAGACTAGGGACAATGACCTTTAAAGACGAGCAAGAAGGATTCCCTCCTGTGTCCAAAAGAGATGAACATGTGCAACTGCATGCATTTGTCTCAGTATAGATTTTAAGACATCGTGGGCACCATATAGTTCTCATTTTGGCATGACAAAAAATAACCAGGAAAATTGTAACGCTGCTTCAGTTTGAACCTTTGCACCTGAAAAACTTCCTCCCACCACCACCTGCAAAAAAAACAAAACCCAAACCAGAACCTTCATGATTTACACTGTTTTAATAAAGGCAACGATAGCTTGAGAGAACTTCTTCCTCCATCTAGCACAGCCTGCAGTAGTCAGTACCAAGCAGACAGCCCGGGGGAGGAGCGGTCCCGTGTGCACGATGGGCCCCCAGCTGCAGGGACACAGCTGCTGGAGGCCTGGGGCCTGAGAGCCTCCAGCCTCCCAGCACATCTGCCCTGGTGCCCACCCTGCTGTCCCGCCAGCTGGGGAGGCCGAGCAGAGCTGTGCCACAGGGTTCCACACCATCAAACCCTTTCAATTTTGGATTTTGCATCTGCAGTGATCACTTGTTGGCATGAGGCCAGTTTCCAGCAGCGTACAACTGCTCCTCTGCCACTGCTCATCCATGAAGACCTTTTTCCAAAAGCTGTCTCCCCGCATTAGGCCTACGTGCAGTTCTTCTAAAAAATGCTCTTCCTCTAATATCCTGTAGCCCCCCAGCCAGCCCTCACTTTGCTTGTCCACAGTGAAACTATATTTTTCCAGGGGTTTTCCTATCACACCACTGCAGAAAGCTTCCAAGAAGTTTCTTGTTCTGTAGTAAACTAGCTTACAGTTTTATGGTTCACACTTAACCGTTTAAAAAATAAGAAAATTACGTTGTCTGGTCCTTCACTTTTCTCAGAAATCCTTCTGGGGACAACACTTTGAAACATGTGAGTTTATGATTCACCAACCCCATTGCACATTCAGGCCAAATAATGAAAGGGGGTTTTCCTTCCACACCTGGAAGGCATTATTTAAAAAGATAAAGGGAAAAATCTCACTATGGCAGTACAACTTTTCTAAAAGTTGAAGCATTCCATCTTTCTCCATGCAGATCCCAAGCCAAAAGCTCTACTGGTACAAACTTGCCACCTGTACTAATTGAAAAGCTTTTACTCTAGTAATAGTCAAACCTGGACACATCTGAAGCGTGGTAGCTCTAGTCCTCTTTTGGTGTTAATTTGAACTTGCTCCAAATCAGAGGGGCTGCAATGAACCCACAAACATCAAAAAGTGTGCCCATTAACTTCCTGCTGAAGGTAAGAACATGCTCAAAGCTTTGCTGAACTAAGTCTGTAATGATCAGCCCAATCTAAATAGGGAAACTGCACACCTCAACAAGGGGGACGATGGTGTTCACTGGGAAAAAAAATGTACAAGCCATCTCCTCAAAATCCTGCCTTGCTCCAGCAAAGCCATGGTCATGTAACAGCTGACCAAAGCCAGGGTGTTTTCTGCTGGGCTGGGGCTGTATGGTGGCATCTCACTTGCAGGAGTACACAGTTCCTCTCTTAATGAATAAATGTTACTGCTTGTCAAAGTTATAGTGGGCACTGGGAATGTTGTCTCTTCTTCTACACATCATGCCCAATCGCTAACACGTCTTACCTTGTAGCCAGATATTAAAGATACAAGCTCTTGTTAAAATAATTTAATTTATTATGTAGCACACTCATTTAGAAATCACCATTGACTTTTTAAAGCCACAGGGGGAAGTAATTAGATTTAGTAGGTAGCAAAGCTTCTCTGATGGTGTGGAGTCTAGGTTTCAACACTCTCTATACAGAAAGTTGCAGGAAAATAAAAAGAACTTTTCCTTCTCACCAGGCACAAAAATAAATAAAACAAAACCAACATTTCACCAAATGCATGAAATTAAATACGTGTTTTCTGGCATGTGCTGTGAGGGTGTCACTCAGGAGAGCATTTAAACACATATGCTTGTATTTAATGAGTTATACAAGTCTTAGGAGTAGGTTTAACTTCGAGCATGTGTATCTGTGTTTTGCTGCACAGGGGAGGTGTGGTAAACCAGAGCCTCAGGAGCAGAAGAACCCTGGGGGAATGGGGCTGGGCAGTAAGAAAAGCCAAGCGTGCCTTGCTCCTGGAGAGCTGCTTGGCATTTTTCATGGCTCATCCCTCGTGTTTCATAGGAAACATGCACATCAGTGAGCTTCAGCCGCGCTTGCCAAAAACAGTCTACTGCGGCCATGTGGTCGCTCTGCAAGGAACAGCCGATACCTCCTTGTCTTGCAATAATTCTTACCCCTCTAAATCAAGTTGACTACAATACATAAATCCTCTTTTTTCATGTCTGTGGACAGGTTAGCAGATGTTTTCAACATCCAGGCTGAAACTGTAAATGATGAGACAAATTTGGATCTCGGGAGCTTCGTGGGAGGCTTGATGTGGGAGAGGATCTGTCTTCACCTGAGCCTGTGCTGTTGCCCCAACACTCGTCTGCAGCGGGGGGAGAGGAAGCCTGAACCCGAGGGAGAAGGGGGGATGCCACAAAGGATAAGGCCCCAACTCCCCTGCACCCATTCTTGACTTCTGGGCTGTCTGCTTAGATGTCTGATTAGATTGCTAAAGCCAAAAAAAAAAGAAAAAAAAAAACACGAAAAAACAAACCCCCACAACAGTGGCCTCAGTTTTAGTTTTAAAAATAAGTGAAAAATTAATTGGTTTTTTTTCAAAGGATAATCCATGTAAGTAAAAAGAGTAAATCCCTGATAGATTACTTAAGGCTTCTGTGTAGTCAGGTCTCCCTACATGATCCCAGCATAAAGTAAAAACTTCACTCTGGCTGGATCCCTCCAAGTGAACCTCCTGTCCCAGGTGATGTTTGTTACTCAGGTGCAGAGAAGTACTTTTCACAGAGCAGTTGCACATGGATGCTCAGATAAAAATCAGGAGCCAGCACAGACACTGGCATGCAAACACACAGAAGAGCCTGAGGAGAAGCTGGCAACTGTAAATAGCCCCAGCCAGAGGACAGGACTGGAGGGGCCACAGCAGCAATGCCGATGCTGGCTGCTCAGAGATGGCAGGGACACAGAGGGACAAGGCATCCTCCTCCTGCCTCCAGATGGAAACATCTTCATTTTTCATCTTGGTTGTTTTTTCCAAAGAGTTTTGTCCTACTAAAAGTTCTTCAGTCTGGACACAGATGAGGAAGGCCCTGAATGGGCACAGAGAAGGCCTTGCTATGCCCAGTGGGGGACCAGCAGGAGCATCTTTGCAGCTTTTATTGCAGGCTGGTAATGAAGTAGGGGGACATTTTCTGCTCATTAAGTGGCAGAGGGAGTGGGACCACTGCTGCACTCCTTCCATGCACGCACAGCACTGGGCAGCTACTGAATGACACAATGCTCCCTCATTAGGGAAGGGGTCAACAAACGCGTCTGTCATCCTTCTGTTACTATTTCCAAATGAACTCAATTAAGTTAATTAATTTTTTTAATGGAAGAAAAATGCCAAGGAAGAGAGTGGCACATTAAATGAGAAAAAAATAAAAGATCACGCCTCCTTCTTGAACCCAGATCTCAAGATTGTTTGTTCTCAAATGAAAATAATTTTCAAAACACTAACTTGAAGAAAATCACTAAGTGTTTTTCTCTGCGGCTACTTAATTTGAAAAGTCACACCCACACTTCTCCCCACAAGCAAGTATGATTAATGCAAAGCAACTTTCCTAAAGACAAATTACTGTCACACTTTTGTAATTTCAATCAATTATGGATACATCAAAAAATACAATGAGCTTACACTTAATCACAAGAGTTTAAAGGAAAGGTTATGTTACGTGCTTTGGATTTACAAAGATATGTGCATATAATTTTCATCGGGACAAAACCTTTTGAGGGACTCTTGTAGGTAATTTACATATAAAGAAACAATTTCATAATTTACTATTTCAGGTTTGTCTCTTGGTGGGGTCTTTAAAATCATTTAAGATGCTAATTCATGAACAGTTTTGTCCATGTGTCTATATATTTTGCCTGACATACAGCTTTGTAGAATGTGGAGAAACAAGAAAAGCTTTCCAGTTTTTGCAATCTGCCATAGATTTCAGTTAGAAAAGAAAAAGGTAGACAAACAGTAATAAGGCAGATATACAATAAATCTTTAAATATGATTCATTACATTATTTCCATTTCATTTCTGTTTTATCCTTTTTTTATGTTAATGATTTGATGATAGCACCATGGAAAACCAAACAAACTTGTTTTTTCCATTTTGAAGAAATGACAGTATAAGAGAACTTCAGTGCATGAAAAGCATGTTCTCTAGGAAAAAAATATTCTATTTTTTTAATTGACGCATTAAAAGAACCACAACAACAGGAGAAGCTGCCTTCTGTTTGTAAACTGGATTTAGTTATCTTGCTAATAAAAACATGGATGCATCTGGAACCTCTTCAAAAGTTGAATCAAGAGGAAACATTTTAGCCAAGAAGCAGATGTATTACATGCACAGTGACAACACAAGATCCCTTTCCACAGAAGAGTTTCACTGTGCCACGCCCTGTATGAAATCCAGGCTGAAAAGATATTCAATGCTTCAATAAACTTTTCGAGCTGGTCAGAAGCTGTGTGAGGTTTCAACTCTCAGTACAGAAACTGAGTGACCTCAAGTAGACAAAAGCCTCGCTTCCACTTCCTAACACACCTTTAGGCAACCATTACAAAATTAGTATCATCTCTACTCTGTTGCAAATGTTTAGAGGCAATATCCTCTTCATCTCTGATACTAATTTCACCTCGTGCTTTGCTCCCTTTAATGTCTTACCACCACCCTTTTTGCTGAGAGATAGTTAACCACAATTATCCTCCATCTGGATGCAATGGAATCAGCCACAGTAAGACTGAAGATGTTTTTTATCTTCTTGTTCCAGGTCTCTCAAAACAGTCACTGAATGAGTTCTTATAAGGCTGCTACAATGCACTTAAGGAGCATTATTGGATTGTTTCTGTTTTAGAAAAAGATGTGTAAAAATCCTCCCTTTAGAAGGGGCTTCTAGTTTGATGCTTAGAGGCTCTGAATTGCCACTGGAGACTTCAGTGAGTTCGTACAGATCACCTAAGCTGGCGATTGAAGTACTCAGATGAAATGCAGAAAAGTGGGATGTGAGTATTCCCTGCAGGAGACGGAGTTTCAAAGGTACTGCTTAGCATTGTAGAAGTTTATCCAGGTGACATCGTCAAATAAATCAGGAAAAGGAGACAGTGTTTACATGGGCACATCTAAACCATCATGTCTGGGAAATTTTTCCCACTCCTCTGGATGTTTACTCTGGCCATGTCCCAACTTAACATCAGGGAAAGTGCTAAGTCCCACTGTCTCCTCTCCAGGTCCCATGTTCAATGGAAGAAAACCAAGGTAATTCAGGAAACCCAAGTTATGCTTTAACAGATTGAACAACTGGAACTTAGCACAGCCTTCTGTGCTTTGGAGCCAATTAAATCATTTGGGACTCCCAATTCATGGAAACTTGAAAATACTTGGCACCCAGGAAGCTTATAAAGGTCTTTAATGACCAAACTGCCTTTGCTCTGCCATTTTGCAACCTTATCACCTAAAAGACACATTATTATTATCATTATTATTAATAATATTAATAATAGGGGTAATGTTGTTGTTGTTACCTGTGATCCTTACTTAAGGATCAAATTTCTGGTGTGTGGTGAGGGCTGCACCCCCTTCCTTTGACACACACAAGCTCACAGGAGATCTCAGCAAGTGGCTCTGCCCTGTGCCAGCAATAGCCCGACAGCCAAGGCAGGCTCTGGTTCTCAGGCACTTTTGTTTTCTCGTTTGGACAGGGCATGAGGCCGGTGCCAAAGTGCCTGATTCATCCAGGAAATGGCCCATTACCAGCCCCTAACGCTGCCCATTGCAAGGTCAGCCTTTTGTCTCACCGTTCAATACTTTCCTGGCAATTGATGCCCCCATCCATAGCGTGGCTGGTAATAAGCAAAGCATCCCTCCAGCAGCTCTTTATGCTGCCTACCTACAGCCTGATACCACTGACGAAAGCTTCCCTGTATGTAAGCTTAATGGATAAAGCAATCAATGCAAAACAAATCAGATGCTGTCCAACGTTTTTCCTTCAGTAAGTAGAATCTGAGCTGCTCCCGAATTCCAGGATAGCTGAACACAATATGGATATTTACAATTAGCCACAACACTTCTAACATAATTATAACATGGGGGTAATTTCCCCAGCTAAGTCTATTGCCTAGCAAAAATAATCTCACTGGTGAAAACCAGTGTGGTGCTGTAGTGCTGCAGATCATCAGAAGAACATGGGACAGCCCTTGAAACCAGTATGTCAGGTGTCAGATGTCACTTTATGCCAACCCAGTGAAGCATAGATCAAGAATTCAGAGTTCTAGCAAAACTGCCTTTCAGTATCTGTTAAGAAAGAGTTGAAGACAAACATCTACATGCACTTGCTTGCTATCATGGTTCTCCTTAGGCTTTCATTCCACCAGTAAAGATAGAAGCAGGGCTGCAAGCCAGGTTTTTGTTGGAAATTCTGGGTTGTTTTGATCTACCTGTTTCAAAGAACTAGAGTATGTTGCCAGTTTTTCATGTTTTCATATACTTCATGTATTTCATGTTTTAATGCTGTGTTTCGCCAGGAGCCCGTTCCCCACAAAAGAAAAAGGGTGAAAAGATGAGGTGAGCTTCAGAAACTCAAGAATATAAAGTCCTCAAATACCTGTAAGAGTAGCACCACAACACTGTGTGACCAAGGCTTTTTGCATATTTCTAGAATGTCATTGAAATGTGGTACAATGCTAATAAACCATTTCATATTTTTTCACTCAAAAGATTCTCACTCCAGAGTTTTCACCCTGCTTTACCCTGCAACACACAACAAGGTTACAATCACCAGGAGACATTGAGAAGTTCAGTTTTCTGTCTCATTCAAAATCATGAACATGTACAAAATCCTGCACTCAGGACAAACCTGGCGATGCCTCGCAGCCAGACAGACCCAGTGCTCAGCTCCCCTCTGCTGCCCACTACATTGCTGCACCTCTGTGTGCTCTTTGGGAAGTTCTGACACCCCTGTAATTCTGTCTTAAAACTTCTGTTTGCTGCCTCTGCTCTGAAAGTTTTTCAAGGCAGTAACTGCTTATGCCAAAATTGTGCTGCACTCTTGGTCAAAAATGACCAAGACATGTTTGCAGTGTTGACACCCATTTCTCTGCAATGTAAAGTTTCCTTATTAAGATTTAGATACTGACTACGAACTACACGCTGAACAGGACTGAAACACTTAGAAGATCACCTGGTGCAATGGGAGATTGGCCCAGTGTAGGCATTATGCTCAGCACAAATGTGTGAGCCCAGCAGGACAACAGAGGAGGCAGGAGCTGTTTTGTGGAGAGTGCAAGAGTTATAATCTTACTGATTTATGGGACACTAACTGCCTTGCAAGGCAATAATGATTTTCCACAGAGGTCATCACAAATGCTGTTTGTCAATCTGCTTTGAGCAAATCCCATTAAGAAATAGGTGGCTGTTTATTAAGAAAACCATGGGCGACAAGACAGAGCTATAATATTACAATTTCAGTTCTACTGGATGGCCTGTAAATACAGGGAACTTGATGAAGCAGGTATTCCCAAGAGAGGAATACTAATTAAAATAGAGAGAGATGCACTAATAAACTGGCACATTTGTGTGCTTTGCACTGCTTGAATTACTTCCACATGAGCACACTTTATACTTTCCTTTCCATACATCAAACTCTGAGCCTAGATTTTACCTCCTTATCTCTGGCCATCTAGCACATAAGGAAGATTTATAGCATGTTACACAGGGTGAACCTGTGAAAAAGTGGTTACCACGGCAACCCAGTATTTGTTTTGTGTATAAACTTGAAGTACCAAAGCAAAAGAAGGCCAGAACTCCATACCAACTTCAAAGTTGCTTTTCTGTTCCTATTGTGTTGTTTTAAAGCAATCAAAATATTTTAATGCCATCAAGCGTACATATTAAATATGTCCTTTAAAATCTTTTATAAGAAAATGGTCAGTCATTGGAGAGCACCACTACAGATATGACTTGTACACATTCAACATGTTATCATGACAGAAGGATTTCAAGGGATGCCCTGACCATGGACAGCTGTGAAGAAGCACAAGAAAGTACAACAGGTCACTTCATGCCACCACAGGAATTCAGTATTACAGGTCAATTGTGCAATATTAAGATACTTCATGGTCAGTTTCCTATACATTCCCCTACTGGATCACAAACAAACCTTGCCCCATGAAGATCAATGACAGCCATATTTTCGAAAGGTATAAACCCAGGCTCCATTTCTCTGAAGTAGCATTACACCTTGGCCCTGTCATTTATCACAGATTACTTTAAGTTCATGTACCCAGGCTCCACTGCCCCTAAGTTTATTATTTCCCAGCAAATTGCATCTTAATTCAGGGCACCCCCACATCAGAGAGCTTCACTGCAGAAGTCCTCAGCAGATAGCTTGGGGTCAGGTTGCCTGACACAAACCCTGGATCCTCCTCATGCCTCTACAGTTATCCAAAGCTACACAGAAGGAAAAGGTGAACAGAACGGGGGTCCTGTCTGCACCATGGAGCAGAGACTCCCTGTTCTCTGTAAGGAAAACTTCTGCCTCAGGTGTTCAGGATCTGTGGGCCACACACCACGCAGAGCCCAACTGATCCAACACAAATAAACAAATGTGCACCAAGGTGGCTTAAACATCTGCTGTGACCATTTATCCAGACCTTTTGATACAAAACACTTCTTAAGAGGGGGAGAAAATATCCAAAAGGGAAAAGTGTGTACTTTCAGGGAAAATCAGATAAATGGTACACCTGCAAATAGTGAAACAGTAGCGTCTTTTTTTCTCTACCTTTTTTTCATATTGGGCAACAAAGGCATACATAGTTTTGGCACAGGATCCATAAGTCACCTTGGAGTACAGAGCCCCAAATTTATAATTTTGACAGGGGAGCTTAAAAACTCATTGTCCTTCAGCAATGTGATGCTGTCATCTCCACATCTCCATGAAGAATTGCCATAGAGCCAACTGGCCTAAGCAGCCATCCCAACTGCTTCATACTCTGGGACTGCTTTGTACTTTCCCTGCTGCAGTGTATTTTCCACATGGCCACAGCTCTTCCCAGCTGGACCACTGCTGCCCAGCTCCCACATCTTCACATCCCTGTGGTGGAACACTGCACACTGCACTTGTCCTGAACTCTCTTCCAATTGAAATCACTAAGTCTTTTTTTATTAGTAAGAGCTGAATTTCCTGTGGTGCTGGTAGCATGGAAACACAATCTCTGATTCACAATATTAAAAACACATTTCCCAACCACAATGGAGTAGAAAGAGAGGGAGAAGAGTAGGGGGATACACATGCATCCCACAGAAAACACATGAGTCTCAGAAAATCACAGATAAACTGGAGACATTCCCATCTTAGGGAAAAGAACAGTGGGTTTTTCAGTTACAGATTGGATGGATATAGCAAATACTTGATTTTCTCTGTAAACTGTGAGGTGAATGATTGTTTTTTTTCACCTGCTGGAGCACTCCTGCTGTGTGTTCTATAGTATTTTGTGTACAGATTGAAACCAAAGCTTGGGCACTTTCTTCTCTAGTTATTGAGGGAGTCTAACAGTGTTCCCAGTGAGGCCAGCAGTAACACAGTGTAATTAAGTGGAGGCACACTGCTGATCTCACTAAGACTGGTATCAGAGTGGAGTCATTCCTTTTTTACTGCAGAACTCTATTTTAATTTTATTTAGAGAGGCAGAATGATCTCATAGGCAAGGCATCAGGAGATCTGGGTTGTGTTCCCCGCCATACCATGTGATCACTGGCAAAAAAAGCAAGTGCTCTCTGCTTTCCTTGGTTTTTTTAATCATCTGCTATGTGCTGGAAGTGATCATTATTTACTGCCACAGAGTGCTCTGAGATCAATGCATGATAAACCCTAAAGAAATGCTGAGGGTTACCAATGAAGTGTGTGATTTTTATATGATTAGAACAATATAAATCAGGACCAGTGTCATCAACATAGTGCAAAATCAAGCCTCAAGGTGATCTGAATGGGTAATAAAGTTCTTGGGAGCAGCACATGACCCAGGGAAGCACAGGTTAGTACTCAGCAAATGAGTGAGGTAATGGTAGAATAGGCTTTGACAGAGAAGACAAATTGCCATAGAACAAAAAATGAGTTCATCATATTTTGTTCATATTGGGTCAATTTTCCTTTCCTTTTACAATTACATTCTCTTACAAACATATTCTACCTCTTTCTGCTCCTGCTAAGCTTTGTCTTATGGCCTCCTCCATTCCTTCCCTTTCTAAACTCATGCTGTGCATAAAATTGTCTTACTGATTCAGAGTAAGATTTATTCTTTTTGGCCCAGTGCTCTGCTTCATTGTAGGCCACCAGTCCTAAAGCAGGGAGATTTAGCATGTGTTTCATAAAATATTTCAACTCTTGGTTCATGTTTGATTCTTTTCCATTTCTTTCATTTTTCCTTTTTATGGAATTTCATCAACACCACAGGATTGGTACCTGGCATCTAAAACCAGCTGATTCAACAATGTGCTACCCTATCATGCATCATGACAGCTCATACAAATGATAATTCTCTTTCAGGTTGGCCTCTTATTAGAATGAATACTCTAAGAGAGTCAGAAACTGAGAATGAGCACTGTGGGCTGTACTTTGAATCTAATCTAATCCTCAGAATAGCATCACTATATCTGTTGTTAGTAACCAAACTTCCAGCATGCTATCACATCGGTGTTCTGAACACTTAAAAGACTAAAGGAACCAGAAAAATTTATGTATCAGATATTTACACTTGCACAAATAAACCTCAAAACTCTGGCTGAAATGAGTTTTTAGAAAGAAAAAGAACCAATGTTGTTGGTAGGACAGAAAACAAGATCATATAAGGTGCTTCAATGGGCTTAGGTCACCCACTTAGGTACCCTTTCCTCTCCCAGGAGACAAGAAACTGGAAGAGAATATTAAGTAAAAAAGATTTGGACAATTCTGACTAGTTAGGATTCTTAAATACCTGGAGCTGTGCTGACTGCTGCAAATATATTGGAAGCTGTTATTATCAGGAGTATGGCCATGATGGAGGGACTCCAATTGAAATTCTTCCATTAAATGCAAGATGCTTTCTGAAAGCCACAGTTATCTGTTAAACTTGATGGCAAGGTAGACATTGCCATGTCCACAAGTTAGCTCACTTCCATTCTGTATTTTCCTCTAAAATCAGTAGAGCTTTGTGGAATCAAAGAGCTTTTTCTATCTTTCTGGAGAGGGAAAGATATTTGAGAGCGTGGGTTATAATGTCCAACAGGATGGTGGGACATGATCTCTGCAAGAAAACTGCCAGGTTCACAGCAAGATGCTCTACAAGCCAGACCAGCATCAAACACCTCAATAGAGTCAGCTTAGGTCAAACAGGCCTCTAACTTCTGTGTGGGTATCTCCCAAACTGCCAGACTAAACAAAGGAGATATTGAAATATCCCCTTAGTGAGAAGAGGTTTAAAATCCTCATGGTTTTCTAGTTTGCGTAAGTAATTCCATTCACCCAGATGGAAGAAACGAGCTCCTAGAAGGCTCTGCTTAAGTGGCCAGGTAGAACTAGTGCTAACAAATATAAACCACTTTAAAATATTGAAATTGATCTGCTTGGCTTTGAAAAAGTCTCAAAAGCATTTTCAGTTTGCCACTGTCGACTCAAGTTTGGCCTGTAATAAAAAATCAAACTCTTAATAAAACCAGAAAGCATAGGTACATTCCCATAACCAAAAATGATTGAGCTATTACAGCTCAGCAATTGACTGCCCATCCTCTGAGTTGCAATAAGTATGTGAGCACCTGAAGCGCACTTCAGTACTGAAATAAAATACATTTGCTGAAAATGTGCATCAGGGCTATCTGCAGCTGTTCCATGGAGGTATTAACCCACCAATCTAAGAGCACACTAGCAGCAGATTAGCACGTTTTGTCTGATAAACCAGAATTTGTGAAGCCACAGCTATGTGACTGCTTCCAACCATGCAAATTAACCATTACTCTGTTAGCTGAAAGACTGGGTGCTCACAGTGATATCAGCCCAAATTAAAACTGCTGCTAATTCAGAAACAGTAGAGACTGACAGTCACAGAGAGACAAAAAGCCTTGGAGACAGCTGCCCGACGGGATACATAGCATAATGAGACATTGAAGCCAGCAGAATTACAGGATCATGTCAATCACAGTTGTTTAGGTTTCTTTTAAACACATATATCTGAAAATTTGAAAACAAAACATGTTTCTGCACATATTTTTAGAAAAGAATGATCCATTTTGTGGGATTTCCTAATGCTCCTGTATGCAAATCTAAATGTTAATCAACCCCAAGTCTCTCCCTGGAATACTATACATATGATAAATATTTAATTCTTTGCACTGACATTACAGGTTGAACACTTTTATATTCCTACCACATTACTAAAGCTACGAAAAGAGGAGAAATGTCTGAAATAATAAATTATATTTGATCATCCTCTACCATAGCCACTGCATGGATAAATCTGCCAAGAGAAAGGTAAAGGTTGCAACACAAGAAGGTGACAAAGAGCTTGAGAAATTTGTTCATTTGACATTGTGACAGTGGCAACATGTGCTGCCTCATGCCTGTGTAGAGAAAGAGCTTCTTACAGAGTAAAGAACTTTTCCTTGCTCTCAAAGCATTTAAACTTCTCATCTGTGGAGAAGCATGGACACTGGATAAGACATTCATTTTTCAACACTTCCTGAGAAATAATTAAACTATCAACATTTGCCCAATTATCACCAGGCACATGAAGCATAATTACAACCTTTTCCAGGGAATGCATAAAGTCTGGAGCAGGTACATTCCCCAAAGGCAGGACTGACACTTGGGGACAGGTGGATTTCTGCTCCAGCAAACGTCCAGGAGGTCAGACAGCGAAGTTCTGCTTTTCCTACTGTGCAGAGATCCCATCCCAAGGAGGGAAGCATTTGCAGAAATGTGGCCCCGTGGGAAGATGCAAATCCCCTCCCTTCCAGCTCTGCCTTGGATTGGCTGGAGAGTCCCAGACCTCAACTTACTCCCAAATCCCCCATGGCCAGAGTGGCCCAGGGTCCCACCACCGCTACTCTGCCACCCACCCTCTGCAACCAGAGGAGCAACTGCTAATTTCTCTTCCAGCTCTATTCAGTCCTGAGAGCCAGAGCTGTACTCACAGTGAATTTGGATTTTCCATCATTTTTAATTTACAGGTTATCCAAATGCATTTGATCAAGACAGAGAGAAGAAACCAATAATATTGCAGAGCACTTAGGAACACTAATTGCAAATTACTCTTAAATAATACATCATACCTCTCTTAATTATGGCAACCTGCACTCTCCTCAGAAAAGTGCACATCTGCTAATGTATTTTTCCAATAATACCAATATGAAGCTGCAGGGGTAGAGTAGTGATTGCTTTGTATCTTGACCTGCTCTCAGCCTAAGCTTCCCCGAATATCCCAAAAGCTTATCTATTTTTTCTTTTCTGACTTAAAAAATTCATTCTGAAGATTCATTTCTTGAACCAACACTTGCTAACACTCCTTTCTGAAGGAAAGGGAACACCAGGAACCTGGACTGCCTTAATGACTAACTAAATCATGTATTTCCCATTCATTTCCAGAGGCATTGGAGGCTGGACCCCTGTAAATTCTGGAGATTTCATGTTTCTACTCATTTTAGTGCACCAAAATCCTTGAGGCAATTTTCTCCCTTTAATTTGCCGCTTTCCTCAGTACTTGTATGAGATATTCAAAGATGCTGAAGCCTTGGCTGCCATTCCAGTTTTACACATTGTCAGAGCCTCCAAAAGACATCCATGACTCTGAATTCTTTAAGGTCCTCTGGTCAAGTACGAGGATGGCCACGGCAAATTCTCAGCAGTGGCGAGCCCTCAGGATTTCCACCAGTCCCTGGCTCTGGCACTGAAAACCAAGCACACAGCACATTAGCTCCTGCACCTAAAGAAAACAGATACCTTTGAAAAAAGGTAAAAAAACCCCTGTTTTCCCAGCATTGTCCACTGTGTAAGTACTGGAGCTGCAATACGAGCTCTGCTCTTCTGGGTTGAATCCCCTGGATGTTACTGCTTCTTGGCAGCACTGCAGGCTAAGCCCTTTAATTTGAATTTCTAAATAATTTAGAACGTTGATAACTAAATCTGTTCATATTATTCTGTTGTCTAATATTTCCATCAAGTTCTAAAAACACCATGTTTAGTGCATGGACCTGCCATGCCAATAAAGGCTCAGGGCAGCTCCAGACCAGCTGTTACCTAGAACCTGCTGTTATTATAACCCAGTCTTGCTTTGGGATCATCAGGTGGCTTCGTTTAGCTGGTCAGCTGGCTCACCACACCACCATTATCAAACTAATCATCTAAATGAGACACTCTTCTCACTCCAGCCAGTTAATCACACATCTTCATCTGACATTCACAGGCTTGAGATTATTGCTCTGAGCAACTGATTTTCCTTACCACAGAGAAAACCAACAATAAATAATCAAAGAGAAAGTTAAAACAACCTCAATCTTAGAGAAAATTTTGTGGATCTTGTAAGAGATTTTTCAGCCTGCAGTATACAGGGCATGCATCCTCTTACTGACTAAAAATGTAGGATGGCCTTTTAGGTTCTCAGATGTGCTGGGATATGAATCTCCTTGCCCTGACACAACCTTGAGCTGAACAAAGGATAATTTCTTTTCTTTTGTTAGAGTTCATCATTCAACTGAAAATATGTTCAAATTTTACAGGAAAACCAGTATACTCAAAATATCTGCTTCAATGTAGAAAAGGTGAGAGGTCTGATGGAGACATTTCTCCTTCTTTTCAGAAATAATTACAGTCCACATTGGTTCCCAAATCATTCCTTTATAAAACATCCCTGAGACCAGTTACCACAAAACATTTCAGCTTCAATGTACAGAGTGCAGCCTCTGCCAGATGTTTCTGACCAGCCATAACAGAGCTGCAGCCCCAGCAAAACCACTCTTCCCAGGCATCCTTGAATCTCCCTGTCATTGGCACAGGGAGCCTGTTCTTGTGTTTCCTCAAAGAATGCAAAAGAGGAAACAGTCCTAATGGTGACACGTCCCTCATAGATAATTAAATGGAGAATCTGGCGGATTTTCAGACAGGCTGCTACCTGCCTATGAATACAAAGTAGCTTTGCTTGACAGTCAGCTAATGCACCGGGCCCCCTGCCTGCGCTGGGTGAGTCTCCTGGAAGACTTTAAACAAATGTTTACAATAGATCAGCGTTACACTGCTCACTTAGTCTCGTCCAAGAGACGTGACACCCACATCAGTTTTTGATGACTCTTGTAAAAATCCCACCCCCTTCCCAGCAGCTCTGTGCTTGTTCCTACTAGGTTTTCCTTCTAAGCAGTGCCCTGCCCGTTTCTGGGTATTTTCACTGGCAATCCTGTACACCCAGCTATTAACAGCCAGGCTATTAACTGGTGCTGCTCAACTACATTTGTAGTCGGATTTCCACTTGTTCCAGGCAGTGATTTTAACACTGACTGTCCTGGTGTGAGTGTATTAACCCCACAGTGTCCAGGCAGGTAAAAATGAACAACTTTCCTCTCCTCCCAGCAGCCATAACAGCTGAAGTGTTAAGAGCGTATTGAGGGCAATGCTCTTTTTAACAGCACTTGGCACAATTAAGCTTTAATTCAGAGCTGTTATTTTACAGCTTCATTTGTTTCTGCCAATTTTATGTTTGAAAGGTGGGGAAAGCATGAAGGAATAACAATTTAAGTGCTCAGCAGATGGAGAACGAGTACCTCTTATTCTCTCCATCACTGCTGAAAACAGAAGTATTCCACCTCGCAGGGATCCCTTGCCAAAAGGAGGAAAACCTGAAATACCTCAGCAGTTACCAGAGTGTTTGAACCACCACAGACAAGTGTGTTTCTTTGCAATGCTGCACAGAGAACATAGACTCTGTATATGCAGGAATAAGACACGCACCTCAGCAGCACCACAAACCATAGGTTGTCAGCACAGGGAATTGCTTCTAGAGATCCAGGCACTTTTCAGCCTGTCTTTTTCTCCTGACACTATGGATATGAGAGAGGGAAGGCTACAGAAAACAGTGTCCCTGACATGCCAAGTTGCCACCAAATATGTGGGCTGGTTGTGCTTCTACTTTTCTGTGCACAGCTCTTTGCCCCTCCGTGTATCTGGCAGCAATTCACTCAGCACCAAGGAACAGTACAAAACCCACTCTCCTTCAGGTATTATATGTAATGCACAAAACACACTCAGGCCTTGTGACTAAGCCCTGGCATGGGCAGATGGCACTGCAATTAAAGGATCATATCAGCTCATGAGAGGGAAAAGATAAAGACCTGCTTGTAGAGGAAGTGTGACAGTTTGCTGTCCAAGCCGGGAAGGGAGTAGTCCAGAGCACAAATGACTCTCAAAAAAACATGACTTTAAAAATCACATCACTCTGAAGTGGTCTAAAGGAGGACGTGCTGTTGCTGATGGGGGCTATCCTGGTTTGTCACTCAAGGGTACTATCTGGGCAGAACTGCAGTAGCCCCATCACAGTTGATGTTGTTTCAGAGTGTTGGACCCACAGGTCCCCGTGGAAAGCTCCATACAGAAAGTCCTCCAGCACACAGTGCTGGGACAGGAACCACAACAAGCAATAACCACCCTGGGGCCAGATACAGAAGGTACAGAAAGGGGATGGCAAACTCAAAAATTTCCCCACCCCCAGCACCTCCCTGAAAAGAGAGAAGCAGAATATGGTGCAGGATCCTGCCAGGGGGGTTTTGTATTTGACTCTGCTCTTCAACTCACTGCACAAAGTGCTCACATACCACAGTAATGAGAGCAGTACAAATGCCTCCAGAGGTAGAATAGATTAGAGACAGACAAACAAGACTGCAGCAGCTAAAGGAATAATCAGAGCTCCCCTCCACAGGGAAAGGGCAAGTCTCGGCACTTCTCTCTGTGCCAAGTCACTTCTAAAAATAACCCAGGTAGACAGAGCCAGGCCTAACGGTGTGACAAGAGTTAAAGTGTAGCACTGGGGGCCTGTCATGCCTCATACAGCTACTGAATTGATCCACTCAGAGGACACAAATACAAATATTTCTCTGGCATCCTTTACTGTGGGCAGGGGTCAGGTCCTGGTCAGGGTCTTGTATCAGCTACCACCCTCCATTTCGGAGCACAACTTTTACCTTTGCCTGGGAAAGGTCAACTTTTTTCTCTTTTCCACCCCAGTTCCCAGTAGAATAAGGCACATACTGAATACAGGCTCGATAAGTTTCACTTGTTTAAGTTTCACTTCATTACCCCATGGTTTATTTTTAATCTACCCTTTTTTGTGCTACCACCTTTGTATCACATACTAAGGCAGGACCCAAACTTCCCTGTGAGCTGAGGGTAGAGGAATGCAAAAACCTTGCTTGATACCCCTTCAAATGAATTGTAGCAAACACATTTTTTTCCTGTCTGTGTAAGAGCACAAGAAAAATCAATGCTGCAGCTAATACACTCTTCCATGGAACCACAGTAACCAGTAGTAGATGTCTGTGCTACAAACTAATACTTGGCAAACCCACAGTGCTTTAGGGTCAACAGAGAGATGTCATTCCTTCCTGCACAAAATCATTAACACTGACGCCACAGATATGCTACTTGTAATGCTGAATAAATACTCCAGAAAGATTAATAATATTTTCATTGAACTCTCTGTTTAAAGGAATATAGAAGCACCATTTCATTCCTAAGCTGATAATAGGGTCCACGTGTGAAAACAATAAAATAATAAAAACTACATGAATAAGACTTCAATGGAAAAAGCTTTACCCAAGAAAAAGTTTCTACATCAAAGCAGGCAGATAATCTGACAATATTTTCTTCTACAAAACTGGATAAAGTTACTTAATGATTTAAACAAGATACAGTATTATAATTTTTATCAGTCCCTAAAGAGCTACAACTAAGCTACAGAGGAAAAGTGTCTGCCTTATCCTGGTAGAAAATCTAAGGTAATCATTTTTTTTCTGTTTTGCATGATCATGACCAAAAATGCAAACAAATAACTGATTTTTCTAGATTTACGACTGCAAACATTAGTGGGTTTGGTGCAAAAGTACTCAGAGTTGAAGTGTGCAAGAACCTGATCAGTTTTCCAAATCAATAGGAGTAGGAGACTCTATTCTCTCTCATGTTCCTTGTGCAGCTGTTGTTCCTTGACCAGCAGCTCACACCAGAGGCATAGGCAAGACATGCAGGATGTCAGAGAGAGCAAGATACTTCTCAGCAGGATGTGTCTGGACTCATGAAGTAGGGAGGGACCTTTCTAAACAGAAGAGTTTCAAGTTGTTCTCTCTAAAAACAACTAAAAACTAACTGAATTCTATTCCAAAAGGCAGAAGAGAAGACTAATATACTTTCCCTTTTGCTTAAACAAATGAGATATCCGTGGTGTAAGGAATAAGTACTAGCACTAATAGCTGTAATAAGCAGCTCAATTGAGATAGAATGAGACACATTCCTCATCTCTCTGTTGGGCCATTGGATTTTCTCCAGTGCATCTGACACTTATTGCAGCAGCAGAGATGTGAGATTGGTACAGGTGTTGCAAATTTAGGAGCTGTGAACTACACAGTAATTGGTCATAAGTGAAGAAACCACTTGTAAAACCACAGATCTGATACCATTTTGTTATTACATTCTCAACAAGTTTTCTTTTCCTCTCTCATTTTTTCACTTGCCCAACCCTTGCCACAGTCAGTATTTTGTTCAGTGGGATATGTAGAGCATGGCATGTGATGACAGCCTGGCCTTGAAGGTTAGCCCTTCATCCTAAGTCTTCCCAGGTCCCCAAGACAATGGGTAAATAAAGATCTCCAGGTTAAACAGCTGCCAAGATGAGAGGTAAGACAACAGTAACTTATCAGGAGCAGAAATCGGCACATTAGGAGCATATTTGTAAAATGAACATGCTGTCACATAATTCCTACAGGATTGAAAAGTTCATGCTGGTTCTTTAAGCAGGTTACAGCTCTCACTTGGCTCTCTGTGTGTATGTAATCCTGGTCATAATTACATGCATATGTTAGGTATTATTTATAATTCAGTGACAAGAGACAGATTTCATTGATTTCATGTCTTTGGTCACTACTGCTCTGTATGTTTGTGCTGCATAAAGCACAGATTTACCTTACCAATCAAAATCTGCTGTCTGAGATCCTGTGGTGGACTGACCCTGACCATGTGCCCAACAAAGCTGCTCTATTGCTGCCCTCCTTAAATACACAGGGAACAGAAAATATCATGAACAATTCATGGGTCAAGACAAGGACAGGGAGAGGTCACTCACAAATTACCATCACAGGCAAAAAAGATTTGACTTAGGAAATGAGTACAATTTTTATTATCAATCAGATTAGAACAGAATAATGAGAAATAACCCCAAATCTTAAAACACTTTTCCCTCACCCCTCCCTTCTTCCTGGGTTCAACTTCACTCCTAATTTCTCTCCTTCCTCCCCTCAGTGCAGGGGGATGGGGAATGGGGGCTGTGGTCACATCATCACGTGTCTCTGCTGCTCCTTCCTCCTCAGTGGGAGGACTCCTCACACTCCTCCCCTGCTCCAGCATGGGCTCTCTCCCACGGCAGTCTCCTGTGAACTGCCAGCGTGGGTTTCTTCCGTGGGGTGCAGTCCTCCAGGAACTGACTGCTCCAGTGTGGGTCACCTGCAGGTTTACAAATCCTGCCAGCAAAGCTGCTCCACTGTGGGCTCCTCTCTGCACACATCCACAGGTCTTGCCAGGTGCCTGCTCCAGCAGCAGCTTCCCATGGGGTCTGGGCCTCCTTTGGGCATCCCCCTGCTGCAGTGTGCACAACTGCACGTCCCCCATCCCAGGGGCACAACTGCCTCACCATAGTCCACACCATGGGCTGCAGAGGAACCTCTGCTCCAGCACACATCAGATGCTCAAACTGTCCTACTTTCTCTAACAGGTGGCTTGGGGACAGCTCAGCCTCCTGAAATACTCATTTTGAAAGTCCTTCTGTTCTAATAACAAAGCAAGTAGGCATTGGTTTATATCACTGATGCTGCTCGTTGCACAACCAGCCTATAAAAACAGAACCAACCTGCTGAAGAGATACTTGAGACAAAAAATATGTCAATGGATTACAGCTGGGTTTGCTTTCTTCCCCTTTTGTTACTGAGCAGCCTATTGACACCAGCTCTGCTTTTAGTTTTACTTCTTGTAAGTTCATGATGCAAAAATCAAAAATACTGGGGGATTTAGAATTTCAGTTGTTCCTCCAGGAAAGATGACAATCCTCCATGGGAGGATTGCTGGGTAAATGGCAGGCAAAATACGTACAACTCTGGGAAATCCAACCCTGCTAGTCTAAATTATTCAACCTGACCTAGTCAATAAATATTGCATCAAAATTCAGAGTCAGAAAGTTTGTACATGAGATTTATGTTTCACTCTACAATTCACATTGTAAGTGGTTTGATTAAATATTTATTCTAATATTCACTTGGGTTAAGAATTACACCAATCTGTCTATACAAAGCTATGCATAAGCTCATAGGAAATTTTACAAATACAGCAGAAATGCGTTATCAACCTCCTAGTTTTATACTAAAACCATTTTTTTCCTGTCCTGATAAAAAATACTGCCAATATAATTTATTCCTTTCACCAGTGGGCTATTAATCTTCACAGCTGTTGCTCATGGGATAAATCAAGAGAAGTTTCTGTTAAAAGAGAATTCAAGTTCTCAGACATCTAAATACCTTCAGAAACAGAAGTTCAGTAGAGAGAACATTAAAGGAGAACTTTCATAACGTTCAGGTAAGCTCTGCTAAATCACTGTGATCTTTGATACATTTCAAGATTTAGATCAAATTCTTCAAAAAGCCTAACTTTATCCTTCTGATACTTCTGATAACAACATATTCTTTCTGCTAGAGGGATTGCTTATGACAGCTTGGCTTTTCTCAGAAATCAGCCTAAAAGGGTTTTTTCTTGAGAAGACAAAGAGATCAGCAACATTTACATGAAAACATCTGAATGTTTAAAACTAGCAGGTGATATTGAGAGACATTTAATAAGACTTGCTCTTAAAATTGTTTATGCCTCAGACTCTAAAAATGAGCTCCAGTTATGTGTGTCACTGTCATTAGTCATATCATAAAACAGAAGGCACAAGTCATGACTGAAATCGTTGATTACTGGTAGCTGACAGCTGCTTGGACATGGAGCTGAACTTGAGGAACTTTGTTGTCAGCTCTAGCACCGTTTGATTCACTGAGTTACATGGTCCTCACCTTTAATCTTCTTCCTCTGACATAACTGAAAAGGTTATTTACCTGTTACATGTTGTAAAGTTGAGACATAAAAGGCACTATATTACCATTGTGTGGCAGTTTATTAATTGATGAAGGAAAAAGGCACAATTGTGCATTTTTCTTTGTTTAGAAACATAATGGGCAGCCTGTGAAAGAGCTTCAAACTTCACCTCTATTAATTTGATAGGGGGAATATCACATCATTAAGTACAAAAATGGCAAGCACATTATTATTCTGTTGGATTGTCTTTGCCAGAATCTATCAGCAGACCTACATAGATGGTCAAAAGTTATATGTATGTGAAAAATGTTCAATATATCTCATCTGCTGTTACTGTAACTTCTGTCAAGGTTCTTTCAGCCAGCCAGCTTAGAGTATCTGCTAACAGTTATTTAAATTCACGAGCTCAACCCTTCTTTCAGCTCAGGAATGGGATACAAAATGAATGAGGCTTGTCTTGCTCTTTCCCCCCCATTATTTTTTAGCAATGGACAGAAAACTCTAAATCTCCAGATCACCACACCAAATATCAGTATAACAGAGCTAATTTAACTGGAGAGGACATATCAGTACAGATGCTATGGGCTCGCCTCAATCTTAGAAAAATTTATATTAAAAAATCATGGTATGTTTCTAGTCTCAGTAATGTCACGTGCCTCCTGTATGACCTTAATCAAGGCACTTTACTTCAGCATGCTTCTTTTTCATTAGTTAAGATGTATATAATAAATAAACCTGAGACAAAAAGGTTTTGAAGCTCATCCTGAGGATTCTCTAAGCTTAAAAATACAAAGTCATAAATTGGTGTTAATACACTGCCTTATCAACCCCTTTAGGTATATGCAGAAATAATCAAAGCATGAATACCTGTGTTCTGAAGCAAGAAGAGACTATCACAAGCACAGGAATCTATATCCACCACTTCAGACAAGCTGCAGATAATTCCTTAACATTTCTTGAAAATAAAGCTACATGCTGTGGTCACATTAGATCATTTACTTCAGAAAGCTATTAAATCTTTATTGAAATATTGCAGGTAATTAAGAACTTCCAACATCCGCTGGTAAGGTGCTGCAGATGCCACAACCCTGATGGCTGAAGTGTCACCCATCTTTCTCATTTCCATTTAGCTGACCACAGCTTCCAGAGAGGGGATCTCAGAATGCCTCTTCCTACTAATTAAACAACTGTTTAATATGGTGTGCCTTCCTCTGAATATCCAAAGGGCATTTCTGAGCCTTGTTTTCACATCAGGTCTGGAAGGTCACTCTCAAGGATGTGCTGTCTAGAAGCAGGTGAAGCTCCTCCTTGCACATTCATAAAGGCAAACCCATGGTTGCTTTTGCCTGGCTGGCCCAAGGAATGTATCCTGGCACAGCCCCATTGCCTTACTGACAGGGCACAATCACCCTAACCTGCACCCAAGCACTGGATGGCATCCATTCCCCAATGTCCGTGTCCAAGCCAACCCTTCCACCACAAAACCCAGCTGATACGCTGTGACCTCTGGTCCCAAAGAGACAGAGCCTGTTAAGGGAGAAGTTTCAGTGGCTCTCCAGCCTGCACAGTCTCTTAAGATCCATGGTTCAGAAGAAGACAATCTGGCTATACAATACAGATTCTCTTTTCCTTACTTCTCTAGTTCTGTGCTTGATCAAGCAGAGAAACTATAAAAATAATAGGAGATTATTTTAGAGAAAATAAGTTCAGATACTTCTCTCTCTCAATTAAGTCTGTCAGGCCCTCTCCCAAATTTGACTGCTCCTGAAAGCTGGCAAAACCATCATGCAGCTGTTTGCTAAACAGCTCAGTGCCTCGGTATTCACAATGCATAGATTATTTACTTTGCATTGAATAAAAGGAAGGTTGAGTGAAGAATGCCATTAACCAGGAGAATGTTGTTCTCAAATTCCTTCTCCTCAGGAAAGGTGTGGTAGGCAGACAAGTAGGACAACTGCATAACAACCCTGCCTATTGTCAGCTGTGGACAGGACAGCCACAACACTGAGCACATATCCAGGTGAACACTGTCACCTCAATATGTGAAATCATATCAAATGTCTTCCTTTTCAGCGTGATTTGATTAACTCATCAGTACTGCCACGTCAGCATTTCCTCCTCAGCAAGGAGCAGACACAACAAACTGTCCCAAAGAACTAGAACTGTGTAGGCTTTACCACCATTCCCCCTCGACTGCCTTTCCTAGCTGTGAATCATGCAAGTGCCTGTGCAAGGCACTAAGGTTTCTCCATTGCTATGGGAACACAGTACTCTACAGCTACTGAAATATTCAGCCCACCTCCATAAAATACCATGATTCACAGATACCAGCCAAGCAGCTGAGCAAAGAGAGGTTTTCAGAAGCCAATGTGCTATCAGCATTTAATAAGGAGAAAGGAAGGTTATTCTCTCTGAACAGCTGGAGACTACTCCAAGCAATGGAATTGCCGCCGGCCTGCTGCACTTAACAACTCTTCCTCCCCTCACTTGAGATGTTAATAAAAAGGCAAAGTCCTGGCAGCAGAAAAACAAACAAACAAACAAAATAAACAGAAACACCTACACTCACAATAACACAAACATTGGCCATCCAAATGTAACTGAATATTTGTGGTAAGTATCCAGCTATTTGGCACCCAACAGTTTGGATCATCTCTGCCCTGAAATTACCCTCTCACAGACCTCCAGGATAGGTACACAGAAAGCATCCCGACATCCAGCCTGTACCTCCTCATGGGCTGAGGTTAGATGGCATTGCTTTTCAAAGAGCTGAATATTTCCTCTTTCCTTTTACCCGCAAACTCAAATATAAAAAGAAAAATAAGAGTTTATTTCCCATCACTGGCTGGCACAACTGTTATGTATTCTGGAACAATAAACAAGGACACTTGCATGGGATTTGGGTTTTTGTTAGGCAAGGATATTACTGGGATTCAATGGGTTTACTTCTGGTTTATTGGGCTATCCCACTTTAATAAGCCAGTTCTTACACAAACATATTTTGCCTGTCAAGTGGTAAGATGAGGCATAAAAACTAAGTTGCAACAGAATTGTGTTCAGCAGGAAGGGAATTAATTATTTCTCTTTGAACAAAACAAAACAAAAGACAAAAAGTCTTCCACACACATTTTCGGGATCATCCTCAATCTATCAAATTACCGATCAGTCAGAAAACACTGTGGGGAAGGCGGATGATCAACTGTATGACAATTAAATGCACTGTAAAAACTGGAACTTTTGTTGCCATAACCACAGACTTTGCTGAGCAACATCAGTCACACTCTCTGAAGATCAAGCTTCCAGATCCAGGATCCAGCAGTGTAGGACCAGTCCACGAGGACTGGCCAAAACCCAGGATTTACCTTTCCCTTAGGCAATAGCTGGCCACGGTTTCCAGAGTCTCTCCCTTTCCTTTACAGGCTGATTGCAACAATAGTGTGAGCACCATTCCAGCCATGCAGTGCCATACCTGGTGCATATGCGACCTTGGTCACAGGACCCTCCATCTTCTCCTTTTGCCTATGAGTGAAGGTATTCACGCGATGCTTGCAAGTCACAGGAAGCTGTTACTCCAAGACATCTGATCCAGTCCACCAGCCAATGGTCATGATTTGAAAGGATCTATCTGGATCTTAGAAGAAACTTATAACAATCTCACAAATGATGACCAAGTATAAACTTCCTGTTTCCTAGAAAACTCAGAAAATTTCCAGCTGCTAACCCAATGTAACATGACCTGAAATCCTGAGACATTCTGTCTTAGACAAGAACATGGAGTTCAATCTCTTTTAGTGGTGGTATAATAGATTATCTCCTCCTGTATCTAGAATAAAACCCTTATCTCCCCTCAGTCTTCATTATTCTAGAGAAATAAGCCACCACATCTTGAGTATTTTTTTTCAACAAGTGCCCATATATATCTTTTCTAATTTTTTTGATCATCCCAGTAGCCGTTACTGTCATCTTTCTTTAATAGACACATTTAGGCTTCTGTACATATTTTGTTAATATCATTTTACATTTAGCTTCAAAGTACTGTGTTGGTGGTTGTCAGTTAGCCATTAAAGCATAGTAATTATTTCAGCTGTGGTAATGCTGTCATGTGTTCCAGCTCTTCAGATTGCCTAATGCACCACTGGAGGACAGTCAGCTTTGGACATGGTGAGCACAGTACACATACGTTGGATAGGACAGGATACAACAGGACAGGACAGGAGGAAACAAGTTACTGGCCATGCTGTTACAGATCACAATAACATCAAAGACTAAAAGTTCAAATAGCAAAACAAAAATATAATACAGATCACAATAAGAGAGGTCTTTATAATAGAAAAGTAGCTAGCTTCAGTTTGTGCCATGCACAAGTACATGAAATGATAGTGATTTATGTTTTTTAAACAAAAGAAATAAGTATTTTGATTAGGCTTGTGGGGGAGGGAGTACAGGGCTTTGTATTTAAAGCTTCATTTTCACCAGGGAAAATTACTGGCTGCTGCATGAGGCAGCATTCAGCTTCTTTCCCTTCCTCGAGCAGGGCACCCAGCTTGCCTCGGGAATCCAAACCCGGCAGGACACCTTTCTGACATCTCCCTCCTGAGTAGCCGTGGGTGTATCTACTGACATTAACCAGCATGAGACCTTCTCAAGGAAGAAAAGCCCTATATGAAAAGGTTTCACTGCAAAAGGAAGAAAAGTCTTTAAAGGGAAAACTACACAGCATGCTGCTCCAGAAGCCAAGTTGAACTTTCATTTTAGATCTGAGCATTCTGTAAAAGCAGAGTGCTCATCTACTTCCTACAGTAAATTATTCTTCCTCAGCTACATTTCTGTACACTTTAGATTTTTATACAACCTTCTATAGAGAAAGAAATCACAGCAATTATAATCCTAGCAATTATGTAGACCCTTTTTGTTAGATGCCAGAAGTTGAATTGTTACCAGGGAAAAAAGCACTGTGCCCTGAGAGAAATGGGGCAATGAATTCCCATCATGCAAAGATGATGAACTCCCCTCCAGGTAATCAAAACCTGAAAACATTTTCAGGCAGAATCTATGGAAAAGAAAAGCAGAACCAAAAAGCAGCAAACCCCAAAGGTCTTAAATCCAGCTAAGAAGTTTAGCCTGAAAATTAAGCCAGGGGAAAATCTTTAGCAGAGAAATAATGCTGTGCCAACATTGAAAAAGTAAAAGCAGAGAGGTAGGACAACTATAGAGTCTGACATCAACCACAGGGAGATCAATGTAAAAGTTAATACAAAATGCAATTGATAAAGATGAATATGGTCAATACTCAGTGCACACTTCAATCACTGAAATATCTTGTCAAACAAACCTGACTTGATTCTTTAATGAGCCAGCAAAATGTGGCTGCTTAAGTCTGGTTATATTGGCAGAGTGCATTTATCTATTTATGAAATTTTAAAATTAGTCTGGTACAACACCCATATTAAAAATTAGCATGATAGTTTACCAATGAAGTGTGCATTAAATTAAGTCAGAGCTGGCTAACAGATCTCAAATTGCACATGATGGATGGGTGTTTGCAGAGGTTTTTTCAGGATTATTATTATTATTATGCTTGAAGCCACTGAACATTTTCACCAGTGTTCAGGAGGTAAAAGTAACTTTGCAACTACTGTAATGCCTGATTGATACAGGGCCTGGTAAAGCAGCAAAGAGTGGTGAAGGCAGGACAGTCTAGTACAGCAGCAATCTGGGTTGCTTGGGAGTCCATTCCAAAATCACGTATTTTTGCAAAGCAAGGTGAAAAATGATACAAGAAACAAAGGGCACAGGAAAGTGGGACTTGTCTCTGGATGGCAGCAAGCCTGAAGGAATTTAGGTTAATGAGCTACAGCAGCTGAACCCAAGTTCTTCATTCGGTGATGTTACAAAAGAGATCTGCAAACAAAGGACTGATAAAGGAGAAGAACTGGAAAACTACTGTAAATTATAATCACTATTGCTACAGTGAGATGTGAAAGTGATGCAGAAACTGCCATTAAAAATCCAAGTATAGAAAACAAAATCTAAAATGAGATTCGAAAAAACTTAATTTACATAGTTTACCAGCAATAAGGCATCTGACTGCATCACAGGGTCTAACTACTGCAAGGGTTAGAAAAAAATTCAGAAGAGAAAGCCTATGTAAAGAGCATGACCAACCATATGTTTGATTCTAGGAAGACCTATGCCAGTTCTCCAGTTGTCACAATCTTTGTATCAAAAAGGATTTTGTTCCAGAAAAAAAGAAAAAAAAACCAACCCAACCGAACCAACCAACCAACCAAACAAAAAACCCACACAAAAAAAAAAAAACCACAGAGGGAAAAAAAAAGCCAAATTAACTCAATTGTTAAGCCTCAGATGGTTGAGTAAAATATTTTCCTTTAAAAAGCTGTGCACTCAGCATGACAGTCAACCCTGACCCACAGTCCCCTACTTAACCCAGCACAGAGTAGCAAAGCTCGGTGGTGTGATCCACTCTTTGTCACACAGCAGATGCCCTGATGTCCTATTGGGAACTCAGTGCACTTCTGCAATTCAGGGCTGGATCCCTCACCTTCAGCTGGTGAAGGCTCAATGAATTTGAACCATTCAACTGAAAGACAAAAAGATTTTTCAGACATGGATATACATATGGAAAGGCTAAAAAAAAGAGGAAAGGAAAATGCTTCTAAATTAAGAATATTTCCACGGTCTTTTGATAGGTAGAATTAACATCTCCACAAATAGGACAAGCAGGTCATCAAGGAGTTAGGACATGCTATTATCTGAACACCCTGTCAGAGGCCTTAACTCTCTGTCACAACTAAAATGGGTTACAAGACCTAGAAATAAATCTGTATTTGTGGATACCAGACCATGGCATCTCAGACAGACCATGGAGTCAGTTCATGGGTCTGTTCCATATTATGTTCAATTAATTTCATATTGAGCTTAATAGCATCTTTGTGCAGTTATTGCATAATAACAACAGAGGACAGCCCATCTGTGTGCTCAGTGTTGATATATAAGGTCTCAGGGGTCAGTAAGGCTGCACTCCAGGCCCAAGACCAGTGGAGGTTTTCTCTGAGTCCTGACCCAGGCAGGGCAGCACATCCCCTGTGACTGCTGCCCCCCCATCACACCTCCAGCCCCACAGCCCAGCACAACCACCAGACAGCAGGGCAGTAAAAACCAGACCTCTGGGCTGCTCTCCTGAGCTTCTCACAACCGGCCCAAAGTGACACTCTGTATATATGCACAGCTGAAAAATTTGCACACATTTAAGCTGCTAAGTACTAGGTATGTTGTTACATAAAATATTCACTGACCTCTTGCTGAATGTATTTTAATTGAAGTAATTACTCACTCAGCTCCAGCTGCTAGAACTCCAACCCGATATGTCTGAAAGTAAATAGCTTTTCAGATTGATTTCTCAGAAGGCTGGAAAGTATCTGCAAACTGATATGCAGCTGGGAAAGAAGTCTTCCCAGACACATCTGTTTGCATGGCTTCTCTCAACAATTTATCAATAAGTTTTTAATGCTCTTATCAATGGGTTCCTATCAGGTTAACAGCCTGAAGTGGGGATGAAAAGCATGGCCAGGGAGAGGCTTATGCTTTGTTGATTTACAGTTGACTCCAAATTCTTTAACATTCTCTCTCAAAGTATAAACTGAGTTTGAACTTTCAAGGTAGAACATGTGCTTCTGGACTTTCCTGGTGAGGATTTTTTCTCATTAATTAATCATTTTGTTAAAGGCTTGGTTCTTACAAAGCAGTTGGCAAAGCTTCCACTGATTTGACTCAGAATGATTTCATCCTAACCTTAATACTGTTTGTGCTTCCATAGAAATAATATGATGTCACAAAGGAGCATTTTTCCCCTCCAATCTCTGAAACAGCCTTATGCTAATGCTAGATCAAGCTACTTGAAGGGTGAAATAATGTGTAGGTATCCAAGTTCAGTAACACTGCCCTGCTCCTGTGGCTGAATAAGAGTTTCCAGAAATATCCCCATTAATGAGAATAACTCAGTGTAGTGAAAAGTGGGTCTGGATGACACAAGGGCTAAATGCCATTTCTCTAGGTAAAGCACAGTGTTACCACTCAGAGTAGAACAGAGGGCAAAACACTTTAATCCTTTTAAAGATTATCCAAGATGGTAAAAAAAAAAATTACGCAAACAGTTAAGGCAAGTCAAGGTCAGAGTCAGGAAAAAAACCCCAACCAACAGACAGATTTACTGCTTCCCAGCCTCATGCTCTAATGAAATACAATCAACACTGGCGTTAACAATGCCCATTTCTTACGAGTTTCTGTCTTGTGGATGAGTTCCCTGGGGTGTAAGAAGCATTTTGATCCAAAGCCTTCTCTACAGCACAGCTTTCAGAACCACCCTTTACAATAGGACTTGTCTACAGTCTAATAATGATTTAACTCAATTCATACTCTGTCTTTTCCCACTGGGCTCAAAAATTACCCAGAGAACTGTCAGTATATCTCAATCACCACAATTGTGATGGTCTTTCAGAAACTGGGCTAAGGAACAAACTGAATTTGTTCAGTTGCTTATCAAAATGTTTTGCAAAGCCTTTTCTACATCTTCTGCTCTGTATGGATATCACAGTTTGCACACCCCATCCCAGGTATTTCTAAACATACCAGAGGTTTAGCTGAACTGATTATGCTTTGTGATTAGCTAACTAGGACTATATAAACAACTGAAAACTTAAACTTTCAGAAGATCTCTGTCTAGCAGTTGACACCAGATCGATCACTAGGGATGATGGCTCTTGACAGTGTTTGGTAGTCTAGTAACAACAGAAGAATTAAAAGATCTGTTTAGTTATTCAGTCAGAATTCCTAGCATTGTTTACAACACAAATGAACTTATTTATACATTAATTACATTCAATTTTAAAAATTTAAACCCATGGCATTGCAGGAGAGATTTATAATGCAAATGACCAAGGCAAAAAGACTGTTTAGAGAAGGTAGAAATTAATTACAAAGATTTATGCAGTTAATAATAGCTTTGCTCATAATACTATCGTGTTTCTTTTTCATAAGTTAAAGTGAGAAACTGATTGTCATTATCAGAAAGGCCTCAGCTCTGTTGATTTTGTTAGACCTCTGGCAGTTGCACTTTTACAGGTTAATGAAGGGAGAAAATTACTCAGTTTCACATTATAAATAAAAATCTGACATTATTTAATGCACAGTGAACCCCTCTGGCAGTGCCTTTGTCATGAAGAAATCTCCCCTACTGAGAGAACACCCTAAAATTGCTCTGTATGCATAGAGTACATGTTGAGTCCTCCCTGGTTAGGCAACTGTTCTTTGTTAACCTCCAGAAGGATCTGTTAAGACAGTGACTCCCACATTGCCCCTGTAGGCACCAGGAGTAACTCTAAAGATTATTTCCCCTTTAGAGTGAGACAAGTAATAGTTCAAGTAAGAAAGGAGGGATTTGAAATAAGCTGTATGAGGGACAGAACATCAAAGTTTCTTTAAATAAACATAACCAGTGCTACTTAGACACTGCAGACTGCAGGAGATGGCACGAAAGTGAGGAAGATAGCAAACACTTTATGTATCAGCCATGTAAACAACAAAGTCATCATAAAATAAACCACTTTCAGCTTCGTAATCTCTCCAACCCAGCCTTTCTCTGTGGGGAGAGGGCCTCTTTCAGGAAGGTGCAAGGCTGCAAATCCCCTCAGAGGACTCGGAGCTAAACACAGAGAACTGCCCAAGGCAGACACCCAATGCTGGCCACAGCCACCCTGCCCTGGAGCTGAGCCATGGCCTTCCCACCACCCACCATCTCAAGCACACCCAACTTTGGGCATCTCCAGAGTGTTTCCCACCAGCCCACTGCAAGTTGCCCACCTACACCTTGGTTTTCACTTCATGTGCACGAGAAACTGCAGCGTTTACAGGTCCCACCTTTCTTGTCTCAGTCTGCTCCCTGCCTCACACTCTGCAGCTGCTATTGAAGAAAAATCCAACAGTTCCCTCATCACCCAGACACTGGCACAGAGATGTTCCCCATTTACACTGACCTCTCCAAAAACCTTATTTTTTTTTTCCAAAATCAGAACATACATTTCACTTAACCATTTTTATAGTGTTACTCTGTCCCTTTAGGTTAGGCTGGGTGACTTCTCAGTGTCCCGACTCAGATGTGTATTTTATTTTTGTATTTTCTAAGTTGTGAAATACCTCAGGAAGGGACTACTGTAATATTTGCATCTCATATAGTGTTGAGAATATTATGAGTACTTAACAAATATACAGCACATCCACATACATGAGGGAACACAAACAGAAGAACCAAGATTAAAATGTTGCTTCTAGCAAGCAAATGAGATATAGTAGAGCAGAGCATTGCTTTTCTCATGCTCTATCTACTGTGTGTCTCCAAGCTTACTTTGGCAGACAATTAGCACTTTTTAGGGGTTCTTTGCTGGCCCTTGTAGGTTTTAAATTAATATAAAATGAGGGAAAGATACTCCATATTGAAATAGTATGTGGCCCTGTACTCAGTGTCAAATTCTAGGAGATATCTTGTCAACAATACTGGATATAAATCTAAAGGTATCTCATCTAAGAGACAGTACAATATTTTCACAGAGCAAGAATTAAAACATATATAAATCTATTCTAAACATTCAGTTCACCCCTTTGATTTCAAGAATCCAGGTTTCCCAAAACAAAGAAATTCTGCAAGATCTGTTTTGTGTACAACAGTGGAAGCAACACATCTGTTAATGCCAAGAAGTTTAGTTAAGCACATTCAGAACAGATTTGCTGCACAATGTTAGTGGCACTGAACCTGAAAGCAGTCATTAGAGAAAGAATTTATTCTTGTGGTAACCCCAAGCAAGAGTCACCATCCAGCCAATTTAATATCAACAGCAGTAATTTCAACAATATGATATTTAACCACAATCTTAAAATGGCTCAGTCTGAAAGCAACACAATATCAGCATTTGAAAGAATGCATCCCCAGCAACATCTGAAGAGCGAGGAAAGATCCAAGGCCACAGTGGCTTTTTCATGGAGTTGAGTACACAGCTCTTGCTTGAACTTTTTCTTAATTGAGGTTGCAAAAGAGTAAGCTGAGGAATGAACCCAAATACCGTCGCGGTCGGCAGCAGAATGTTCAGAGAACAGTAACAAAGGACAAGTTCTTTGTTCTCAGACTGTCTGGATACAGTGCTCCACCCCAGCCTGTGCATATGCCAAGGGACACACAGGTACCCACCAACCCTTTATACAGCTTTTACAGTGCTAACCCCTAAATGCATCATCAAAGGAGACCAGAAAGCTCATAGATAAATCCTTTTTTCCTCCTGCAATTCTGTCACTTGCTCCCCTTCTCTCTTCTCCGGCAAATTCTCCCTCCTCAGAGACAAATTCCCTTCCACTCCTGCTCCCCTGAAAATGTCCACCAACGGACGGTATTTTTTTTTTGCTCTCATGACCTCTAAGCAACCCTGACACAGTGAAGCCCAGACTCCAGTCCCTGAGCCAGACACAGTTTTTCATGACAAATCATTTGGCCTTGAAACTTTCCTGTGGCTTTTGGGAGGGAAGATGTAAGTTCAAGAAAGTTCACATTGTTCAAATTCTGACCCAAATTGACAATGGCTCTATGAGACTGTCCTTATGAATCCTATCCTTGTGTCAATGTATTCATCGTGTCTTACCAGGATACATGATTAGACCTTTCTGCAACACATTAGGTGAAATTCTATTTCCACTAAGATCAAGTTAGTTTTACAATGAATTTCAATGGAGAGCATTGCAATCATTCAGGAAAAGAAGTAGACATAAAAGCTGTTAGAAATGTCCATTTCTCAATATCTGCTGCAAACAAAGTGTGCTATGAAACTGTTCCACCCAACAGACTGAAAACAAGGGGATAAATGGCACATCCAGAAATAAAATAGCACCACTGCTTTTGTAACGTTTCATATGCACTTCCATCTCAATAAGCAGAGAGTAAATAAATAGACACCTAAAAAAGCAAAAGAATATTAAATAATACTTTTTTTTAAAGTACAGAAATTTGCACATCTAGAGATTATTGGTCTGATCTTTATTAGTCTCCATGCTCTTACAAGTCCCTATGTTCTCCTCACCATAACACTGAAGAAACTCTGTTTCATAGCTGGAATTTCCTTGTAGCATTCTTTGTCTCCTGAAGTTTATTGTACTTTGGGAAAGGATAATCTCAAGATGTCACAGAAAACAGAAATGTAAGGGTTCCTACTGATAGCTCCTTGACTAATTGCCATGAATGCATCCGCCATACCAGCGGGGTTTTCTCTTTGTGTCAGCATCTATTTCTACTCCAAACCTCAGTAAAATAAGAAAGTTTTCCTGCTGAAGTATACAGTTCTACCAGTTTTTCTTACTACCTGTGGATAACTTGAAAGGCCTAAAGTATTTCAATAAATTAAATAGGATAAGTAGGCACAAGTTCTCACGGAGGATCAGATAACTTTAGGGCATTAGGAGAGAAAATAAGACTCAATCAATGTTTCTGTAGAGGGTCTCTTGTTCCCTTATCACTTGTAAGAAAACAAATGTACTGGTCCTTATAAATCTTAGACCTTACAGGCTCCAGGAGCAGGTTGTGACTAAGCATTCCCATCTGTCAGCACAGTTGCCTTGACTTAGCATTATCTAACCTCTGATGACACAAATTAAATACACCCACTTCTCATTCAAACAGCCAACAGAGCTCTTATCAGACAACTCTCTCTAAGCAAACTGATTTAGGGAAATGCATCACTACAAACAAAGAAGTTATCCACTTGCTGATGTTTTCAGTAACTTCAGTGTCACTGTCTACAATCAACTATCCTTTACCAGTCTCCAGTGGTCCTGTCTGAAGCAAAAGGGCTACTGTGCTGTGACCAAAAGTACTTCTACTTATTTACACTAAGTCATTCTCTTAAAATTTCCTTTTTATTCTCATGCACATACACACACATTGTTGAAGTTTACCATAACTTATTCTGAGCCAAGAACACAATCTTCATTTTTATCACAGATTATAGTTGAAAGGTACTAAAGAACCATGCTTCTCTGATAGAAAAAAAAGAACACCCCGACCCCCAGAATTCATAACCAAGTGTTAATTTGAAACATCACAAAGACATATCTTAACTTTTAACAGTTCTTAATTTCTTTGCAGCTGTCATCAAAAGAGGACACTGAGGAATTAAAAACGCACTCCACAGACAGACCATGGGCTCTGCAGTCATGAGCACCCTGGGAATACCAGGCCCTCATCCTGGGAGGTGCTGCTCCTCTGAACAGCCTGTGCAGAGCTCTACATGTGCCACAGGCTGTCTAGTAAAAAAGGATGTCTCCAAAATGCAAGCTGAGCTGGGCTAAGATTACATTATGCTGACATAAATATGCTTTTTTTAATTATTATTTTTGCAGCAGGTGGAAAAAGCCAAGGAGTGGATATAAAATGCATGTCTGTATAAAATCCACTGTACCCAAATGTCCTGTAAATTCAGATTTCCCATGTTTGAGTTCTCAAAAGAATATTGATGGATATATTGGCCAGTTTGGATGGAATTCTGAGATCACTTTTGATAGAGATCTGTGAGGTCTCTGTATATCCATTCGAAAGACTGGAAAGGAGTCCTGCTGTTAAAGCTTTGTAGCTCCTCCATTCACCTCCAAGAGGAATGGAAAGAATGACGACAGTTGTGAAATTTGTCTCAGAAGTCCCATCAAAATTAAGTTATGGGCCCTGGAAGACGCAAGTTTCTTTATTGAATATTTTAAACTCTTATCTTTGCAGGAAGCAAAACCAGACCATTTCTAAAATAGAACTTCTGGTGATCTTGTTGGGAGGCCCGACTTCTCTACTGGCAGGCTCAAAACACCTTGGCTCCATGCTTTGGAAAGAGACAGAAGATGTCAGTGAGCCAAACTGAAATCCTTTCCTATCTTGCCAGGTAAGTGCTCATAACTGAGCCCTTTCTGCTGCTGGTGAGAACGCCTTGAATATTTATGTGAACTCCTTCTTCCAAAACAGCCCCTCAACATGTGTTTGCTGAGATAGGGGGTGCATAAAAGGATGGAGAGAAATTGCAAGAAATGGATGGAGGGAAAATGCAAGAAATAAACCAGTATCTGGTGCAATGGATTAAGTCTTGTGAAGTCAACATCTTAGTCATGTTGCCACTGATCTCTGCATCAGCACCAACTTTAGCCTAATGAGTTTTTCATTAGCATGGAAGACAACAAATGGACAGAGGAATATCACATGCAGAAACAAGTTTTAGCTGGACACCACACTGTATGTTTGTGTACAGGTGTCTGTGCTCCTCATTGCAGAGCAGATGTGTGTTGTGGACACTAAGGAGAGGTTAATCTGTTGTTTAACAGTGATACACAAAGAGGATGTGAATTAATACAATCAGACGAGGTTTATTTGATAAATACAAAATCATCAACCAGCTCCAAATACACTGCTCAGGAGTCTGGCATGTCGAACCACCCACATGCTGCGTGGTGTGGATGCCAGCCAACCTTGGCAAGATCTGGCTACTGAGGTTGTGTGAACTTGTGAAGTGTTTCACAGGTTTCAGAGGGGACTAAAATTCTTTCTGAGGAGCCAGCTGGCTGGTGATGCCCAGTCTGCACAGACACCATGTTTCACATGATAGTACCAATTTTTCTTTGTCTTACTCTATACACAGCTGAGCAACAAGGAATTGGTCCAGAGAGATTCCTGGCTTTACATTTTGAATTAAGTGAAGCACTTGAGCACCGGGAGTGATGAACCAAGACAAAACTCAAGAGTATGCCTTTGCTTTACAGCATTGGAAAGAGGTAAAAAGAGGACATAGACAGTAGCAGTCCCTGGATGCAAACACATATATCTAAAGTCTTCATTTTCGTAAAATCCCAGCTCACTCAGGACTCAGAGCTACAAGTCTCTCTGGGCCAACCACGACCCAGCTCTTCTCCTCTCACTGAGTTAGAAGAGGTTGCAAGGGGACAAGCTGGTAACAGCCAAATGCTCTCTCTTGCACAGACCAGCCTTGGACACATTTGGATGTGTTCTGTCGTGTCAGTGTCTCCTCTTTGGGTCAAGATGAAAACAGAGGTTTGGCATTTCCACATCTTATTTCCCATTCACTCGCATGAGCAGCAGCTTTGACACTTAACCCTTTTTGGTTTTCCATCCTCAGCCGTGCCTTATTTGTGTTCCTTCAGCTCACCAACACTTGCTCTCAGCTCCGTCACTCAATGCTGTAGGTTTGGTCTAAAGCTTGCACAGCCAACTTTTCCCAAGTTTTATTTTCCCACAGGCAAACAAAGTCTAAAATTTTATTTGTAATTTTAGGCCACTAGAAATAGTAATGGAGAAATACAGCTTTCGGATGAAATAGAAATAACAAAAAGAATGTCATGGCTTATTTCTGTAAACAAACTACATGAAGCAAATGAGTGTGTTCTTTCTCTTTTGAAACCCTTAACCATTAAAAACAATGATCTCATGCTTCTGAAAATAAAGAGAGGAGTTTTGAGAAATTTATTTCAAAAGGATGAAGACAGACTGCAATCAGATTTAAAGGGAAAAGCAATAGAGGTGGAAGGTACTGGATGGCAAAACTTTAAATGGCTTTAGTGGGAGCTATAAATGTCCAGCATGGCTCAGAGCCTGGCCCTCACTGAATGCTGGTGTGGGGACCCTGTAGTGTTTCCATGTGGTGTTTGGCTCTCACCAACATTATCCTGTACTCCTTTAACACTACGTACATCAATATAAAAATTAAGTTAGATTGAGTGAATACAAAGAAAAACTTTTCCTACTACAAATAAACAAAATGGGTTGAGTAAGGTAAAACTGATATGGGTTTATAGCTTTATGAATTGGGTTTTTTTTTTTTTGTAAATTCAAAAGCAAACAGAAAATTACTTTATCTTCCCTTCCTGTTTTGTTTGTTGGAATTTTTTTTATATTGTTGCATTCTGTTTTGGTTTCTTTTGCTTTTGTTATTGTTTTATAGTGAGTTTTTTTCCACTCATCCCTAAGTCAAAGCATAACTGTTGCTTGCTTGGAAAAGCTGTAGTTTTTCCCTCCTGTAGGTTTTTACCCTCTCTGCTCCTGGGTTTGGGGACAGGGCAGAAGCTGAGGTGACAAATGGAAGAGTTGAACTCAAGTGATGGAAATCATTGCAGAAAGCCTACAAATCTCTCTGTAATATGCTATATTATAACCTATGGCAGCATCATTTTAGCCAGGTTCAGAGCAGAGAGGCCCACTCTTTGCGGGCAATGCCCTGCTACCCAAAGCTTTTCAAGACCATCTAAGCACAGAGAAGTCTGGATGGCTTCTAGCACTCAAAGCAGCTTCCCCAACCACACCTGCTCCCCACATCCTGGGCCCAGCAACAAGCAGACAAATCCTTGGTATTCACCATGGATATGATCAATAAGGAGTCATGTTTTCTTTAAGATCCTTTCTTTTGTTGCTGCCCCTCCAAGCACAGGGCAATGTGGATCTGAGTAAGAGAGAAGTGTCCTCTGGCAAAAGTCCTGTTTCGCTGGAGGTGAGCACTCTCCAAGGCCATAAGGGATAACTCAACACTAGTGGAGACGTTGCTCACAGACAGGAATTCCAACAAAAACTTCAGTCTCAGGCTTACAAAGGACTAAGATGGACTTAACACCCTTAAAGCAAATAACCAGGGAGGATATACCGTGATGGCCATTGTGCAGGGGCTTTAGCATCCAACGGTACTTAAGGAATTTCTCTCTTCACCATTAATACTGAAACTGCACCACAAACAGGCAGTTAACCAAAAACTATCTTGGGGTCAAGTCCTTCCTGGCTCTCTCTCTCTCTCTCTCACACACACACACACACACACACATATATACACATTCAACATCTTCTGCTCCATGAGAGTTCAGGGCCAGGCAGTTTATGGAATCAGACCCATATAATCTAAAATTCTTGCACGTGGCCCCTGCTGGTGTCCCCCCAAACCACCACTGACAACTCTGCTCTCGGCAAGAAAAGTGGCTCCTTCCCGTGCTCGACGCAAGCCGGCTCCAGTTCAAACGTTCAAGCTCTGCTGGGCTGGCTCAGGCAATGTTTATAGTTCAGTGGTACGGATGAAAACTTACACAATGCTTTGTGCTGTCAAAGCAAAATGTGATCGTTCCAGACTGTGCACTGACATTATTAAAAATATCAATTAAGGCCAAAAATGCACTTTTACACTGAGTTGCTTGGATTAGATTGTAACCAGCTCAAGGATAAGCAACACTGCTTGTTTATCTTAATCACATTTAAAAATCCAGGCCTTTGTATTATGTCCCTCCACAACAGCAATTTCAAGTGACAGTAGGAATTCTCCAGTGGCTTCAAATGGATTTTTTCTGCCAACACATTCCCTCTTCGCTTTCAAAGTTTTGTCTCTCCTATTTTTATAACTTTTAGGAAAATACTACCAACTGGTGATTCCCCAAAAACAAAGACACAAAGTGCAAAGAATAAAAAAGTCAATGTACATCAAGAAACACACAGGACAATTTTGGAACACAGTGCCAAATAAATGCTCATTTGCCTCCACTGGAAGTCAGTGAGGCAAATCGGTGGGAACTATTTGTAATTACAGGTTGATGAGATACAATAATAGCAGTTGTGTGGCCTTTTAATGATGCTTTTTGCTCTAATTTAGCTTTGGAGATCTTACAAGAAATCAAAAATATCCAGACATCTGCAGGTTCCCAGAGTGTCTATTTAAATGTGTTCAAATAAGCCAGACTAATTTGTTTCCAAATTCCAAAATTTTGTCTCTGTAAAATCTGTGAAATATTACTGCATATGATCAGTGCATTGTGTTGGATGAATATCAACAAGTCCCATTTGTGTCACATCTGGAAGTACCTCTATTACACATACAAGGATATGATATAAAACTTCAGTTCTCCACGACTATTCCTACCATATTTAACATACTGTAAAACAGAGACTGAGTTGCTCCTGATTTTATCACAAACCTCCTGAAGCTTCCCTTGAAACTTGGTTATCAATGTAAACTTTAAAAGGACAGATCCTCGAAGCCTAAAGACCAGGACACATATATAAAAAGCTAGCAAAGATCTACTTCTTGCAAATCTCATTTTGAAGGCATTGGTGAACCATCATTTTCCATCATTTTTGAAAGCCTGAGGTTCACAACATTGCCTAAGGCTTCCAGCTGACTAAGTTGATCAAATGATCCCTATCATATGCCAGAAGGGAAGGAGAAACCTTGCACCCCTAAACAACCTTGTGCCTTTTTGCTGACAGGAAGGTGAGACACAGAGGTTCAGTTCAGGTACATTCACAACTATAAGTACAGAGCACTTAAGATTATTTTGAAGTTTTCCATTAATTGGCATTTTATTCTGTTACTACTACTGTTTTTACCAGAACACTATTGATGCTTATCAAGTTTATGCTTAACTAAACTTATTGCCTGAAGCCCACTTGAAACATTTCTCTGGGAGTAAACTTCCTGATGTGTTGTTTCCTCCTACATATCACTGACCAAAGGAACCATTGCTATTTTCCCATTTCTGAGTGATTAGGTTTTTGGCCTGTTTAGGACTATTTATAACAATGATTAACAAAAGCAGGCCAGAAGGATGGCTACCATTGAAGAATGCCTGTGTCAGTGACAGGATATCTGGTCTTAGTCCTGTGTTATCAAGGCACATATTTAATACAAAACATTACCTTCTAACATGGAGAAAACAGAACTCTTGTGCTGCAATCACTAGCAACCACTAGCCCCGAGCAGGCCACCCATGTGCAGAAAAGAAAATGGAAACTCTTTCCTTGCTGCACCTCCAACTTCATACCAACTTCTGCAATGGGCACTGGGAGGGCATTTTCCAGGTGGGATGGAAAAACCAGAAAACATAATTTCTGTGCCTTTTAATAACACCTCTGTCCACAGCAACAGTCTCTATGTACATATAGACTGCAGAACAGTCAGTTGTCCTCTTGGCAGACATAACCTGGGGGAGCAGCCACACGTGTGGCTGTTACCAGCAAGGGCAGCTCTGTGGCTACAACTACACCAAGACTGAACGTTATTTTTACTGCCCACCGGCTGTTTAGGATTAGTAATTATGCACATTTCTGAGGTTTCCTTTGTGCATGAGAAAAACAACTCATAACAAACAAGGCAAACACTTGGGATCCTGCAGCTTGAAATAGCAGGAGATGGACTATAAGGGTGTTTACAACATTCTGGGTGAGATCCATTGTGTAACACTGAGATTCTGTTAGAAAGTGAAGGACACTCCTCTCCTGCAGGCATGGTGAGACTTTCAGACTCAAGGATGAAAACAGAAAGGACATAAATAAAACTCCCTTTTTTATATTTTCTATTATTCTTTCCCCTATTTTGTTGACAGCCTGACACTTCATGAATGCAGACATCCCTTGACTCTGCACCTTCAAGAAGTTAGCTACTGAGCCTGGGCTTTTACGTTTAATGAGCAATATAGGGGAAGTTTCTGACATGTTCACATTCATTTAAGTTTGTACACTGCACTCAGACCCATGCCATGCTGGTAGAGTTCCATCCTCAAACCAATGTTTCTCCTGAACAAGACTCCTTGCCTATAATATATGCCAAAACCTTCTTAAATTAAGGGCATAAATTAAAATAGAAGAAATATTAATTCAACAAAAATCTATTACAGTCTTAAAAACTGAACAAACTTTGTAGTCTACTGAGCTTTAAGTCAGGACTCCAGTAATGCAGAGGAGAAGAGAATTGTACAAGAAGTCATCAGCTTTTCCCCACCATGTTGTCATCCCAGTGCCTCCAAAAAGCTCATTCTTGGAGGCTTAATCCTGACTTGTAGCAATTGACTCTACTTGTCCTAAATATTCAGCTGAAAATGTTTTACATTACAGTATCGCACAGAGAGTCTTTTAAAAGCCTTGTGATGGTTGAAGTTAAAAGTCTGATGAGTAATGTTGCTCTGTCTAAAGTATCTGTCGTTCCCTTTGCCTCGCTGCTTTATTTTGAGACAGATATACTTAAAATAGTTTTAAATAAATATGGAGATTATTATCCAATCTAAAAGATTTAATTTAGCATTTATATGGGTTTTAAACACATGCCAACACTTTCCTTCATTTCAACCTTTGGCAACTGTTCACTATTCACAATTCCAAAGGCTGCAGACTCATGTCTGATCATTTTAGGATATTTACAGTTGTAGCCAATAAAGACAGTGCTGATTTTAATTAAAGTTTAAATTGCTTTCTGAGACAACAAGAAGAAATCCTGATCACGTGAAATTGTGACTGGCTCCTTTAAGAGCTGGTGGGTGAAGATTGCCAGAAACAGCATTGTCCATCACTTCCTATTGGGTGGGTATAAATAAATCCTAAATCATCACTCCTGATAGCATCAGTGGCACTTTGGTAATCCAGTCTGGCTGTAAACATCTCTCTTTCCAGAGAACCAGAATATGGACTGGACAAAGGAAAAAAAAAAGCAATCCATAAATAAACTGTTCTGTCAGTCTGTCCCTGCCTTAGAAAACTCTTTGCTGAGGAAACTGGAACAGCTACAAAAACATAATATGTATTACAGCAATTCCTGAGGTGGAGTGGGCATAGGAACCCATGCTCAGGCACTTCCATGTCACCAGTTCAAATCTATCCAATGTCTTGTGGAAGCAAAATCCCTGTGCTGCCATAACGTTGCACTATAGCACCCATGTTTCCCAGACTTTCCCAAGTCTTACTTACTTTTTGCTCTCATTTGGAAGACACCTCCCATGCCATTCACTTACGTGCCTCCACCCATTACTGATATGGAAAACTCCTGTATTTTGGAAGCCAGCCGTTCAGGTGCTTGGGCAGCTGGCAGCATGGCTGTGGCTCAGTCACCCACCCACAGGGACCACCAGCAAGAGTTGTCCCAGTTTGACCCAGGCACCACAGGTAGATGGAAAGAGTCTTAGTGGCCTTTGGGCAACTTGTCCAGGCACACATCCATGTCAGAAGTCACTGGGATGCCCAGGACAGCTGGTCCCATGCAGGCAGCCTTAGGTGCCTCCCCACGCAGGGCCAGGCTGCACTGCTGTGTGCAGGACACTGCGTGCACAAATAAATGACTGCAGCCTCGGGGCTCTCTCCAGCACTAAGCTGCTGTTCAGGAACATCCATCACCCGCTCAGCCAGGCTGTGACTTGACAGACACTCCAGAGCCATCAGCTGCCATGGTCTGTGCCTCAGAGAAGTGGAGATTATGCACCAGCTTTGCACCTGTGCACCAGCCAGGGCCATCCCACGGGCACTGGTGACCACCCCGAGCACACTGAAGGACCTTTGCTACATGGAGATCAAAGGTAATGTTGGGTTGCTTTTTATAGGCTTCCTTCAAGTCATTTGGAGAGCCACTTACGAAGTTTACATATTTAAACATATTACATCATTCTGCTGGGAAGATCTTATTCCTTGTTCATTATTACCACTGTTTCCTGGAAAACAACAGCAACTTGGATGTATCATCAGTATTTTGTGACAATTAGACAAAACATTGCAAGGTCTCTCTGTACAAAATATTTTCAGGTTCATCAAACATAACTGTGTGGGCCATGCCAAGAAACAGGCTTTTTGTGTGGTTCTTGATGGGAGTTGTTAGCCTGTCTATAAATGCTTACCAAATCATCGCCATATAATTTTTCTCTGTACTGAAATATAAATACATTTTGTCTCTTCTAGGCAACTCAAGATATAAGCTCCTAACCCCCAACCAATAATAAAGCTGAGTTTTGGGGAGTGCAGATATGCTTACACAGTTATAAGCAACAGCTGTTTTGTGAAATGACCTGCCATACATTAACACCGATGGATGTTATAGGGGTGATTATACAGCTACTTCAGGCAAGGAAAGCCTTGCCTAAGGGCTGTAGGAAGAAGCTTTTATGGTCAGCAGTGATTGGTGAAGACAGTCCCACCCACATCTCTGTGATTAAAACCTCCCAACTCTTTCAATTGCTGACAACCTCCTCAGTTCCCCAAAAGCACCTTAAAGCTGTTTGGCTGCATTTCCCACCGACTATTAAGTTATTCAACACCGACTCTTTGCTCAAGACCTTCTGTATCTTATTGCATGTAAATGACACAAAATTTCACACTAAGCCTTTTAACTTGCTATAGTCTGCTTCAAGTGCTCCTATGCACACTGCAAGGCAGCAGCAAACATTGCCTGCAAAGACCTACAGGTTTACAAACTCCTTATTCATTAATGGAAATGCTGAAAATCCCACTCTATTGGTCAGAACAGCTCATGATGGAACAGAAGAAGACCTTTGTAACTACAGGCAACAACCTTTTGCATTTCCTTAGTGATACCTTACAGCATTTAAATGCGAAAGAAGGATCTGTATGCGAGTTATGAAGATTATCTGGTTGGAGCCACTCCTATAACACAAATACAATTTTCATTGTTCTATTGCACTGGCATCTGAACATTACCTCTGTGAGGGAGCATCCCTGGTACAAATAGTTCAGCAAAGTATTGTCCAAACCAGTTGAGGGAAGATTTCTTTTTTGCCAAAAAAAAAAAAAAAAAAAAAAAAAAAAAAAAAAAAAAAAAAATTAATCTTCAAGTCATCATAACCAATCTTTGTAAGGGAGAAAAAGGGGACTGATGAATGAAAATTATCCATCAAATGCTGACAAGGCCTGATCAGTTATTCCCAAGCTCAGAACTTGTTATTTCTTATATAATTTTCACTTTTTTGCCAAGTTCTGCCTGCAGTTAAATCCCCCCATGCAGTTAAATCCCCTTTAGCATGACTGATGTCAATTGGTTTACATGTGTTTAACTGGGAATGGGATTTTTTTCCCCGATGGTATTGCCAGCAGAATGGAGTACTGGTCTCCTGAAAGTCAGGAAGACCCTTGAGATGCAGCACCATGAGCCCCATAATTGTTCTGCCCATGAAACTGTTGATTTCAATGACTGCTTCATAGCTAGGACCATGTATTGGCTACAGAAATCCAGGAGACAGACCAAAGGCCAGTGTTGCTCTCTGTTTTCAAATCAAACAGGATATACAGCAAATGAATACTGTATTCTTCATTTGCAGAGCATTTAAATTAGTATTCTTCAGAAGCTGTCGAGCTGCACAGGGCACGTAATAAAATCCAGGATAAATGATTGATAACATACCATGAAGGCCTCAAACTCTGGCGCATTAAATTGAAAAGCCCTTTAATTATACCTCACCCACTATTATCTCCAAACTCCCAGCACTGTACCACAACATAGAGAATCTGTGGAGGATCCCCTTAATTAACCTGTTTGTCACCTTTTTAGACTCTTTGCTGTGTTTTCATGTGCTGCTTTGACAATTATTCATATTTCATGAGTGTGAAATATTGGCATACACTTGCAGTCAAAAGCAAGTCTTAGGTAATGCAAGGAGAATCACTCCATCAGCTTTGACAGACTTTCTGGCAAAGCCTGAAGACCCACAATTTCAAGCTGTATTAGCCAGGCATCTGGTTGATTCCTATATTTTTGGGGAATATAATTATGCACCATTTTAGACCCTCAGTTTCTTCTGGAGATATCATTTAGCTGGTTTTCTATTTGAAAGAACTTACAAATGAGGTATCTACATGTCCAGATTAATATACAGTTATAAAAGCCAGAGACTAATTTTTCCAGTTCTAGCTGCAAATCACACTTTAGGTTCTGCATCAGTGAGAACTGCTGGCCAAATTGCTACAGCCCCAGTATTGCAACCCCTGGAAATGGCTATTCATGTACTAGTAACAAAAAAAAAGTCTTGTGATTCACTGGCATTCAAGAGTTTTAGTGGTGCCTTATGCATTATGCAATGTTTTTTGGTGTTTATTCCCAGGGCTGAATGTATATTCATGACCTGGTAGCACTGGGATCATCTACAGGTTGACTGGATAAGAAGAAAAGGAAGCATTCAGAGCTCTTTGTTGGTCAGGCTTTCCTTCAGATATCACTTGTAAAGCTTCAACAACAACAAAAAACTGAGGTAGGCTGACAATAAGGATATTTGGAAATTCCTTCTCTATACCTTAGCAATGTTTAAGTTTGAAAAGTGGTGCAAGATTTGCAACACATTTTGTTTCTTTTTATAAAGAGACTTCTGGGATGTTTCCAGGGCTATTTTGCAAGGAATCAAACAAAAAACTCCATCTCTTGCAGCTTCTGACTATGACTGATGGGTGGCTGTCATTTTACATATATTAAGAACATTTTTTCTCCACCTTAAATAATCTTTCATATTGAATTCCTTCTGGTTCTTTTCACTTAACCTTAGTAATGCCATGTATCCGTGTCAAAAATGCAAACAACTTTGACAGATAATAAAATGTCACCTTACTCCACCACAGAGAACAATTGATAGTATGGAGACTAAAATCATCTACACAGACTTCTACTGCAGTTCAAATAATTGATGAATTCTACCCAGTGAGTAAATTTTTCCATACTTCCTGATTGATTTGGAAGCTACATCACACTGAAGTTGAAATGCTAAGTGATAAAGATGGACTTCAAACACAGTCTCATGCTTCTGTGTTAATGCACAACAGTATTATGTCAGCACCAACATCAAGTAAAGAAATATAAGTTTGTAATTATATCAAAAATATTAAAATTATGACAAGATGGCTTTCATTCTTTAACCATTTTCTTTGAACTTACTCTGTGGTGCTTTTAAGGTTTGTTTGGGATTATTTACTTTCCTAGGCTAGGTCTCCTTCAAACAAAATTAAAGAAAACGGAGATGGGCAATCTCACAAATGAAAAGGGCCCATTTTTCTTTACATTTCAAGGTAAGATCAAACAACAGTACATTGGTTCAATCTTGCTACACAGGGACCAGGGAAGAAGATATGCAAGTGAGATGTCCTACAGAACTATACAGTTTTAACACACTGGGTTCTACATCTGGTTAATATCTGTAGGTGCTTCTGAAACACAAAAAACATCCTGCGATTTACAATAATCAAATCATAAAATTATATGAACTACAATGTTCTGTCATTTTTATTAATTTGGAAAAAAAATTAAAATTACTCTACCGGCTTCATTCCTTTTGTGCTAATGCTGTCCTACAAGAAGTGATGCTGCTTCCCTAAGAGAGGCTGAAGTTCTGGCAGCTCCTGCTGGTACCACTCGGATGACCTGCCCTGCCCAGGGCTGCAGTGTTGGACTCAGTGCTCCATGGCTTTACCACACCAAGGGCCACATCGAGATCACTGCTCAAACTCTGCACGTTCCTTCACAGGGTTTCAGTGTGATCAATATGCCCTTTAGTCTTGTTCAAAATGCTTTTAAGCATGAAATGTCACTATTGTTTAAAGTGAATATTACATGGTAAAAGTAATTAGTATCATGTGTGGAGTTGTAAAACAGATGATTTTTATCTTGTGTATGCATTGGACAACATATTTAAATTTCTGAAAGTTCTGCCCTTAGGGAAGATTTGTTTGTAGGTCTCATGGTTATCCATTGCCATGGTTCTTTATATCTAAAATAAGCTGGTTTAGATGGAAAATATGTGTTTAGATCTTGGGATATGGAAATATCAGAAGCAGTATTGAAACTTTTTCAGCTTTTTTGACATTGGACTCTGTTCTAGAAAGCCCAAACTCTGGATATGCAATCAATGGGTAAATGAAACATGAAGCAGAAAACAGAGACCTGAGGCACAGAAAACTTTATAGAGATTTGCCCATGGTCCAACAGGGCATTTATAGCAAGGACAAGAACTGAACACAGACTTTCTGTCATGTACTATAAACACATTACCGCTCTTCCTCCATCATCTTATGCCTCTACTTCAGCTGAAAAATTGACTGTAAGTTTAAGCCAAGTTACAACAGTTGGAGAAATATACTGGCCCTAGTTACTACAAAGCCTTGTGTCCCAAATGCGACAGAAATCAGTGACTTGTTCTTTAATATGCCAATAGCTTTCTCATTTACTCCCTCTTCTTCCAGATCTCCAACATCCCCTAAGTTGCACACATAGGCTGATTCAGTTCTTTAATAGTATTTGCATTCAACACTGCTTATGCAAACAGTATTTTTAGTTAACATGCAATTTGGATGGGACTAGCATTCCAAATCTAACATTTATCTTGATTACTTTAAGCTAACTGTACCCTCAGGTTTTAAAATGCCAGTTTGGAAACTGCTCTGGGCACAAGATAATATGAGATCACTAATTAACTAGGAAGTTTTAAAAGAAGATCTGATTTAGGACCTGATTCAGCAAACAAATAACATTAAGCATGAGTAACCCCATGGAAAACATGTGAAGTCATTGCATAAATCACACAACATTAAGTGCAAGCTGAAAGCACCTTGCTGAAACAGAGCTGGAATTTAAGAGTCTTGTATTCTCTTTAATGGAGTGTACTCCAACCAAGTGCCTGGTGTGTTGTGGTTTCCTCTTCTCTGTTAGGACAAATGGTCTGAACGCAGGGCCAAGAGCCAGGAATTCCTGCTCTCTTAATCTCCTTCTGAAACCGTCTGCGTTTTGGACGAGTCCACTAATATGACTGCATCCCAGACCATCACTTGAAAAATGGGGAAAAAAGTTTCTACTCAGCAACTTCTACAAAATTATGGTCAGGATCAACTATTTATTTAAAGGTCTGTGTGATTCACTTTTAAGGTCTTCTAATATAACACATTTTTTACTGTCTCTAATCAACTTTCCAAAGTTATGCATCCCACGTATCTCTTCATCTATTGGATTTTGGGGGTTTTAATTAATAAATGTCATGATTTAAGCACTGACATCCAGAGGAACAGCAACTGAGAAGCTGCTTTCCCACTGCAAAAATCTGGCACAAAAGGTGGGTGAGTCCCTGAACTGGGCACCATGGCCAGGAGCCCTTTCAGGCAGACCTTGGCACACACCCGGTACCAACCCCATCACATCAGCTCCTTGTTCTGCTGCTGGACACCACAAATTTTTGTGACAAGACAATGCTGTCTTCTTAGCCATGACTTATTTTCAAACAGTATTTCCTGTACCATTCAGCTGATGCATCTTTTTTCTTACGGATTTTTACCTTGACAAATATTGCAGGGTCTCTGAAAAGTGTAAATAGTAACTGCTTGTACTATAACTACCAGAAAATGTATTCCCATCACTAAAGGTGGAGGAAAGATATTTTTAAAATTGAGTTCCTGGGATAATATTTTTCAAAGGCACAAAAACGCTCACAAAACTACAACCTGCAAATTATGCTTTAATTTGGAGCTTTACCAAGACCTAACACTTATACGAGTGAAGAGGAGCAGAGAGAGTGAGACAGGCTTCCCTTCCTTCCCAGCCTTTGAGGCTGACTTGAATTTATTTGGAATTCAGAAATCTGTCAGCTCATTGTCTCACCCTGAGCCACTGGGAGCACAGGCGTGTGTGAGCTCCTCTGTGTGAAGGCAGCCGGGTGAAAATATTTTGCCTGATCTCCATATTTAGGGGCCTGTCATATTCCCTGAACAAGCTACAATTTCACTCATGGCTGAAGAAAGCCGGTAGAGCCACGCAAATGCAAGCAGCTACATAATGGCTGCATCTGTTTTAATTTTTGGTGGCTTTTCAAATAATGATTGTTATTAAAACAAAGTGTATTTTGTCACAGATGCTCACAACAAAGACTAATTGGCTGCACAATTACCAGGCTTTGGCTGAATGGGCACTGGTGCAGAAAACTGGGTCTGCCCAGGGTCAGTGCCCTGGTGCCCTACTTGGGTTCAGGAAAACCCAAGGGCAGAGATGAGTTTCTGGTTTAATCCCAAAAACATAGGGTCAGAAATACACCCTGCATAGCCAGGAACCACCAAGGAAAAGATATTTTGATTTGGCTCATTTCTGGGTTTAGATCTGAAGCCTTATGAGTGTGATAGAAGACACTCTCCAGGTTCTGGAAGTTTTGGGAAGTGTGATGCCAAGGAAGTTCACCTTGTGAACCCCACTTTACACAGCCCTGTAAAGCAACAAAAACCAGGAGCTGCCACAGGTCACTCTGCCTTGATCCTGAGGGAAGAGAGAACGAAGCTGTGACCCTACAAGCCTTTCTTCAGTCCCACATCTACTCTGTCCTGAGATTAGGATGAAGGGTTTTATTCAAACAAAGCTTTCTTTTCTTGACTAGCTTTTAAATAGTGATACCAAAACTTGTTGTCCCCTGAAAGGTTTCATCCATTCCGGTTGCATATGGTTTACCTAACTGGAAGCCAATATTTTTTAGACAAACATTGACCTTTGGAAGCTGTCATTACTTCAATGAATCAGACTAAAACCCAACATTGTTCAGAAAAGTGAGTGTTTAAAAAGGAATTTTCTTTATTTTTAATTCAGTGTGATTGGTTCTCCTTTAAAAGCAATTTTAATTATATTCCAGTTTTGAATTCATTTCCACAAGATGCATAAGTTATTATTCTTCATTTATATGGTGTCACTGGAAGCATTTCATTACACGATAAAAAACCCCACAAGCCTGTCTGGCCTCAGGGTAGAAATGACTGGAATGACATTTCTGTATTTTTAGTTCAAGAATTAAATGTGTATGGGCTGCAGCTCCAGTCCCTTGTGGCAGGCATCCTCCAGGAGGAGATGGCACAGCAGGCATCACAAAGGAGAGCAAAGCTGGTGATGGAAGGCAGGCAAGAGACTAACGACAGCCAAACTTCTCTGAATTTAACAGACACAGGGAAAAGCCCATGGAAAACTACGCTGAGTCTTGAAAGAAAAGGAGGAGCAACCATCTGGTACATCTGATGGAATTGCATAATCCATAGGAATATATAGTGTCAGATAATTGCTAAGCATTTCTGCCACAGAAGCTGCTTCAGGAAGGTGAGGCATCTGCAGTAAACGGACTCGGACTGTGGGTGCACAGTCCTGACAAGCTGTAGCCACCAGAGTTGCTGGGCTGTATTCCCTGCTTGAAGATTTACATGTTCAGGCACAAAAAACACTTCCTGCACTCAGCACTGATACTACTTTGAGTACAGATTATTCAGCACCCAAATTATATGCTCAGCAAGATCACCTCCATTTTGATAATTGCCTTATGAATGCATAACACAGCAGTGTGGGGATTTGTATTCCCAGGAATGTCTGCTATCAGGCATCAATCGTTAGTCTGCCAGGGATGTGGCTCACCAGTTGATAAGAAGAGGCACAGGGCACTCTTGGAAAATTATCAGTGAGAATCTTATTTAGGAGCAACCCTGTGTACTATGTGATACAACAAATTTCAGAGGGGCTGTGCAGGAAAAGGTCAGGTCTCAGGACAATTTCTGCAGGTCTGGTAGAGAGTAAAGCCCTGCACTCTTCTTATAGAGGATGCAACACTCTCTGCCCTTGCTAACACCTCCAAACAACACAAAGGGACATTTTAGAGAGACTGCTAGTGTTGTTGAGGTGAAAAAAAGTACTCCATCTATTATATATTTTTACTGAAGGCTTGCAAATTAATTCTCTCCATAGGGTGCACAAGGAGACAGAATCTGGCATCCCTGAAGTGAAAAAGACCTCAATTACTCATCACTCCCTTAACCTCAGATACCCCAGTAATTGCTGTGAGTCAGTGAGGCACTTCCAGTAAGTGCTCCATACAGGGGCTGATATCCTCTCTGCTCTTTTCCAAAATAGCAACCACTTGAGTGGGAGCAGTGCTGATGTGTGCACACAACTCCCTGGGAGAGGGAGGTGCAGGGGCCAGGCAGGGAAGCTGGGTGCCTGCTCTTTGCTGCCTGAGGGCCACAGCACAGCCCCCATGGCCAGCGGGAGGGGCTTTACTGCCCTTGCTTTACAGGAGTTTTACAGATGCTGCCAGAGACAAATGTGTCACATGGAGGGAGGAGAATGTAAAGAAGGAGAGTTTTGGATGTGCATTCATCCTTCAGAGGCACAGTAGTAATTATCACTGATTGGAGGAAAAGGAGTGATAAGATGGCCCCTCACCTCATAAGGGTGAGAGCAGATGCAGCTACCTCAGCACCACAGCACAGGTCCAGAATACACTTTTGAAGAAATCTCTCAGCTGCTGTGATTTGTGCTGCCAAGGGGGCTTATGGACAGCCAAAGAGCATCTTTTTGGATGATGCTCAAATGACTGACACACACACCCCACAAATGGGTGCTCTGGGCATCCGTGGGGCCACCCCAAAGTGCAACAATTGAAGTACACAATGTGCAAACAGAAGCTCCTTCACACCAACCATCTCTCAGGTGCAGATTCACTCCCTCTTACATGTTATTTACTACTGTATACATAGCAGCATGTACCAGCTGGGGATTCCACAGCACTTCTGAGTGTCCTGAGCTCCAAATGCAGGAACAGCATGCAATGCCCTCCACAAGATGTATTTTTCAAGAGCAAAAGTCCAAGCTAACTATTCTTTGTCACTTAGATGACTGTGGATTGGAAAGTGCTGAGCACAGCTAGTTAGTAAACAAAAAGATTGGTCACTGAGACGGTTTCCTACAGCTATAAAAAGAGGACTTTTTTATAAAAAGAGGCCTTAACGTATTTGAAGGATGCAAAAATATTCTGCTCTAAGAATTATAGGCCCAGCCAGGAAATGCCTGTTTTCACCACATTGCACCCTGTGGCTAATAAATTTGCAAAAGAAGGGACAGTCATGCACAGGTCTCCATCACGCATTTCATCATCCCAAGACACTGCTCTGAGTTTGGAAAAGTTCAGTGTTTTTTATTCTTTCCCCTTTTTCTGCACACAAATTTAAAAGCATTTTATTTTACAGTATTAGATTAACGAAAATTTCTCTCACTTTTTGCTACAAGACCAAGAATGCTTGAAAAAGACATGCAGCCATCACAGGAGTTTGCTTCACTCAGAGGCTTGAACAACTGCTATGGTTGCTGCCTCCCTCCTAAAGGGCTGTGCTTTTTGAGATGGCTTTTTTCATAATAATCTTGTTGCCAACTTAGGTAAGAGCTGTTCCTCAAAGGCATCTCAGCATGACTGCAACTTGAGCATTTTCACTGCACAGCCCCAACTTTTGGCTTCCACGGGGCTCCATCCTGTTTGGCTGCTTCCCCTGACAGAAATGCGCCTTCAATCCATATTCCTGCAAATATTAAGTCTGTACATGTGGCCCTGATTTGCAACCTCTCTGCAACTCCAGTGCTGAATCTGGGCCATTTGTTCAGTGGAAAGGGCCAAAGTTATTACTGCAGGTAACCACAACTCAGAGCTGCAAATCAGCATAGAAATGATAAGTCAGTAGAAGAACTAACAGTTAAGAACCCTGATACAGATTCCATAAAACCAGCACTTTGCCAAAAATCCTTCCGCAGATGCCTTTTGAGTAACTTTTTAGAAATCATAATTTGAAAACCATTGGACAGGACAGCAACCAAAAGATAGTACCACTGAAAGTCCAAACTATGTGGGTTTTCTCTTTTTTTACTATAAAGAAGCAGGACCACATTCAGTTCTCATTTACAGCCATGAGGATGGCTGGTGTCAGCAAACAGCCAGTCAAGATTTACATTCACAGAACACAAAAAAATCAGGTTCAGGTTATTTCTGTGGCTGATTTTTTTGTTCTTTAACACAAAGAAAAAGCTAAGATACAATTTCAACAGTCTTAGGATAGCAAGGAAACTCAAGAAAAGTTTTCTTATGTCCCAGCCTACTGCAATAACAGCCAGGAGTTCTGAATCAGAATTAGAAAGTAGAGAGGGTAGCTGGCCTGCAGATGAAGAAAGAGATAAATCAGTGTGTGGCTGGGATGGAACAGAGCAGTCAGTAAATTTCCACCGTCTTGTGCTGGATCTCTTGTTTTGTTCTCAGTTACCCAAAAATTCCACCTGAAAACTAGCAGCAAATAAATACTATAGAATTAAGCAGAAGAGAATAAAGAGAAAATACGTGAATTACAACATTCAGAAAATGAAACCATCCCAATCACTTGCATCAGAATTACAAGAAATTCATTAAATTGACACTGGGCCACCTGGAACAAGCTGAATTAGTTGAACAATGAAATGTTAATTCTTCAGTTTTGCCTTCTATTTTACCCAATTAGCTGTTTGAAAACACTCTGTAACTTTGCCACTAGCCAAAAAAAAAAAAAAAAAAGGTAAAAAAGTAAAAACCCTTCCCAGAGATACAAATGTGCAGAGGTCCAGAGCACACAAACTCCTGGGAAAGACTGAAAGAGCTGGGGTTATTTAATCAGTGAGGATTATGGAAAGACACACAAAGGGTTTTCAAACAAATTCATGAAAGGGTAGCTTCAAACTTGCAGATTCCTGTTTAAATTTCTGCAAATGAGATAAAGTTTTAGGAAAAAAACATTTGCAAACAGTGTATTAATGAAGTGCTGGAACAGATGCCACTGCAAGGGCTGTGGCCATCTCCTTGCTGGAGCTGCCAGGCAAAATACAAGAGTCGCTGTCTCCACCATGAAGTAGAGGATACACTGGGCAAGGGCAACCTCTTGAGGTCCATATTTTCTATGATTTGTTTAGCACACAACATGCTCCCAATTTTGGCAAGCAGCATTTCAAAAGGTGATCTATTGCTGATGGACAATAGGCCACACCAGTGTTGCCTGTCTGAAGCACTGGGCTCTCATGTGCCTCTGGTGAGATAAAACATGGGGGTCCCCCTATGCAACATCCAGCTGTGAAACATCAGACATGTGACAGCATCATCCTTGTGACAATTCTGAACCACAACTAAAGGATCCCAGGAGTCTCTCCATCAATATAAGTTTCCTTTAAAATATTCTTATAATTCATTTTGCAGTGGTGGGACTAAAATGGTTTAAACATGCAAAGGTCATTTCAGGTAACTCTCCAAGGGGTACCCTCCATTACCTGCAAGCTTGAGAAATATGTATTACAGATATCCTTTAAACTTGGTAATGAGCCATATTTAATAGGTTGTGAGGTTTTTATGTAAGCAAATTTGAAACAGATTCTTCAAGTAATGAAACAAAGTTGGCGAGCTAGAATTTCACCATGTGGCTGAGCGCTGGCATCACAAGTACGTGGGGGTGCTCAAGGCCCTGCATCTGTCCCAGGCATTTGGCAAAAAGCCTCTATTCTGTTTCTACTGCCACATGAGGCTTTTATGTTCAAAGAATTTAAATGTTTCCTGTTCCTGCCCATCCATTTATCATTTTTCTGAATGAAAACCTAACAAAGATTTTAACAAGCACACAGTTATTTCAGGTATCTCAGTTTTAGCCACCAGCTAGAAACAAAAGATACAAGAACCTGAAATATACATTACTCATTCTGGCACTTGAATCTCAAATTAAATCTCACTAACCAAAGGGCAAGTTTAACTGCATACTTGAAAAAAACATTGAGAATAATTCTGGACAGGACTGTATAGCACTGTCTCTGCCATGATGTACCTATAATCTGCTTTTCCCTTAGGTATCCCCTGGGCACAGTTACAACCAAATAGTATTTTACTGAATTTTGCAGCTCTGATTATCCTGTGCTTAATCAACCTTTGCTCTTCTAGATTTCCCAGTTTGCAAAACTAATTATAATGAATTGGCCAGCATGTGTGTGCACTGCTGCCCTTCACTGGCCCAAAAAGGACTGCCCAAACATGTACTATGGGTCAGCTCTAAGTTAATAACCACAGACAAATGTGAACAGATGCTGCTAGCAGAGGGCTGGTGCTCTTAGAACTGGAGAACAATGCTCCATCCTTGCTGCCCTTTTGGAATTAGACTTATCTCTTACTGCAGATAAGAGATCTTCTATTTAGATAGGTAGAAAGGTAGAAAGATATAAAGATAGAAAGATAATTAGAAAGATATCTAAGGACTGGTTTTTTAAATTATTACTATTATCATTAATCGTAGTTGATCTGCCGTATTTATTCACATTATTGTTAGGGGAATACCACAGACATCCCCCAAGCATGTAATAAATAAATGCCACCCACCACCCAATTGGTAGGGAGCAACAAACTACACCGAGTTTTAAAGCAGATGTGCACAGACTTTACAAGGGAAAATCTATGGTGCAAAACTGCACTGTTACAGTAAAGCACTCAAGTGAAAAAGACTTACATTCAGCCTTGCAGCAACACTTAACATTTTTACTCTACAGAGCCAGATATCTGTCCTCAAGTATTTTTGCCTCTCTCATCTAGATTATAACTCCTGCAGAATAAAAACTGTCACCATCAACATAAAAAGATCCCTTGACTGCTGACCTGATTTTTTTTTTCGTCCCCTAGAAAACAACCATTTGAAACTCTGATTAAACAGGACACAGAGGAACCTACTCTCTTCTCCCCAGCGGTGACAAAAATAGCTCTTCTGAGCAAGCACGTCAGGAGTAAACACAAGCTGCTGCAATAAAAGAGAAAGTTTGATTTCATAATTCTTCCTTGTCCAAGGAAGCCTTTTAAAGAGAATATTAGGCAGGACCCTAGACAAAGCAGGGGAAGTCCCATGGCAGCCACACAATAAATGGCAGCACCATTAACATTAGGTCATAACCTCTGTGTCGCTGAGCCTTTGTGAGCGCTGAGCCTGGTGCACTCAGAGCTGCCGACAGCTGTTCCAGGGCAACACACGGCCAAAGAGGAAGGCAGCAGCCAGCAAGGGGTTAAAACCTTGCTTTGGGGTTTTTTGCCGTAAGCAGCACCCCTTGAACTGGCTATTATCTTCCTGCCAGCTCCTCCAGACCTGTCCAAAAACATGGGCGGGTGATGTAGGTCTCTGAATTCAATGTAACCGTGCCAGGTGCTTTCCTTTCCAGTATAAAATAGCTGTGCCTTTCCTGTGTTGCTTTTAAAGTGGTCACTAGTTTCTAGCACTTGTGTCAGAAATGAACCATCCAGACTTATTCAAGGAAACCATCAGTTTTCCTCTGAGATTGAGTGCTTTTGTACTCTAACTTACTGAGATTCTCTTTTTCAAATTAAGAAAAACATGCATTTATAAATCCAAAACTTTTAATTCCTCAATTCGAAACAGCAAACAGACCAGCACGCTCCTTCACACCCCTACAACAAGTTTATCTCAAACATCAGATGTGTCATAGACATTATCTTTACAACCTCTTTTTTAAGTAACAAGAACAAGCATTATTTAGTCTCATGGCTTTTCTCAAGGTGCTGGTAACACATTATTTCTGAATAAAACATATTCCTAGAGTCTAAGCATTGCATATAATAAAAAGATGCAGCTTTTCTTTTTATCATCTTATGGCTACTGCCAAAAAGCATAAAACAATCCTCCTGTTAGGAGTTCATATTTATTCCTGAGAAACAACACGGACTGGAAAGAGCTGATAAATAATTCAATAGGGAAATACTCTTTTCCTAGAACTAGAAGAGCATACACTCAGAATGGGAAGTACAGAAATAAAACAGGAGAAAGGACCAAGTTGTGCTAGAAACTAATTCTTCAGGATGTCATGATGGCATTGACAGGGTAAAACAGCTGCCGTCATAATACACTTTTACATCCACATGGACTGCAGGGAAGCTTACACCAAGAGGCCTTGGTAAACTGGAGTGACATAAAATGAAAGTAAAACTGCATGGATTTATCTAATTACCAAAGCCAGGTCTGTACCCAGTTCTCCTCTATGAGCAACTACTGGTCAGGGATGGGATTTTATACCAATGCAGCTATAAATGCAGCCTCCCAGAGTAAGTCCTGCTATGGCATCACGGGATGATTTCAGTGCCCACCTCTGTCCATGCAGACAGAATTTCCCCTGAGCATCAACCTTTCCAGGGAAAAGCACCTTCCAGTATCCAATCTGCAGCTACATTAGGGAGTGATGGGTTGCTTTAGTAGCACTGATGGTGTTACAAGTGATACAGCTCCTTAGAAAACCCAGAAAACTCCCGTGGGTGCCTGGTGAGCTCAGATGAAGTGTCCTGCACCACAAACGAGCCATCGTCAGAGTTTGCTGCTGAAACACCACAGACTGGGATCCCTGTTGCTCTGCAGAGCATAATGTCAGCAACAAACACAGCCAGTAAAGATTGCTGTGGGCTTGAGAGAAAACAGAAACTTTTTTAAAATTAAAAATAAAAAGGGCAAGAAAAAAGCAACTCCCATCAACCTTGCATTCATCAGACATAAAAACTGTTTTGTTTTCTATCAAGATCTAGCCTTAATCTGGTAAAATCATGTCTCTTGCTTGCTCATGAAACAGGCCTGGCACAAGCTTCCCTGCCTTGTTCCATGGACAGAATAAGGTTCAAGACCTCATAGCTCTTCAGTCATTCACTCCTTTCCAAATAAGCTTGCCATTAATTCCCCCATTCTCTCCCTCGAGTCCTACATACAAGCTGCACAGCCATTAGTAACTATTAACTGAGTCTAATCAAACACTTCAGCTTAGTTTGAATGTTGCTATTCAGTTTGGGATGTTTAAATGTAATTACAGGCAGCAAGACTTTTTGACATGACAAATATTTTTTAATAACATTACCAGAATGGTTAGTTCTGTTTTCACTGGGAAAGCAAACAGAGCAATTCCAGCTGGAAAGTTAACATTTATACTTGCAGTAGGGTAAAAAAAGACAGACTCTGGCAGCCATGCAGCCAAGGAAACTGCTTCCACTAACCAGGGAGCGATGGTGCTTCCAGGGACACGCTCCTACCGCCAACTTCTCTGCAGTTCAGAGTGTGAACTATTAAGAGCTTCATGTACTAATAGCTCATTCCTTCTACCATTTTCCCCCCCAATTCCTTCAGAATATCCTGCTTCTCACCCACACTTTTACATGGATCTAGTTGAGTTTTGATGAATATTTCTTCAGAAAAGGAAACAGTGAGTTACTCAACAAGGCAAATCTTCGAACAACAGCCTAATGCTGAGCACAGAAGGTTCAGAAGGAGGAAGGTGCATGCTAAAAACCTTTGCAATCAGAACCAACAACAATAGAAATTTTTTTCACTTGGGCTCATTGTTTAAATTGTATTCTACTGCAAGGAGTCTGGGCGCCTTTCAAATGTAAATATTTTACAAGAGAATACCATATGGGAGACCCAGCTGTTTGTTTTTATTAGGAAAAAAAATTAAACCCTTTCATTTTGCAAAGTTTTTTTTTAAAGCCCAACTCATAGTGACATGCCAACATTCAAATTATCTTAATTCAAATGAATCCCTAAGTAGTTGCAGGAAGTGTTTGAAGTTGGGGTTTTGCAGTTGTTAAGCGCTTAAAGAAGTTGTAAAAGAAATCAAGATTGCAATATGTTTATGCACCAGTATTTTCCCACATTTGATAAAAAAATAAAACACATTGACTCTGTACACATTACTCTAGGTGACACATTTAGAGTTCAATAAGGCACGATGACAAATAGGTAAGTACACAATATCAACTACAAAAATAAACCTACCTGGCCCAAAATCAGAGACCAGCAAAAGCTTCAGAGTAACATATTCACCTGCCAAATTAAGTGTCTAATTTTGTTCACAGATAACTTAAACAAAACTTTGCAGATTTTCTCAAATGTGTTGCTGCTTAGAATAATTTGCCAAGAAATACTCATACAGTGAGTCAAGGCAGAAAAAACTTGCCTTTACATCATCTTTAAAGCTCCGTTTGTACAAGACACACCAAGAGCCATGAGTAGGAACACAGCAACCACATCCCCAGCACTTGTGCTCATGGCTCCCAGGAAGTTACTTGTTTTTTGAGAGAGAACTTGCTGTGCTGATCTCTAGAGACCAGTGAGAATATACATGCATGTCTCACCTTTTTTTAATCCTACTAACTCTTTGATTTTTATCCTCATATTTACCACAAGAAAAAAAAATTAAATCATGAAGGAAGCATCATTGTGGAGCACATCCGTGCTGGAGTGCTTTATTTGTTCAGCCCTAGGCCTGACAGTAGGAAAGACTGATATAACCAGAGGAACCTCACAGAAGGGGGTATAAGACCCAGGCACCTGACAAGTGATGCTTCTCCAGGATGCTCTTCCAGCAAACAGTTTTCAGTCTTCCCTGAAACAAATTCTAATTTAATTGTTTTGAAATTTTGTTTTCTGGAATTCTTTTAATTACCCTGTGAATCCATTTATAATTTTGAGCCATACAACCTTCTGTGGCAATGAATTCTCTAGTTTAATTATGTGTTGGGCAGAAAAACTATTTCCTTCACGTCAATGCTTCCCTGTCATGCAACATGCCCTCAGACTTGGGAAATGTGCTGCACCCTACATAGTCAGCCAAGAGTAAAAGTTTTAATGTGAAGTCCAAAAGTGCAGAAGCTGAAAAGTGCTGGGAGGTTCATGTCCAAGGCTCAGGGAATCAATTGCTGCCTGGGGCTGCACACTAGAGAGAGGTGGGGGTGGAAAAGGGAAAGAAAACATGGTTTTGGAAGAAAGGTACTTACACCCGAGGAAACAACAAGTTTTTTGTTAGCTAGCACAGCCAGGAGAGCAGGGCTACATATCAGTAAACAGCCAGTAAATCATCATTGAACTCCCCAGCTCCTCAGCACCCAGAGCCCTCAGCTTTGCAGCAGCTGCTCCACTGTAGCCAAACTCACGAGCTGTTGATGGCAAGGTAAACCTCATCCCCTTTCCTCATACACCAGCCGAACCCTTCCTGCTCCTGGTCATGCTCCTGCTGCTGCTTCTCTCATCCCAGGCACCCTGGGGCTTATTTCATTCTCAGAAAACAAGGATCAGTGCTATGATGTCAGGTGAGGAAGGCTGCTCTCCTCTTGAGGGTCCACACAATCCATACAGATGGAAGAGCAGGTTCCCCATCCCTGCTGCTCCAGGCCAGTGGCACAGGCTGCACTTCTCCCAGCAGCAGCTCTTTGCCTGTTTACTACTGTTTGTAACATTGTTTGCAGCAGCTGGAGTTTTCAGCCAAACTCAAGCTGGCCACCATACACACAGTAAATACAACATGCACTACAGACAGCTCAACATCTGAAATAAAATGACAAGCAGTGGCTGAGAGAATTCAGGCCAGCATCTCCATGTCCCAGGCAGGCAGCAGTACAGGCTGCCCAAGCTGCTGCAGGTGAGCCAGGCCTGTGTTATCCTAGGAAGGTTGTTACTTCCACAAGTTACACCCATTTGGCACTCCCTGGAGGAGGCTGTAATTCAGCACAGCACTTCTGCACTGGCCTGGAAGTAAGATATGTTATGGACTGACAAACGGCAAACGTTAATTAGATCCCTTAATATGACTGGCACTCATTGGTCAAGATGGGAAGTCCTTCTCCCAAAATAGGCTTGGTGCAGACCCTGCAGGAGAGCACATACTACAATGCAATGACAGTTTGCCTAGGGTGTGTCTACAAAAGGCAAATCTCACTGATGCTCATTTACCTTTCCACGTGCTCTCTGGGATTGTATTTTCTGCCTGATGCAAGCAAATTGTTCCTAAAGTATCAACACAGCACACTCCTCTATGAAGTAAAATTTCTTCCTGGGGGAAAGCTGAAACCCAAGTCGCTTGGGCAGTACTTTTTCACCTCCTCACACCTGCAATGCTATAAACCACAGCTATAGCCCACCCTGCATGCTCCTCCTTATCACAGCACCCTCCAAAGAGCATCTGGAGGCTTTTCCTGAAGCAAGTGACAGTGGCAAAGCGTTTTGGTGACAAGCTGGTAAGATCTAGTCATACTACATATGCTGCATCCTAACACTGATTTACACTAACAGGAAGAAATCCACGTTACAGCTTGTTTAGTAATGCCACTGAAAAGCCAGCCCACATGAGAGCCTTTGTCTTTTCAGTGGGTTTATGTTTGAAATTCATTGATAGTATTCAGTACAGAAAAAAGTTTTACAATATAAGGGAGAGGGAATTCTCTGGACAATTGGCAATGGAGGGGTTACTCACATTCTAATGTGTGCTCCAGGCAAGAGCTGACTTTCTGACACTGTGCCCCAAACCATGTTGTTCTTATAATAAAATCATTCAGGCATCAGTCGTGAGGTGGAAGATTACACTGAAATAGTACTCCCCACACTGTATCTTTTTCATTTGCATCATTTACTGCTGGGCATCTGAAAAGAAAGGACTGCTTATGTAAGAGACTTACCCATGTCTGGGAATGTTTTTCATTTCTCCTTCAAGACAAAATCTTTCTTCTTATAATGGGAAAGCCAGTGTTTTTTCAAAACTGGACTATACAAATTCAGACATTTCCTCTTTCTGGTTGAAGTATTTTGTAAGCATAAGAGCAGTTATCACTTTAGCCCCAAGTTCAGGTTGAGAAGCACAAATAATCTTTTAGATATTAATGAGAAAACAACATCTGTGGAGGGGAGAGGTCTCCAGAATGATCTCCTTTGCCTACAAAGAACGAATCTCTTCATAATGACACAGGGATCCTCTAAATTTAGTGCACACAGGAGTGATGCAGGACCTTATAAGTCTGTTTCAGCTTCCAACATGACTGGGCTGCACATCTGAGGCTGTCTTTGAAGAGGCTGCCCCAGGTGACCCCCACTGGTGTGGCTACCACTGCCCTGCTGTGATGGCACCGAAACTACCACTAGGCTTTGAGAGGCACCTGATGGCACAGGAACGTATCTGAGAGCTACTGCAGGTGAACTTACACCTCAGACATAGAAGAGATTCAGTATGTTACTAAACTGCCCTCCTAAACCACTGAATTGACTGCATTTGGGTATCAGCCTACTTCACTGAGCACACTTAGTTATTATTTCCCTTTACAGGTGTCAGGCTGCATGCTAGCTCCATCTCAGTTCCTCCCATCAGCACTCTGAAAAATTGTATTCACGTCTTTATTAGGACTGAAAAACATCAATAGAGATGTGGCAAGGTTCCTTAATTCCATTTGCAGCTCAGCCCTGCTCATCAATACGAAACATCAGTTTTGTGTGCAGGCCACATCTCCTCTCCCAGCTGGAGAGAATCCACATCTCAGGACGGAGTCAGGCTGAAGTTTCCCTGAAAGCCAGGGAAGGTAAACCAGCATTAAGTTTCTAATGTAACAGCTTCAAAGTCATCACAGAAAAAATTGTTGTCAGGAGTTCCAAGTTTATACGTAGGCCATTGCCTCCATATCCACCAGTATGCAATGAGCAATCAGAGAAGTTACTCCAAAAATAGAAAAATACATTTTGCATTAATGATAAATTCACGACAAAATATTTTTAGTAAATTATTATTAATAGCATGTTCCCCATTTAGGACTCAAGTGCCATCAAATAAAAATAGGCTGCTGTTGCCAATTGGAAAAGTAGCTCCATATGTGTTTATTGGAGCTATAACAGCAATAGTGTCCAGGTGTAGGGATTATAATTTTGGCAAGAAAAGCCCTAAAACTTCTGGAATTACCTGGTAAACATAAGCACAAGTTGGTGTGCTGTCTCCCTGATGCCAGGCCACTGTAACCTCAGCTGCAGCAGTTAATGCAGCAAACACAGCTTTCAAATGGCATTTTGACATGTGACTCATTAAGGGTTTACTCATGGACAGTTATCAAAATGCTTACAAAGCTACAGCACTCACTCCATAACCTGCATCCACACAATCTATTTCATGTTCAGTGCCTGGCTTAGTAAGTCTTTGTTTATGAGATTCTGGCTAAATAAAAGTCTAATTTTCTGATGCATCTAGACCCTTAATTCTTACTCAGTTCTGTAAGGAGCTAAGAGCATAAAAAAAAAAAAAGTTTGTCACTTAAAATAAATTCTCAAATCTGGATGCCTAGCAGCAAGTGCTTGTACAGGACCTGGGAAGGATCTCAGATCCTCTTTAAAGCTTTTGGTGTCACCAAATGATGAATAAATAAAATTATCAGAATTATTACTTTGCCTTTTTACTGCTGTCATTAGCTCATCTGGGATTGATCTAAAACACCAGGAATGCAACAGCACTGAAATTGTAAAGGAAAGGAAAAAGAAAACTCAAGTTGATGCTTCAAAATAAGGCAAGGACCTGGGGAGTATATTATGCTAACACATAACAGCATTATTCATACAAACGACAGAAAGAAGTGAGGCTGGAGAGAGCGATTCCCCAGTGAGCAATACTTTTTTTGTTAGTTCAAATTATAGATGATATAGTTAACAGTTATTACTTCAGGAAAAGAGATGCCACGAGGCCACAGTCTCATGAGCTGGTGTAGTACCAAATCTTCTCCAACTGATTAAAGAGATCATAAAAGCTTTCTTCCCAATCCCTAACAACTTTTTTTTTACAAAATTTTTAAAAAACCTTAAATCATAGGTTTACAGATCCTCTCTATTTAATCACTGTAAATGTCACTGAAATATCAGACAAGATACCTGTATGACAAGAGGGAATCAATTTCACCTCTTTCCCCAGACTGTCTTTGGTGTTCAGTTTAAACGGACAAACAGATATCAACTCTCCCCTGGCCAGATGATGTTATAATTAAACACCCTGTGATTCTCAAGCCCTCACCATGCCAAACTGTCTCTCCTTTCCATCCAGCATCTCAAGGACAGAACTGGCATAGAGCAGGACACACACCTGATGCTAGGAGCCGTGCACAGGCATTAGGCACATGCTTTTGCTGCCATGTGACCAGAGGGGTGCTCGGCTCCCCCCAAAACCACCTCTTCATCAGGACACATTCACAAAGGAAATAACTAGGAGAAAATCTGGCTCAGTGTTTAGTAACTCCATCATTATGCTGTGAATTTGCCCCGGTCTTTTACGTCTGAGCAGGAGAACAACTTGGGCACTGCAGTTACAATGATGCCAATTTGTAACATTCTCCTGTTCTGATAGTTGATGGTAAAGTTTTGGGAAAAAGTTTCTTTACTGCATTATAGAGTTATTCTTCTGCCATTAATATCACACCCTTTGACAGTTACGGTTTACTAACAATAGCTTCAGAGTTGACATTTTGACGGATCCTTTGTCATGTTTTTATCTTCACAAGGTGCAAGCAGTCATGTAATATAGATCTGGCAGCTACAGGTAATCATTCAGTAAATCTTACTGCTAGCCAAGAACAAACAAGGAATATTATGCCAGTAAATTTCATCCATTACAAGAGGAAGCATGAAGGTGTTATACTACAAAGTTTTTGCAGTAAATTTGCAGCAGTGAAAGTGAGGAATTTGACCCCCATTGAGAGAGGCTCTGAAAAAAAAAGAAGTGAAACATCCAAAATATCATTATACCTTGTGCACACAGCTCCAGCAAAATCATACAGATGCTTGATCAGAAGTGCAAATTGGGAATACAACCCGAAAAGCCTGTGCAGTGAGGCACGCCACAAGCTGTTAATCGTTAAATGAGCAATTGCTGGACTTGTTAATTTCTAAAAGAGATGAAAGGAATCTCATCTTCTTTACCCACAATTTAACAAGCAAAACAAACCTCTGAGCATTACAATACCAGGTGTAATCAACCCATCAGACAGCATTAAGTTAAAACAATGGCTCAGATATCACTAAGCTTCTTACAGGAGTTCAGTCAAATCCAGATTTATTTGGATTACATGGTAGTTTGGGAGCTACTGTAGTGAGGATCATTTAACTTTCAACCAAATCCAAAGAATATTAATTTTTTTCTTCCCTTACAAGGAAAGAAAAAAAAAAAAAAAAGAAAGAAAGAATTGCATCAGCCTTCTATAAAATTGCTCAACTGAACCAACTTGTAGCCAGCCTGGAAGGTTAGTGACTGCATCTCTGTGCAAAGCCATGTTTGAATAATAGTCCTTAGCTGCTGTTCCTGGGGCTGAGGACACTCAAGATGCAAGAGAAGCTACATATTTCAGAAAAAGATACATCTCATCTTGTTCAGCAATGCCCACGTTGGCCAAGATCTTGGGGTCTGGAAGATAGAACCTAGATGATAAGGGAAAGCACTGATGAAACTTGAAGAAAGTCTTGTCATAGTCTTCTGTGCTTTCAAGTTGGTTTATTTGCTCCCAAATTTTCAGAGCTGGTACAGGAATTCCACCAAAAAGAGAGAGAGAATGGCAAGCACACCCATCCCAGAGAGCTGGGAGCTCAACATCTGGCTGTAAGTCCTGGATGCTCCAGTACTGGGCATACACATGTGCAAAGCAGACCCTAAGCCTTCCACAAGCATTAGTAACAACCATCTCAGTTTCCATTAATGCCAACAAGGACTGCAGAGATTCAGCATGTCTGAAAGTAGGCATGTGTTAAAGACACATCCATATATGGATTTAAATGTCTAAGTTCTTTAGAATGCTGTGCTGAAAATATTGGCCCTTTCTCCTTGTAACTGTTAGCACCCGATAACTCTCTAGATTGACGTGAGAGATTTCCCTTTCAGTTCATTCTTATGACAATGTGGCATTGCTGGCTTCAAACGAACTACAACAGAGTAAATCCAAGTGTTAACAGCGAAAATTTAGGCCCTAAAATTATATTTAGTAACTAAACACTGCTGAAGTAAATAAACCAGAAGACTTGCCTAGGAGAACAACTCAACCAGCACTGTCTGTGCTTTTGCTGGGCTGTAAAGGCCAACTTGTGGATGTTGTGACAAAACTCAGCTTGAAGCTATTAATTTTCCAACATGACGTACTGTGATGTTGATCTAAAAGTCGTGGATTAGGAGATGGAAAGAATTCCTAACTTTCAGATTCCATCATATATTTTCATGGGGAGGTAAAAAAGAAAAAAGTTTTGTTCTCCTCATCAGAGGACTGTTGTGTTTTTACAGAAAGCTTTCCTGTTGTTCAGGATTGCCATCTTCCCTGTGTGGGGTCGGTCAGCCGTGCACTGTGACTCTGTACAACAGGGCTGCACAGCTTGGACAGCTGCTAAGAACCACTACAAAATGACACCGAGGTTAAAAGTAAAACAGCACCACTGCAAACTTCACCTCAAGTTGAAAGTCAAATTCTTTTTGTTTTCTGGCTCATGTATCATCAGTAACAGTACAAATCCTTTCAGGTCCAATGCTGTGTAAATCCATTACTCACATCTCCCATGTCATCTGGCCAACACCATTTCCTTTCTGGGGTTGTACATGTGTCACTTGGAGCATAATTTGAAGACAATAAGTTTATACAGGTGGCTTTGCAAGATAAATGCAGGTAACAGTAGTTCTGATAGTGCAGAAACAAGGGAAACTTTCAGGAATTTTGGCTGGACTTGTAGAGCAGAGTACCAAACTCCCAAGACCCAACTTTCACTATGTGCAGTGAGCAGATCTCCAGGGCAAGACCAGTCTATGACTTTTCTTTACAAAGAACTGTATCTTGATCCCTGGGAGTGTCATGACCTGAAGAAAAGGAAACAAGGAAGGCTTACAGCAGCACAAAGGAAGTGTCAAAATACCCACATAATTTTGCCACCGTGTCTGCCAGGGATGTACTAAGGTCTTTTGTCCAGCTCCCAGCTCACAGTTGCAAGGGTTTCATGTCAATGCAATTAAACCAGGACAACTGTGCTGGTGAGGCTGTGGGTGCAGCATTTTTAAGTAAAAAAGGTAAAACTGCTTGACAGATTTACGCTAGTCTTTTCCAGGGCAGAGTGAGCACAGCTGCTCTGGTAGAGGTGCATCTGTGCAAGGGCCTTTGGTCAGAAGAGCTGATGGATACAAGAGCTCAGCAGTGACAACCACATGGCACTTAGGCTCCAAATAGCCCAGGAAGTGACTCACATCACTGAAAATAAATGAAAATTATGAAAACCTCACATCAAAAAATTCACATCTCTCCTCACTGGCTTTCTGAGCAATGAGCCATCACCTCCAAGTCCAGTTTATCCTCAGGCCCTGCTAAGTGGGAGTGCTGGCACGACAAGTACACGTGAACAGTCCAGAGCTGCTCCCAAGGAAGCTGGTGACAAAGTTCCCAGTGATCTTGATGGAAACAGAAGCAGGCACAAAGTGCTGCAAGTCATTGCATGATCTCACTGTGACAGCTCTCTAGACAAATCAATATTTAGGTTGAATTTCATTTTGCAAACTGAATCAAGGTTTCAATTCCTCTGTCTTGCAGGAATTGTCCTTGCATTACAAGATACCAGAAGAAGAAGAAGAAGAAATAAGTCAAATACATTTGCATGTATTCTAGGACCACAACCACTAAAATTCTTTAACTACATTTGGCATTATTGCAGGGCATTAGTATGAGGATTGATAAATCGTGCATTTCATATTATATCATAGTGATTTATTTTAAGTGTCTCTTAAATTTCAAACTCACTGTGATTACAGCGCTCAGATTTGGGAGTTATGATAAAATACTTCCTGCCCTCCCCCAGCCCCCACTGGGAGGAAGACCTGTCTGGGATTCCATAAACTCAAATGGTGCTCTGGGTGTTTACTTCAGCAATTTGGCCCAGAGTATATAGTAAAGCTCAGGATGGGAAAAAGGAACAGCATGTTCCAGCCTGGAAAGCAGGTCTGAAGGACATCGAACCACTCCTTACTCGCACTTAGATTAAAACAGCTGATATTGGGAGTGTCCTGAGCACTTTTACTCACTCTACCCCTGCTAGAAAATCATATGATGTGCTGGGGAGGAATGTGAATTTTAAATCACAGTACAAGCAAACATTTTTAGATAGAGATCAGTTCTAGTGGGTTGGACACAGGGCTGCTGAAAGCCATTAACTCTGTGATGGAGGTGTTACCCCAGCACTGCACCCCAGCACCCCTTTGGTGAGGTGTTTACCTGCCCTCCTTCCTCATGTTCCAAAGGGAAATGAGATTTACGGAGTTTAATGGTCAAGAGGTATTAATTACTGACCAGGTTCTTCCCTTAGTTATCTTGCAGCTCTGATCTCACCATCAGTCTTGACTGCAAACATGAAGATTTGCCTCACTGTTCAATTATCAGACTGCAGGAAACCAAAATACTTTCCCCAACATTAGAAGAATCAGAGACGTAATATTAAAAATAACCAAGACCATATTTACTGCTATCTGATTTAGAGTTAGCTCTACCCACCTGCTTCCTTCCTGCTCCCAGATTCAATAAAACACTTCATTCATCTTTGTTTCCTCATGGTCCCCTACATCATAGGTTACATTCCAGTCCTTATTTCCTCGGTTTGATTTTTATGATTACTTATCAGCTATATTTGCAGATGATTCAGTAAACTTCACTCTTCTATCTTTTTAGAAATTCTTGAGAGCTAAAACAACTTTTGCTATTAAAAGCACAGCCAAAAAAAAAAAAAAATTATGATGATTTTACTTTGGAGAGAATCCATTTGGATGCAGTCACTCCTTTCTAGAAGCCCTAAACAGCTTGATCCAGGAGACCTGCTAAAAAGAAACGTAATTTCTACTTACAGCAAGCTGAAGAAACTTTTCCCTTGGAGATTACATTACTTTGATTGGATGTTATGTTTTCCATCCTGATCTCTCCAATAAAGTGAAACTGTAGGAAAAACATATTGCTCACTGAAAAGCTGCATCCAGAACTACTGCAAAACAGGGAGAAAAGTACCAGAGGAAATAGAAATAACTTGAGCAAAATTCTTTTCTGGTTCACCCCTACATGGCCAGGTTCAGTTGGAAAGAGTTGACTTCAATACAGGAAAGACAAATTCCATAACATTTTACTTTGAATATTAACAGTTAAAAATGCTCAAAAACAAACTGAAAAGACAAAACAACTCCTGCATGAAATCAAGAACAAATAACCAGCTGAAATCCACTACTAACATTACAAAACATTTATACCATGTGTTATATTGTTTATACCGTGTGCATATAAATAGAACACAGTGCAACACCACTCCAAGGCAATGGGAATGTTGCACAAAATAGCATTTAAAAATCAGGAAATTCCAGAATTAAGGTTACCCAGGCAACCTTAATTTTACCCCCCGTGAATATGCATTTTTACAACACAGCCCTTCAATACACCATAGCATTCCATTTCTCAAATAGTATCACATAGAGAAGAAAGCTCATAACCACAAATGCCAAATTGTCATGTTGTATATGTTGGTGGCTTTTCCTACAGAGAGGAAGCAGATTAGGTTGTAGTATTTCTTATTGCAACAGTGAATTAATTTCACCCAAAATTTAGCTCAAAAATGTACTTTGGAAAACAGAAGAGGATTTTTATCCTGGCATAAAGTTTGATACAAACATATTTAAAATAAATATACCTGTGTGAGCTATGTAGTCTTTGCTCAAAGGTAAATTCATGTTCTTCTGTCCTAAACAGATACCATGTTTGCCCTGTAGTCAAAAGAAGAATGGGATATTGCCCAGAAGAGACTAGATGAATTAGTTGAGATAAATCCAGAACTTGTGAAAGATTGTTCCAAGGAATAAACCAGCCCCTGTGAAACAACAGAAATCTCCTCTTCTGAAAACAAATGGCTTTAAAGGGAGAGTAGGTTTATATTAGATATTAGGAAGAAATTCTTCTCTGTAAGGGTGGTGAGGCAGGGAAACAGGTTGCCCAGAGAAGTTATGGATGCTCCATCCCTGAAAGTATTCAAGGCTGGGTTGGATGGGGCTCTGAGCAACCTGGGACAGTGCAAATTGTCTCTGCCCATGGTAGGGGGTTAGAATAAGATGGTTTTTGAGATACTTTCCAACCCAAACCATCCCATGATTGCATGACATGGAAGCCATAGAGCTGTAGAGAGAATAAATACAACTACAGGAATGAAATTAATAACTTCACAGCAGTTGATAAAAGTAAGGAACCCTCACTTATACTGAACCAAATGAAAATATACATTTCCTTCTCTCCAATAGCAGCTGATGAATAAAGAAACGTAAATGAAAATACCTAAGACTAACTATAAGGGTGCATTTTCATTGCAGGAGACCTATTTCACTCCTGTTTTAACAAGGATCTCAAGCATTTCTGAAACACCAATAGGAAAAATATCAATTAATTGTGTTTCTCTTATTAGCACTCCACCACGCAGCACATTTAATCACTCAGCATCAGGACAACTTTCCTGAGAAGGCAAAAGGTTCTTCATGAGACCAGATAAGCTAAAGAGAAATGCTGTGTGTGGTTTCTATTCCCCATGATAACAGGCACTGTAATTCACCAATATACAAAACTCTGCCCTTCTCCTTCTGCCCTTCAGCAGCAAGGGGCAGATAGTGCTCCAGCTGAAATCAATTTAAAAATTCCTTCAATCCCATCAGAATAGATCCAAAATTAGTCCAGCACAGAACAGAATAGTGTGCTTGGGAGCACTGAACCTGGACCAAAGAGGCTTGGCTGCACTCCTCATCCTTGCCTGCCACGCCAAGCGAGCTGTGTCCCCTCTGCACAGTTCTCTTTCTTTGCCTGCCAGCTTTCCCTTATCTTCCTATTTACATTACAAGCTCTTTGGGGCAGGCTTCCTCTCCAGGTACCTGTTTGTGCAGTGCACAGCATTCTTAAGCTCAGTCAAATAATAATGAAAATATATTATTGAAATAATAATGAAAAGGATAGCAATGAGGAAAAAAAAAAACACCAGTGAAGGAGAACCTTGATTTGTGCAAAATAATCCACAGCTCGGATAGGCACAGCTTGTGACAGATTCTTTCCTACTCCTGTTAAGTTAATGGCAAAGCTCCCATTAGCCTTAGTAAGAGCAGGATCAGACCCAAGCTGTGTACACTGAAAACTTTCAAAAGGCCAAAAGTTGTCTAGCTTGAATGACATACTGCATTTAAGTTTCTATGGAAATTTGAAATTCCTACAAAGTGTGGGATGCAGTCAGTCCTGAACCACAAGATACATCCAGTTCCAAGCATGGAGGCTCCTCAGGGACAGAGGCACCTCAGAAGCACTGGATCTTTTATGAGAAACTTCAGTCATCCAGCCAATAATACTTACAACAAAAATAATATTTTCCATTCTCACATATTGCTAAGTTGTAAACTGTTCCTTAGATACCTGCACATGGGGTTTATGAGAAACACATGTAAAATCCTGACAAGCAAACCCTGTTTATACCTTTATACAAAATAACTACTGAAAGGAGCAATTTTCAAAAGATGCCTATTGGGACCTGTCAGTTATGCAGTGTGCCAAAATCACCATCAAGCAATGCACTTCACGTGCCACTCTGCCTTCCCTGAGATGCCACCACCTGTATCATCCCTTGCTTTCTTCCAGTGCAGGTAGCACTCTGGTGGTTGCCTTCAAATATCACTAAAACTCAGTAAGAGCTTGTTGAGCTTTCCGAGTAAAACACAGGGAAATTCTCAGGTCTGAGAGAATTCCTTGTAGGATCTGTCTGGTTTAAATCATTCCTGGGTGAACACCACATCTTTGTGATGTTCACTGGGACGTGACAAAGACTTTCCTACTCAGAAGATGCAAGACCTGATAAAGAGCTCCACATTTGCAAATCAGCCAGAAGACTCGGTCACATCCTTCTTGGGCTACATCTCTGTTTTCAATTATAACGCCAAAATAAGGAAAAGTCAGCAAAAAAAGGACTTTCTGTTGCTAAAGCCTGTAATTTCCAAACACAATACAAATTAATCTGATTGAACTGGTTAAAAAGCTGGTGAGAGAGGGGGTTGTGTTTTTTTAGTTAGGTTTTTAACCCATGTGCTTCAACACAGCACTGTATGAACATATCTCAGCTGCAGCAACTTTGACTGTGTATTAATGGCATTACTCCATCCCTTTCTTATCACTTCTGAAGTGTATGGGAAAAAGTTACCTGTCTTCAATTATTTTCTCCTACTGTATCTTTTCTGTATCACCTCATGACCTCCTTCAATTAACTTGACCTTTGTACCTCCCAACACAGCAAAGATGTGAGTTCAAAATGGGGTTTGTACTTCTTGTAGCGACGCCTCAATGTGACTAAGCTGGTTTGTATCAATTCTAGGATGACAGAAAGCTGCTTTTCCCTACTTAGATACACATATCCATTGAAAGCACACTCCTTTCAGCTTTGTACTATGGTGGGATTTTAATCCCAAGAGCAGTAAATGTGGCTCTAATATATCATTCAATACTTTAGTGATAAAACTGGATTCATTGTAGATGAGCAATATTGAAACAGAATAAAATGCAGTGCTGAAGAGCCTGGCTTTACTCAGCACGAAATCTCTATTTTCTAAATTCACTAAAATGTGTCTCCACATAGAGACCAAACTACTAAATTTGGAGACCAAAATACTGGAATTTCATTTCCAGTCTTCATCTCTTACTTTTAGCTACAGCTTCCTAGCACCAAGAAAGTGCTGTGAAACTTACTCTCTGGGCAACACAATCTCTCCAGAATAATGATCATAAGAGTGGCTTTGTTTTATGTCATTTTAGAGGATCTTTAACATTGCCATTTAGACCTCTACATCACCTGGTATCACCGTCTAGTCCACACACAAGCTGGCCTGGCATTCCCTGCATTTTTAGAGAAATTCAATTTCTCAGCCCATTTTACAAGTTGTTTTTTTGTTTAATTATTAGTTTGCAGGTAAGAAATATCCTGAGAAAACAACTATGCTGTACAAGAACTGATAAAAACTGATGTACAAGAACTGATGTGCAAATGGATTTGCCTCTTTTGTTGCATACAAATAATATTTTTAGCATGAAACCAGTAGTGTAATGTCCCTACTGAATTTATGATACAATTAGAAGAACTGTGTTGTCTTGGACCTTTGGTAAATAGTCTTTGAAGATTTCTGAGGCCTTTTGTAAGCTGAATCTGTTTAAATCAGCAGTTATAAAAATAAAAGCCTAATGAGGATGCTGAACAAACTGTACTTTGACTAACTCCAAATTATAAAATTAAACCTGGGAGCTGACAAACAGGGGTATTAAATTTATCATACACATAGACAAACAACAAACTGTGTACCCCTCTTGTCTTGCTTTTCCAATTACAGACCAGTGCAATGGTGAATGAGAAATCCACCACTGCCTAAAAGAGAAATCTGGAACTACATCTTGGAGAATTTCAGCCCTTTCAAAAAATTTTGAAGAGCTCTTAATCCATGAGCTGTTCAGATACGTAGGTAATCTTCAACTGTTAAAAAATCACCCTCCGAAACGGTCAGTGTTAGAAAGGATGCCCAGGATACAGAGAAATTCACTACATGACAACAAATAAAAATAAAGAAAAGCTAGGGGAGTCCAGTGGGGATTGAGGGATCCCGCTAATCAATAGTCCCAGATAACTGAGGGAGGATGAAAACAATGGATTTAAGTGGAATTTCAGAACCTCAGTCATACCCTCCAAACGCAGGAGAAAATTGGATCCATTTCTGTTCTCACAACCACTGTCAAGTCCTACCATTGCACCCAACTCTCCATGCTTTGGTGCCATCTGTAAAACAGAGATGCTAATAATGCCCCACATCTCACAGCTGTTCTGGGAATGAACTCACCAGGGCTCCGTGGTGTTTTGGTCCTGCTGATGGGCACTCACAGGACATGCATGGCATCACCTCTGTTCTCTGTCAGCTTATTAATTACTGCATGTATTCTCCAGGCCTTGCAACTGAGTATCTTTGAATTGCTGAAATAAATAAATAATTGAGAGCCAATAACCTTTCCCTGACTACAAATCAACCATCTGTCGCATTCCTGGGTACGGCAAAACTTTTAATCGATATATAATTTCCACCCTGTTTTAATGAGTGTTCCTGTATCACTGCCTACTGCTGATTGCAGTTCTGTCTCCTCTTGGGCTGGTATTAAACACTCCTGCAATGGGAGGCAATGCCAGCCCAAAGCCTTCATCTTTCAGCTGTACCTGATAAGCCTGCACACATAAAGTGCATGTTTATATTACATTTCCACTCGGTTTCCTAAATGGGAGACAGCAACAGTTTTATAACCATAGCAGATCCTAAAAATTGAAAAAGCAGTCATGGAAGTTTTTGCAGAAATATTTCAGGGAATAACCGAGGAAGTTTTCATTGCATTTATTTCAGACTAAATGAAATTCTCTCATGCTGTCTGGGCTGTATCACCTTCTGTTGGGATCTGAGGACCACATTAAACAAATACTTAAATGGGAAACATCCAAGGAATAGTTAACTGTTGAGAGAAGGGGGTTTGGGATGGTTCTCTTCCTTCTGGGTCACGAACAACTAGAGCTGGGAAGAAAAACGCTGTTGCCTAATGCAGCATTTTAGTATTTAAAAACCTGGTTTTCTTCCAAAAGAAAAATGGGGCCCTAGTGGCTTGGCAGGCTGCTCCTGAGCCACAGATCCTGTGATGCCAGGATCCTTGGCCTCACAGCGGTTTGCATGCCCTGGCACCACATCCCTCCCAAGAGGGCACTGCCAACCCCACGGTGGCTGGCAGAGCTGGCAGGCTCCACAACTGGGACCCTGGGAAAGGTCCAACTTCTCTCACAACTTCAGCAACGTCAAACCACGTAAGCAAAATATGCAGTTCCCTTCAAAGCAGGAAATCCAGTGAAATAAATTTCTCTTATCAGCTTTAATGTAAATCTTGCAGTTCAAGATGGTGTGGGGTTAAGTGAGATCTCATGATCTCAAGATGAGGTTTGGGACCACATGTGGTCTCCTTGCAGCTTATGCAAGAATAGCCTTTGCAGTCCAGTTTGGGTCATACTCTGCTTCAAAGAAAGCATGACTGGAGATTAAAGAATTTGAAAAGAACAGAATTGGGTTTTATTGGTAAGAAGAAAAAACAAAAACAACAACCATAAAACCCCCAAACAAACCCAACAGAAACAACCCACAAAAAAACATTAAAAGGCCATAATCAACAAAGAACAACCACCAAATAAATATAATTTCCATATTTCCATATCATCACTTTGTAGGAATGTGATTTAAAATTTAAATTCCGCAGCCTCCCAGTCCAGCACAGAGCAGCAGAGAGAAAAAGCATTGCAGAGCAAGAACACATTTTTCAGTCTTGGCACTCTGGAGGATGAGCCACACTGCAGATCTGATGAGAGGGAAGGACGAGCAGCCCCTTGTTTCATGCATGGAGTATGGTCCCTTGAAACATTCTGTTTTATTTTTGGGTCCTCAATTGGTTTAAAAACCTTTTGTGTGACTTGGTATGAAGACAAAATTACAGAAAGGAGCAATCAGTCAGCCCAAGTAAACTGTCATAGGCTATTTTGTAGGGGCCTGACTGTGAATAAACTGCAGTGGATGGAGCTGGATGAAGGACAGAGTAGATGTAGGCTCACTGGAGCACAAAACACAAAGTAAGAGCTCAAATATTTCAGCTGCCTTCCCAACAGGACCCAAACTGTTTGGGAGGATCCATGTCTGAAGGGCAGCTCAGCACCAGCTGAGGCTGCTGTTGATCCTGGATGGAGCAGAGCCACTCTGAGCTTTCCCTCTCCTGGTAAAGGCTGCAGAGCTGAGGGGCTGTGGCTCAAAGCACCCAACCCACCCCCTGTGGGACCTGGCTCAGGCCACATGTACCAGGACAGTGCAGCTACAGGGAGGCCACATAAAACCCCCCACTTCACACACAGATAAACAAAGCCCAGATGGCACTGGGGAGAGGCAGAGGGAAGCCTCTCTGTGTGTGCACACTTTATAATTTGGGGAAAACTTGCAGATAGCAGGGCACAGAGCTTTGCTACATCAGCAGACAGATGTGAATTTAAGCAAGCCTCAATATTGCTGCTATGCTACTGCTTTTAATGTCTGCTAGAAAAGCAGTGAAAGAAAGAATCAGGGACTAGAGAAAAGGGAAATTTTTGGTGGTTGAAGACCTTCTTTTTCGGTAAAGCACTGAATCTCTGTTTCTCTCTGCTGCAGAATCACCTAAGCTTACCACAGGCAGTGGCAAAGCTCTTATTGACTTTACTGAAAGGAGGATTACTGAAAACAGCTAACTAGAGCTGTCAGGAACCTGAGTTCTAACTAACATTTTAAAAACCTACAAAGATATTACTTCTTGCTTCTTTAAAATGTGAAAACTTCTTATACCATTGACAATTTAGCTATTTGTGAATTCACCCCAAGAAGAGCAAAGTGGGGCAAAAAAAGGGTCTGAGACAGATCACTGGCAGAGCTGCATTTACCATTCTAAGTTCCTAATTATACTGTTTAGAGAAAACATATTTTTCCTTCTCAGATTTTCTCTGCTCTAGGCTGCATTTCTGAGACATTAAGTGAACTGCTCTATCACAGCACCTGATCACCAAAATAAACAATAAAAGCAACCACGGACAGCAAGTCACAGAAAAATTGACCTTTTGTTGCTGCCACAGCCTTATTTGGTGTGGAAGCTCCAACAAGCCATTTTTAATGAATCAGAACAGAAGTATTTCTATCTTTTGGCTTGCTCAGAACAGACAAAACTATCTCATTGTTTGTACTGCATGAGCACCACCACAGACTGGTCTTCCTAGGTCCAGCCCCCACCATGGGTATAAGGATGCTTCAGGTCAACACCAGTATGAGCTGTGCTGCAACTCAGGGACTCTGAAACCTACAGCCAACAACTTGGACACAGTCTTGAACAAGTGACTTAATCTGCAGATGCTCAAGAGAGTTGTGTTACTGCTCTTTTCCAAAATGCAGTCTCAATTCATATCCAAGTCCAAAATGTACTTATATGTCTATTATTAGGAACTGCAGTCTGAACTTGTAGCATAAGCATCCCATAAAGCTCTCGTATCAACACTCATTTTCACAATGATGGAGAAGACAAGACCTTGTTGCTTACAAATGGGACATTTGATACGTATAACAACTGGGTTGCTTTGGGTACCCAATAGGGCTGGTGGGGATTTTTCCTTGCTTGTTTGTGTTTGTGGTTTCGTTTAGTGAACTAGTGATACTTGGAATATTAGTTACTAAAGGCTCAGTAATGCAGTGATTTTTTTCAGCATCTGTACACTTCAGCAGCTTAGTGAAAGATGTAACAAGGTTTCATATTTTGCTTAAAGTTGTTCAGATGTTAACAACTCTAGCTGGTCTAGAGGATAAAAGATAGATAGCCATAAATTGCTGCATTAGCTGAGGGAATACTCCAGGTAAAGCAGATCTTAACTTGCAGAAAACTAAGAACAAAATACTTTACCCAAGGCACAATATAAGCTGATGCTGGATTGAACCAAAGGCACCAGAAGATACTCAACACATTTTAATATTAGGTTTTAAACAAAGAGCTTGACATATACAGAGTTGAAAAGGAAAATAACATCTCAAGCTTATTTTCCCAATACCAATATTTCTTTGTGAAGTACCAAAAATATACAAATAATGAAAACAAGCAAGTACTGCAGTCATTCAATTTCTGGTTTCTCTGTGGGCAAAGCAATTAAGAAATGCATTCACTAAAAAATAGAGTGAATGTCAAGATTTTCTAAGCAATCATGAAGGTTATACTTTTTCCTTTTTAGGACAACTATCTTGAACCAAGACAATGGGTTTCTTTTTCAGATGACTGTCTCTATCAGAAAAGGAATATTATTTTATATCTGTACAGAGCAGCTTAGTTGTTGAGATACAGAAAGATATGTAAAGGGAAAAATACCCCAAACATCTGGCAGCAGCTCTCCAGAATGAAGTTAAGTGTTTCAAAAGACAGCTCATAGCAATACATGGTGCCACCCTGGCCACGTGGTACATGCAGGACCCTCACTAATGCCAAGGTGTTCCAATGTGCCCATGTAAGTCACGCCCAGGGTAGACCTGGCTGTGTCTATTGCCAGCAAGTAATCCCAAAGGAATCACCTCAGCCTGAAGGATACACATTTTCTGATACTTTAAGTCACAACCAGGTCAATGATCTCTCTATGGTTCTAGTCATGGCCATGTGACAAGTCAAAACCAGGCACAGAGCAAATAAACCCAGTTTTCTTAGATTCCTTAATTTTTCTAAAGAGCTGGACAATAAATTAGACAAGAGTGTGACCATGATGTAGGAAAAAAAAGAAAAAAAAAAAAAAGACATTTCTAGAGACCAAAAAGTCTCTAGGAACTGATTTTCCACTAAGGAAATAGTAACTATTTGGAATCACCTGTAAAATGTTTAAAACAAACTCACTGGAACATCCAAGTGCCACAGGGATTACATTTTTCAAAGGAAATACAGTAAGTGGGGGAGGAAATTACATAATGAATGGATTTTTCCTTTAAATTTTTCACATTTTACTTCAGAGACAGAAATACACTCATATATACAGGAAGATATCCTTTTCCTCTTAGACATCCTAAATCATATTCAGTGGACAGGTTATGGGCATGTAGACCTACTGTGAAGGCACAGAGAAGGAGAAGGAAACTCCCTGACCTTTATTTCACAACTTGACTTGCTTAAGACAACAGCTTCTGACACAAATAGTGACACACATGGTCTCAAAACATAAATACTAACAAAAAAATCATTACAAAAGGCACTACAACATGGACTAGCCCCAGTTTCTAAACTCCTTTTCAGGAACTACCAGCAGGGACCAGAAAATTTAAGAAGTTGGTAATAACCATTCAAAATCTTGGCTTAAAACCCAGTTTCCAGGTTTTTCCCTAATTGCTGCATTTTCTTGTGGTGTAGCACATCTTCCCATGTGAGCGGCCGTGTGCAACAACCTCTCAGGGGGCCCAGGCTCGAGTGGCCTCCTGCATCAGGAACAGACCGCTCTGAGAAGTTACCCAAGGGAAGGCTTTGACAGCTGCTGGAGGGAAGACAACAACTCATGGAAACAATTTCAATAAAGTTGTGGTAACCTGTTGTAGGTGAGCACCACTCACATTGTCCCAAGTGAGGGTTGGGACTCTGTGCCCAGAATGCTGAAGGTTGCGCTTGTCACTGCCTTGTACCTTGTCTGCTTCCTCTGAATCACTTAGCTGAGATGGTTTTTTAAACATCTCTAATCAGATGAGAAATTCCACATTTACACCAATAGGAAAATTAGGCTCCCTTTGGTGTTAAATATCCCTTATTTCTGCTCAAGTTTTGCACTCTATGACAAAATAAAATAAATAAAAAACAGCCTTATCTCACCTAAACTGCTATGAGATGTGACAGCAAATGTGTCAGTCTCATAATCCAACACCACATGTATCTGTCTTTTCTTGCCCTAAATTTCTGCTCAAGCAGCAGGACTATGACAGCTGTACCATGCACTGGCATATTGACAACACTAAACCTCTCCAGAGTAGCTTGATGAAGGGATGAAAGCTCCATACTCCTTAGTGAAACAAAGCCAGCCTGGGAGATAAATCCCCAAACGCCTTGGTGGCTAACAGCCCTCTGCACAGTTTGGTGGATAAATACTGCATGAGAGCAGGAGGAAGCAGAGCTTGCAAACTGCAGTCTCTGTTGTCCTTCTGGAGCTGTGATACTTTTTGACTTCCAAATAGCATGAAAGTGACTGCTGCTACAATGTGAATTGCTGCTTTCCCACACATACGCTAGATATTCATGCTGTATTCTGCAATATTTGTCAACAGAAATGGGGAATTTTCTTTTATTCCAAGACTTATCTTTGAAGCAAATGAGAGGGAGAAGGTATTTGCAATCTTGGAATAATTTCTTATCCTAAAGATCTACTGATTTCCAAATATCTTACACAAGACAGCAGCCCTGGGACCATTTTGACCCACCAGACTCCAAAATTAAAAATAAAAAAAAAATTCTCCCCATAAAACTATGGGGAGAACTGTGTTTTCGTGAGAATCTTGCCTTTCCTACTTCTCATATACCCTCCTCACACACAGCAATAGTTGATCCAAATATCCTAAGGTCTTCTGCAGTGTTTGAATCAATCCCATATACACTGGTGGCAGATGTTCCTGAAGCCCCCTTCCTTCCACACTGTTAAATCTTTAGTCTTGGCCTATACTATTCAGAGAATCAATTGACCCAGGATCTCTAAACTGCCCTTGGCTTTTAAAATATCTATTCTTATTAACAATGTAACCAAAGCCTTGTAAATTTAATAACATGCTGAACTGGCCCTACCATAAATGCCTGTATTAGAGACAGGAATCTCAAGTAGGAAAAACAGGAGGTGCATTGCAGCAGCTCGTCCCACAGGGAAGTGAATAAAGAGTGATCTGGACCATCTTTGTGACAGGAAAAAAATCTGAGCTCTTGAAATTCTAGAATCAGAGAATTATTTAGGTTGAAAAGAGCCTGAAGATCAAGTCCAACCATTAACCCAGCACTGCCAAGGCCACCACAAACCTACATCCCTAAGTGCCACATCTGCACATCTTAAACACTTCTAAGGATAACTCCACAACTTCCCTGGGTGGCTTGTTCCCATGCTTGACAACCCTTTCAGTGATGAAATTTTCCCTAATATCCAATCTAAACGTCCCCTGGTACAACTTGAGTCCATTCCCTCTTGTACTATCACTTGTTACTTAGGAGAAGAGACTCATCCCCATGGTGCTACAAGCTTCTTTTAGGAAGTTGTTGAGAATTAGGGTTGTTTTGGGGGAAAGGAGGGGGGAGGGGTTGATTGTTTAATCTTTGTTAACTGTTTTCCAAACTATCAACAGAAAGACTCAAAGATTTAAAATTCATTAAGATCTATTGGATTTAAAGCTTTCTACAAAATACTGGCAATCTATATATTTGAGATACGCTGTTCATGGGTAAAAATAAATCATCCTTATGGATAACTTTCCACAAGGAATTACGTCCACACAGTGAAACATTGCTTCTGGTGTTAACATGAGCTTCAGATGCCTGTACATAAAGTGCAAAGTCAAGTGAATTCATCATGTAAGGTAAAACTCAGGCAGCACATACACAAGGGAACGACATACAACCGCACAGGTTGTGTCCACACACTGGTCCTCACGAGTTGGCTCAGGAGCAGACACAAGCACAAGATGGGCACAGACCTCTCTGTCTGCACTGTACTTTCAGGAGTATCCCCACAAGCTGCCTGGGAAAAGTCCTGCAAGAAGCCCACCAACTGCCCGTTGTGTGCCCCTCTTGCCCTCAAACACACACCTCTGTCACACTTGAAACCACCCCAAAATGCCAGGCATACCCATGCACATCCATGCAATTCCATATATTCCAAGATAAGGACCTCATCTACCCCTGGTACCAAATCTGCAGATTCACTGAAATATGCCATGGCAACCAGTTTTACTGGTTGGTGCTCCCATAAAGCAAGGACATTCTTATCTGCAGGTAAAATTCCTCCTGGCCAGAAGAATGACAGGTGCTTCAGGGAAACACAGACATAACCTTGGCCCTGCCAGTGCTCAGAAACAAAAATAAGACAAATCTGTATCAAAGGGCATCATTATTCAGTGAGTGCAGACATTAACATGCAGACAAGACAGAAAGAGAGGGAAGAAGCCACTCCATCAGCGAGTACCTATCAATCACCATCGCACAAACACAGCTGACAGCTCCATTAACTCTGGAACATGCAGGTTACAGGCTTGCCTGCTTGTTTGTTTGTTTGGTAATGTGTTATCAGACCTCATTTTCAACAAAAGTATTAAAACATGGTAGTTTACCAGGGATGCAAACCATGGTTTCTTAGGAGGCGCTTAAGGAACTAGTTGGAGGAACAGGGCTGAACAAGTTTTCTGCAAAACTTTCTTTTCACTATGAAATATGTCTTTGACTCAAAAAAATAACCAAAGTGCCCCCTGCGCTCAAAGATAATGTGATATTTTTGTTGAAAGATAAAAATTTTTGTTTTGTTTGATATTTTTGGAAAATGTATGGTACTTACTAGCTAATACTTTCTATTCTAAGTAGTTTTCAAACAAAATTTTTCAGTTATTAGTGTTTTTGTCCAAACCCGTCAAATTATCTGATTTTCTTTTTTTTTTTCCCCAAGAAAAGCTGAAGAGATTCCTCCTCGAATCATCAACAAACATGGACATTTTTACTGTTACTACCAAAATTTTCAGGAGATTATGTGGAGACCATTGCATAGAGAGGAAGAGATGGCATGGAAAAAGCATGCAAAATGGCAAGTGAAACAGCCTGCATACCATGAAATTGGACTGCAAGTCCACAAATAAAAGACAGTTGTTGCAAAAGAGTAGTGTTTAAGGCTGAAGGTAGCCAATTCCAGCTCAAGCCATGAGCTCATAGAGTCCTAGCCTCCAGGCAGGTATATGACTTGAAGGAGACCAGACAGTGCTATAAATGCCAAGTGTTCACAGAAAACATAACCAAATCATAGCAAAAGCATCTGGGATGCAGCTTTTCCTGTGTTTGTGTGTCAATCAAGCTCATTTCCAGATGTGCAGATAAACCATTCATGCAAAGAGGTTTCCAGAATGCTGGAGACAGCCTGTAGGCCACGTGTAGACTTGTTTCTGCATACAACACAGCAAACAGGAGACCGGAGAGCCTCGGCTGGGAGCGCATGCTGATAACACAGGAGAAATTGTAGATTTGCCAGATACAACCACCTGAGGTCAGACTGTTTTGGGACAGCTCAGCCCCACTGGTGTCCAAGTACTGCTGTAGGACTTTGTACCCCATGCCCTCAGAGGTTGCACAGCACTGGAGTTGACCCCCTGGGTTGGACTCATGGCTGCTGCCTCAGGCTAGAGCCCTGTGGGAGTGTGTGCACGAGAAAGGATGCTTCCAGGATGAATCAATTCATTTCTCCCATATGAATAATGCCTGTTGACAGAACCACTGAATAAGCTGAGATGGAATGGACCCATAAGGATCATCAAGTCCATCTCCTGTCCCTGCACAGCGCCATCCCCAAGAGTCACACCATGTGCCTGAGAGTGTTGTCCTAATGCCTCATACTTGAGGCTTCCCCTCAAGGCCCCAAAAGGATTGGGATTAAAAGACTTCCACAAAATTAAAACTAGCAAAAACTAAGCTAGTGGACTGAGATTAAAGATGCTGTATTTCTTCTTTGAAGAACAAGCATACAATGCATTAAATGACCCAGAAAAACATATTGCAACATTTAGGCCTCTTTGTTATGAGTAAATGTCATGATAGGTGAAACAAGGAGAGGTCAAGTCTTCACCTCAGACAGCTGGAGGAAGCACTGTATTGTGCTGTGAATGCATTTGGAAATAATCACCGACAAGGGAAAATCTTTTCTTTCTGGTTGTCATGAGCCTGAGGGCTACAGGACATGAAGCTGTCACAAGTCATCTTCAACACACCTGCAGCATGCACCAGATGGGACTACTGAATTCAATGACATGGGCCTTGGTGTATGGGGAGTACCCCATCCAATGGGCCAGCCATCTCTCTTCACCACCATGCATCACACACCTCACTGCAGCAGGGCTCCCTCCATTTGTTTACATGGATGCTGGACTCTCCTGAACGAGTCTACACACAAAACCAGAGTTTCCTATTGTTGTCTCCACCAGAAACTGAAAGAGAACAGGTCACATGATGGCAAGAACACACTGCCCTGGTGAGGAGTTGGACCACAGCATCCAGTGTGTGTGCTATGGGAACAAGGGGATTGTATCTCCTGGTGAGGGAAGACAGGGTGAGAAAATGCTTTTTCATAGCTGAAGGTATCTGAAATATCTAAACCCAAGTGATAGAGGGGTGGCTTGTGGTGCAGACAGGTCACAGCATGTAGACATGACCTGCATAACCACTGCCAAAAGATTCCCCAAGAGGAAAGAAAAAGCATCCACACTTTCAGCAGGCCTAACTCTGCTCTCAAATGCAGTGATGTTAAACCAAAGTAATTGAGTCTGAGCCCAGCAGAAATCAATGAGATCACTGTCAAGTCCAATGTCAAACACATAGACACTTACAAACTTGCCCAAGAGATTTTCATACTATCCTCTGCGAACTAAAATCTTGGATGTTTTCATTCTGTTTCTGCAGAAAGTCTTGTTGTATCTGCCTTTTATCAGCATGCTTAGAATGCTGTGAAAACCCGCAGAGCACGTCTCGTGTCACTATTACATGTGTCACTCATGTACATAAATATCTGACAATTACTGATGTTATACAGAAAACACTGCCTGGGTAGTAGCTTCCTTACAGCCCAGGAAAGCAAGCATAGTTTAGCAGAACCTTGAAGTTGCTCTAAACTGCCTATAGAGAAAACCCAGCCATTATCAGGACCTTGGGCAGGAGCATACATCTACAATAGATGGCATCACGTTGCAAACTGGCCATCAGAGGTTAAGACAGGGAAACACCAACTCTATTTCTCTCCCTTAGCCTATTTCATGATTTCCTACAAACAAGACTATTGTATAGGACAAAAGTCAGGGCAGCTTCCTGAACCCTTGCACAACAGTGTTACTTGGCCTGTGGTCCCACTCAGGGTTCAGCTGCAGCAGAGCTGGGTTCTGCCCCTCCAATCTGTTGCTATATCTGTACACGGTCGCTCCCTAACCCGGTTGTGTCAAAATGATCCAGGTTGGCTTTCTATTTAAAAGCGTGGAGGGTTTTCTTTAACCCAGATCATTTTGATTGATTTAGGTTAGAGAAGAACTACATTTGCAGCTATGCTTGCAGACACCAACCCCCAGCAGTAGGGACAGTGCCCAGGCACTTTAAGCCTGGCTTGGATTCAAAGCCTTTGAACCCAGCTCAGCAGCAAGCCAAGTAGCACATCTGGCCACAGCTGTAGATGCTGTAGTTCAGGAAAAAAAATGGCAAATGAGGCTACATTCAATGTCCCAGATAAACCATGGAGCGTAAAAAGTAAGAATATGATTCAAAAGAAACTCGGAAACTCAGCTTCAGATTCCATTATCACAATTTTACCTCCCCCTCCTACCCAGCCCCCCACTAATTCTGGTACTAACGGTCTTCATTTTTCAACTAAATTCTTCATTTTGGGTGACTAGGATAAACTTGGTAATATTACACAGCCATACACCAAGACAGGCATCCCACAGTAATTCAACCACCTCTTGAACCAGAGCTATGTGGGTATCTATTTCAGCCACCCAACTCCAGAAAAGTGAGTTTTAAAATCGAAGCACACTAGAAGAGCTGAGAAGTTTCTCCACCACAAGAAAGACTCTATGTGTTACCTATATGATAGCAAGGCAGCTCAGATCTTTCTCGTCCTCTATGTTGGCTGTGGTTACACACACCAGAGCCCTTGTCTGGCTTCCCAGGCATGGGTAGAACTCATAAAGGATTCATATGCAAACATAATCTGCAACCCAGAGTGAGAGACAAACAGTTTTGCACCATTCTTTTGTACACCCACAAGAGGCACCAGATTTGTGACCGGGATCACATTTGAGTCAATGTCAAACATTGCAAGAGTCCAAGAATCTGTTACCCAAGTTTCCTACCTAGGCACGCCATCCCATATCATCTTCCAGCAATCTCTTCTACCAGCCTGACTTGAGTCAGATCATGTCCTGCTGCTGGCTAACATAGCTCTAAAATGGGAAATTACATTTTCTTGTTTCACACGAGTTTGGTTAAACCGAACATATTTGGCTTTGTAAAATACATCAAGATGAAAGATGTTCCTTAGGTGCAAAATACTAAATGTTTCTCTTCATTTAAGAACACAGGCTCTAGTAATCCAAAATTTGTTTGGGGATATTCTGAAGGATTAGACTCTTCAGATTCATTCAAAAAAAAAGGAGAAAAACTGGTTGCACATATGCTTCATCATAAAAGTATTTATCTGACCTACAGCCAAAACCATTTTATCTCTGTAAGCAATCCTTACACACTGCAGAATGCATTCACGGCTTTCATTACCAAATTACTTTTTAAGAGTTCAGCAGGTAATTGAAGTTCCAAATGTCTTTAAATGGTTTGGCAATGCTGAGATTTCCTAGTGGACTTGCTATCCAAGAACTTTAGAGGGAAAAAATCAGCTGGATACTAAATATATACCCTAAAATGAGATGGATTCGAATTACACTAAGACATAGGCTTTTAAGGAGGGAGAATGTTTTATGTGAAGAGTAAAGCTTTGCTCAGAGGAGGTTCCATGATGTTGAAGCTTCAAATTCATATTCAAAAAGTCCTGTAAATTTTTCAAAGACACTATATTGGCCTAAATCTGTTCCTACTGAACTCAAGGGCTGTTAATTTTGACACAAAACTAATTAGGGCAATGCTGTCCCATATACTTTGTGCTATTTAGCAGACGACAGTTAAAAACAGAGGGCTCTAAAACCTTCTTCCTAGATAAAAAAAACCATTCTATTACTTTTCCAATTCACTCAGCAAGAAACAGTGAAAGGAATGGGCCTAAATCTGTTGCCCACACCAAAGTCCTGTGCATTCCCCCCAGGCTGCAGTGCTCGGTGGCAGGAGGGCCATGAGCAGCACAAAGCCTGCAGGCTGGGCAGGCAGCCCCCAGCTCCAGAGGTCTAATGAGGACTCTTGCCCCAGCTACACCAATAGCTTTTGGGAAACCATTTTCTGCCTCAGTTCCTCACATTTATGGAGTAGAGATGATGACAGCATTCTGTGTAACTTATATGCACTGCTTTAAGTGTTATTATTTTACAGGACCTTTTATTCACAGCCAATTACCCAACTCAGTGGGAAACTGAGGCACAGAGCAACACTGATTGCTTAAAGTCATCCAGTAGGCCAGAGCAGAAGCAGGGTCTTTGGAATTTTAAATTATCCTCTGAACTTCTCTACAACCTTGGTATTACACAGCAAAAATTAGCTTGCTGTTTGTCCAGCACTGTCAGATGGCACAATACTTGCTTACCTCTGCTAACACTGCTGTTTAGCTGGCTTGTTGTTGCTCTTGTTCCTGCAGAGAAACATAATATTAGATTTGTAAAATCACACTGGATGTGAAGACACTGTGATGGTAAATGCAGGATTACTGTCTCACTGCAGGCTCCAGCAGCAGGAAAAGCCGGTGATGATGTGGGCTGCTCACAGTCTAACACAAGAAGCTTTAATGATGACAAGAAGAACACAGAACAAGAACACCAAGAGCTTTACTTTTCACAGCAGCAATCTTTTCTCTTAGGATTACTCTAAGGCAAAAGAATTCTTGTTCTGCAATGGATCTGTTTTCACAGCAAGGGGATAACTGATATTTAAGATGAATAAGAATAACTGAGGAACCTTCTGGTCTGGCATAGATCAGAAGAGGTGAGATGCATAAAATCAGAAGCCTGGATTCCCCCTCCAAGTTATGGTTCCCATCCAAAAAGGTACAACTGTTTCACCTTATGGGGATGCTGCACTCCTTACCACTTTATGCCCACTTACTGCATTATTGCTGAAGCATTTCTATTGCAAATGTAACAGAATTCTTGTAAAATGCAACTTGGGGATACCCACTACTTTAGGATGAACGTTTCTGGCTGCACTTAGATGCACTGACACCAGGAAAGTAAACTTTTGGAAGTATCAATTGAGCTATCGGTCAGATAAAGCATGCCAGACTTTTCCTTGGGGGGCCTCAGGAAAGTTATGGATGCAGAAGCTCAAGAGCTCTTGTCAGAAGAGCTTGCAATTTGGCTGCTGCATCCTAATTTGACTCTATAAGAACATGACACACAAAACAGCAGAAGAGAGCTGAGATATTGGGAACTCTATTGCAGTCAGCACCAGAAAAAGCACCCATTGATTTGGGATACTGGAGACAATCAGTGCCTGCCTTTCCCATTCTTTTCATTGCAGGGGTTCTCTCACAAGCCTCTTATCAAGCAGCGTAAGTAGGAAGCTCTGTCTGACCAACACACCATGCTTAACCATTTATTGAGTTCTATAATAACAGTAACATCGTAGTAAAATAACATTTTCCAGCTCCTCTTGTGCTGCAGAGTGTGGCACGCTTTGAGATCTGAAACAATGAGCTGTGACGTGCTGGACCCGTGTGCAGCTGGACAGGAAGAGCTGAAGATGCAGGGAGGTTTCCTTTAGGCACAGAGGCTGGGGTGTGACGCAGGGGAAGCCCGTGTGTTCCCGGACGGCTCTGGTAGCAGCCGGGAAGGATGGGGTGCCTGGACACGGTGTCTGCATGTGCTGTTCCTGACACAGCTGCCAGACACGGTGTTTATTTTACCTTGACTAAAGCAAGGGACATTGTGCAAAGACAAGCAGAGGTGCTAAGAATATGATCTTCACACTGAAGCCCTATGGAAGAGTCACACATGCAAATCACCTTTCCAGATGAAAATGCAGCAATTCATGCAGTCCAATTCAGCAACTACTTATGCACACCAGCACTGCAAAGCATAACCACAGAGTAGAAATGTGGAAAAGCAAGAGAAGAATATAGCTACCCCAAGTGGAATCTGGGCAAGACACAGAAATGCAGTCTCCCTTTCCAGAAATTGCTCAGGGAATGCCTTATTTACACCAACAGCTTCAAAACCGTGAACCTCAAGCCTTAATTTCAAAAAAAAGTGCACTTCTAATATCCAAGTGCCACTTAGGGGCTCAAATGGATGGGTGCCAACAACAGAGCCATTAGCACCTACTCATCCATGGAGGCTTTCTATCCATTTGTCAGCAGAGTCTCAGCAGGACTTCAGTATGATAAAAACCTCCATGACAAGTTCTAAACTTACAAATTAACATATTCATTTACTTATCCATGTGTAAAAGTGTGTCACTTAGCTTTCTTGAGCATCAATGCCTAATCCAAAGCCATCCATCACAGCTTTCCATTTGTTCCTGGATAGAGAATCAACTGAAGTTACTTCAGCACAATTGAAATATTGTGTAGAATTACACAGCAGAAATACTGAGACAGTTTCAAGAGACTGAATACAAGGTTTATATTCACTCCTACATGCTGAATGCCTCCTACAAGGAAGTACAAGCCCAGCCTGGTGCCCGCCAAAATCCCACTGTAAAGCTCCTGTGCCAGTGATGTTAAGAGGAGCCGTGCAAGGATCTGTCCAGACAAGGCATCAGAGACTGATGCTGCAACAGCCCCGGGCTTTCTGGATCAAGTTGTTCAAATTTCATTCACTGTAGTTGAGAGGTCTGGATGTTTGCTGTTTTAAGGTCTCAATATAATACCTCTCTGTAACTTTATAACAAAATTAAGGATGAATCTTGTGTAAACTCTTGCATAAAATCTTTGGTCATAGAGGATTTTAAAATATTTTTAAGATAGTCAAAATAAGCATAATAATGTTTCACAAAAGATGACAGCCCCAACCCCCAACTCCCAGTGCTCGAACAGAAACAGGACAGCAAAGAAAATGCAATGTAACAAGTTTTATTTTCCTCAGCAAAAGATCTGCAACTTTCCACTACTGACACACAGCACAAGTAGGACAAGAGAATGAAGAGAATAATTTGGTACTGTCTGATACAGAAAGCAGATAGGATTGCAATGGCAGAACAGCACACGTGGACACTCCTGTGGGTCCAGGCTGTAACAACATAACACTTGGGTGCTCAACACTAGTTCAAATCAGGTCATAAAATCCAATTCATCAAAATAACCTTTTTAAAATAGATTGCTACAGTTAGTTTCCTCTGGAATCTGACTGTTTCAGGCTCCTGCCTGAGCCACTGAGTTTGCAAGGTGTCCTCACACCGAAAGGAGGTGTCTAGGGAGGTTTAAATGCAGTTCCTGGAACACTTCCCTGGGAAAATACAGAGATTAGAAGAGCAAAAAGGGAGCCAGGAGAGGAGATCTCTCCAGACGTCATTAGCTGCAGCTGCTAACATAGCTGCATGTCAGATTTAAAAAACAAAAAATAAAAAACTTTAGTTCTGCTTGCACTTCTAGTCTGTCCTCCACACTATCCTATTACTTTCAAGATTTTCAGTTTAAACTGTGTAAAGTCTCTGTCTTGACCATTTGACCTTCACCTACTTGGTATGCAAACAGAGGTCACTGCACATCCCAGGAGCAAGATAAGAGGAGGAGTGATAGGCTCCCCCCAGAGCACTCTCTCATTTAGTACATGTAATTGGAGGCCCATTTGGATTGGAGACATCTAGAAAACAGAGCCAGGGCATGGGTTTGCTACTTCTTGTCTTGAGGGACACAAAACTGAACACAGGATTTAAGGTGCCCCATCAGTGTGAAGTACAAGGCATTAATCACTTCCCTGGTCCTGCTGGCCATACTATTTCTGACACAAGCCAGGATGCCACTGACCTCCTTGGCTACCTGGGCACACTGCCAGCCCATGGCAGCCCTCACAGTTCTGTGCTTTGCACTGTAGCTAGAAAGGTGTTGATAACACACCAGCATAAACTCTATGGTAGAGTGGGTGACTCTGCAGCAAAAAGGAACCTGGCACTTGTAAACTACCACAAAGCAGGGCGAGAGCGGTAAATGGCTCCTGACAGCACTCTCTTAATGGAGAGATCTCTGTGAAATATGGAATATATTAGCAAACCTGGGCTAGAAAGCAAAGCATTTCTAGGTAGGTGGAACCTTTTAATAGCATGTTACTAAATTTCTCTTACATTTAATATTTAAGATGTAACTTTCACAGCAGCACGCTCGTTACCAAAAAGGCACAGGGACATCACCAAAGAGTGAGCAGAATGGACCCAGAGCCCAAATGCCTTCTTTTGTCAGCATTCAGGTACCACAGTGATGAGCAAAATCACATGGATGTTTTAACACATTAAATTGGAAATATCCTTACTCTGCTACCAGTCTTCTTTGGCCCTATCCCCACACAAGTTTGTTGGCTGAACACAGGCCAAAGCTTCTGCCTGTGTCAATTACTGTAGCTCCTCTGCTGTCACTGGCATTGGGCCATTTCTTATGTCAGCTGTGGCCCTGACCTACGCATATTTAAAAATAGGGCCAAGTGTCATAAAAATCTTAAGACCATTTGACTCCTTGGTGTGGACATAGGCAAGGTGTGTTAATCTCTAGGACTAAGGCCAGGAACTGCACCCTGTCTGAAGTAGGTCACCTGCATCCACATACAGCAACCCCGATCAAGTGGTTCAAGAAGAGATGGGAGTTTGCACATCTCTCTGATTTCACCAGTCACTTCAGCATGAACTTTTGAAAATCCTACAGTAAAAAGGGATTGGTGTGCTTTTCCTGGCCTAAGCCCTGCTAACAGAAGGTGAAGCCATTCAGTGCTTTGTCAGGGTTTGCTCCACCACCAGGACACAAGTTTCTCAAGATTATGGGCGTCAAGCCCATACAATCTCAAGAAAACCACTTACTACAGCTTTGTGCCTGATTTTCCCTTTTTGGTAAATGAGACTTCCCTATTTTACACAAAGACTGCAAAACTCAAGAGCGTGTTCTGAAATGCTGTATTAATTCTGTATATTATTTCTAATTAGTGTTATCTCTGTTACTACTGCACACCAAGAGGACCTGAGGATGGCTGAGCTAAGCAAAGAAATTATTGTTCATCCTGCTGTATGTCAAGCTCTTCTTGATTTTGGACGTGGATGCTGCAGAAACTTGTCCTTTGTCTACCTGAGAAAAAACCTACCAGTCATTGAGTTTGAACTATTCCAAATGAGCATCATAAGACCTCCAGGCTGAAACACCATGATGGAGCTGAAGCTGGAACAAACACTGAAATCAACACAAATCACAGCAGCCAGGTCTAAGCTGCCAGTAACACCTTACTGCACAGCTCAATGAGGAAGACAATCAGCTTAAAAAAAAAAAATAATCTTTTCCTATTATAAGGATTTATATGCTGGGAAGTGTCATTTTTACAATGGGTCAGTTTCAATTGATTTAAGCTCATCCAATCAACAGAGTTTCCCCTCCAATTTTAGCATCAGAGGTGTTCTAAACCAAGACACACTTAAAAACTTTCTCCTGGCTCAAATAGTTCAAGCTAGTCTCATTAGGGATTTGATAAATAACCTGAAGCAGCAGACAGATTACAGACTAGCAGGAATCTGTGAGAGATAGCTGACCTATTTAACAGTCCAGCTAACTTTCCAGCAGGACTGAGTTGAATAGGAGCAAGCTGTTAACAGGAGATTCACACACCTTAGATCTAAGTCCTCGAAGCTCACAAGATCACTACTATTTACTCGGTAGGCCTGACTTTCTCCTTCAGACTAAATTTATCTGAATGCTTCAGACTGACTCAATTAGCATCACTCCTGAACTCTCTGTCACAGCACAGAAAAGCAGAGCAGGAAAGTTAAATTGCTGCGAACAGAGTGGCAGTCAGATCCAAGGAGGTCGGCTCTCCATGACATGTTTCTGTGAACAAGAGGCATTAAACATGAAGCAGAACACGCAAGGATTTTGGCTCTGTGTCTTCACTTCATATGGAAATGCCTTCTCTTCACAGCATCAAAGCAAGGCAGGCATCTGGTGCACCACTATTAAAAGACTGCAGTGTGATAATACGTCTTCAATGTGAGGAACATATAGAAGAGAAAACCTTGCTATTTTTCCTGTGCTTTGTCACAGTTCTTATGGCTGCATTACCCCATCTGAGCATGGAACATGCACAGGCTTTGTCTGTTTCTTCCCTTCACTATGTACCCAGGCAACCTTGCCATTTTTTCTCTAGTACATCAGAAAACCTACCTTTGGCTTTCTATCCCAAAAGCTACAACTCCAATCAAACCTCTTATTGTCTCATTTCTGTGATTTCCTCTGGCTTCTGACCTTCCCCACACTGAAATCATCTGCTTCCCTTCCACGGAGGACACAGGCTGTGATCTCTTTCTCAGCCAAGTGCCCTCCAGTTCTGAAGTGCTCTGTTAGGTAACTTTATGGCATTCTTCCATGTTTTCCCTACAGTTTTCTCATTTCTTCCCTATCTTTCTCCTTGTACCTCATTCTCAGCCATTTCTTCTGCTCTGCACCCAGTGCTTGACTCTGTAATTCCTCAGACTTTTCCTTCTGATGTGTTTAAAAACAAAAGCAAAACATCAATATTTGGTTAAATGAAATCACAGTCTACTTGACAGCTTTTATCGTAAGCACTCAGTGGCAAGGATCATCTTTTTGTTCAGTGTTCATGCAGGATCTGCTTCAGAAGGAACCAATCAGTGGCTGAGACAGCAATACAAATAATAAATCCTGATAGAGAACCATCATAGAATCATGACAGTATCACAGGTCCTACACAAGGACAGCCCAACTGGAAATTTTATTGCATTCACTCACAATCTTTCAAATATTCTCAAGCACCTACAGCTTCAAAACCTGTGCAGACTGACCGGTACAGCACTTGAATGGCTTGCTAAAAACAAAGGCAACTCACTGAGCTGCTACTTTTCATCTAGAGTCTCCACTAAACTTGTCCCATGGGAAAAGGCAGTAGTAAACAGTGGAAGAGAAACACAGTCCAGATATTTCCACAGAAAGTAAATCTGCTTCCACAGAGAAGTGCATATTTCTTTCTAGCTATTATTTTTAACCTCTCGCAGATTTATTTTTACTACAATTTAAATGTATCTGTTATATGCCATAACATTATTATTATGGGAGACGCTAAAATAGCAAAGTATTCTAGGCACTTGATACCATTTTACAGAACAGGGAATTACAGCCAGCAATGACTTGACTGCTGCTCACTGCGGCAGCCACCAATGCTTGTGACCCCCCCTTTCAGCCTTACTTCCTATAAGGCCTCTGTGGAGTTACTCCCAAAGTTGTGGTGTGCCTTCTCTTGCAGTTTAACTGGCTGGGGAGAGGGAGGGGGGCAGCAAAAGGAAAAAAAGAACTAAAATTAATTCAATTTATTAGGATGAACTTCTGATTTCAGCCGCCAGGCTGTGGACACAGCTTTGGACTCACAGGCCACAGCTTCAAGTTGCTGCAGCCATCAGCCATTAAGCTTCACATCTCATACCAAAAACTACATGAGATACTTTAGAATCAGAGACCAGTTTGGATTGAAAGGGCCCTTTAAAGGTCACCTAGTCCAACACCCCTGCCACAAATAGGGACATCTTCCACTGCCTCAAGTTACTTAAGAGCCCTATCCAGGCTTCCAGGGATAGAGCATCCACAACTTCTGTGGGCAAATGGTTCACGGGTTTTGTCCTCATAATAAAAAATTTCTTCCTTAGCTCTGCTCTGAACCTACTGTCTTTTACTTCCAAAATGATGGTTCCTGTCTTATTGCAACCGATCCTTTTCTGAGCCTTCTCTTCTCCAGCTCAATCAGCCTTTCCTCATAGGACAGGTGTCCAACTCCTCCTATCATTTTTACAGACCTAACCTCCAGGATTTAGCTCCATTTTTCACTAAACTTTTAAATAAGCCAAAGTTTGTTTGTGAAAGGGCCTCAGCCTTTGACTTTAGAATGTATCCTCTAATAAGACCAAGAAAATATATTTAAATAAATAAATTGCATCTTTGATAATCTGCTTAGCTTTTCAGTGCTCCAACACCGAGGAACATCTCTTCTTATCAAGCCAAGCTATGGTAGATCATAACTTTCCACTCCTGACAAACACAGCGGGCAAAGTTCTTTGTGTTCAGCTTGGATGCCATTTGGCACAACAGTCTGACATTGACTTACAAAACCGATGAAAAATATGCACTGCTAATTTTCCTAAGTGCCATGCCAGTGCCTTTGGGGGCCATGCATTCACCTACCTTCCCATACAGTAACAGGATTTGTTCCCAGCTAATAAAGCAGACTTCACATCAGCCGAGGAAAGGCTTCAGTTAGGATGTCCTCCTTCTTCATTACTGAATGATATATTCATGGCAAAGCACTAAAGTTGATGACATCTTTAAAATACATTTTTTCCGTAGTGTGGGGGATACAAGTCGCTAATCCCTGCAGATCTCCTTTTTCTCCCCCATTGCCCCCGTGGTTTATCATGTCCAATTAGCCATCTGCCATGCCTGCACTGCCATACAAAGGAAGCCCCCTCTCCTGCGCCACAGCCCATCAGCAGGACTATTGTCCCTGCTGACAAACAAGAATCAGACGCTATTGTTTCCAGCTGACGATGCTGCTCCCAAAGTAGGCTGCCAGTTGCCACTAAAACAGCGGGAGCACCAGGGTACGCTCCAGGAGCCAGGAACCATGCCAGCAGCACCGATATTACCGGGGAACCTACACAATGCAGTTTTTGAGATACATGCATATAGAGAGATAGATCTATTTTCTGATTTCAGGTAACAAACGAACCTGGGCCAACTACCGCCCTTTCCGTGGCGGTTGCGCTGGAACATGCCTGACCTGCTGCCGTTACTGCTTCACCAAGCGGTCACCTGGCAAAGAAAGGGTCGCAATCCCCAGAAGAGAGCAATAGCTTGGAGTTAAATCTTTCCTTGTTATGTTTTTATTATTATTATCATTTTAAAGATAAGGCATGTCTTCTACCACTTCAGGACAGCTAATTCCACACACCAAAACTACCCTCCCCTCACTCAAAAAAATAATTTTAAAAATCTGAAAACTCCACCATGTCTACATGGGTACTAATTATGTAACGAGGTTAATTTAATTTCTCTCACAAACAACATGCATTCACCCTTTTTCCCAAGGCCACTTCACTAAAAGAAATGACCGGAGCAGCTGGTCTGCCAGTCACCAAGATGTTAAATTGAAGATCATTTCCTCTGATTATTCTCAGCAAAGCATGATGTGACCTTACACTAAAAACTACAGTCTGCCTAATTACGGTAGTTTTGTTCCATCAGTGAAACTGAAATGCTGGCTCATATAATTAGGGTTACTAAAAAAGGAATTTAATTTTTAGTTTTAAAGGTAATTTGTTGCCTTGAAGTGGAAGTGCAACAAATTAGACCTATGTACCTGAATGTTTTCATTTTGTGCAATTTGAAAGAAAAAAAAAACACTCCTAGATTTTACCACAGAAAGCCACACATTGATAAGAGACAAAGAACCCAAATAAACCACAATTTATTCCAGGCACTTGTTAATGAAAATTAACAAACAAAATGAATATTTATATTTTAAAGTAGAAACAGAATTATCTTCTAAGCCCTTGATTAAACTTCAACAAATGTTTTAAATTGTATTTAACACTTCAGCAGTGAACATACATAGTTTCAATATATCACTTTGAATGTTCACTGAATAGTTCAAAATAAAATAAATGAAAAACAACTGAAACTAATGTGAATCCATAGTAATCACATAGGTTAACGACTTTCACAATGACTTATAAACGGAGGAAAGTCTTTGCCCTGGATTCAAATACAAGGATCATTCTGAATCAAATATGAAATACGACATGAAAACGTAGATATTTTGCTGAAATGTTACTCCATTCCTAGCACAAAATGCACTAAATCCCATTTCAACACACTGCAGGCCACATATCACACAGGTGACTGACTTAAACCTAGATTTACGATTGCCATTGCAGTGCCTGGGCCAAGTTCTGTTTTCAGTTACATCTGTGAAAACTCCCAAGCAATTCCTCTGAAGTTCTCTGGATCTGTACAGCAGTAACACAATCCATCCGAGAAGCAAGTGGGAAAGAAATAATTCAAAATATTATGACTTCTTTTTTTACAGTCCTTTACACTTTAGGGCTCTCCATTCAGACAATCATATTTGACTTCTCTTTTCATATCCAGCTGTCTTTTGCAAAACGTGTATTGGAATATTCCCTGTTATTCTTGCCAGACTCTCTAGGCAAGATTCCCCAAGTGGCAGAGTCCCTTCAGTTAAACACAGGGTGCGTGAGCCATGCAAGGCAGTAAAACAGGAGTTGTTTATCCAAAGAAATATTAAAAGCCGGACACCAGTCCAATTCAAACAAAAGCACAAATACCTCTAAGTCGTTTCATGACTTTAGGTTGCAGCTGTAAAAGGCACAGCACTATGGGTTTATAAGGCCTAATACTCCATAAGTATTTTCTTTGATGTAACTATGAAGTACTTAAAATACCACTGGGTACTGTATGGTACATGTCACCACGGAGCAATAAAGCTGCTCTACATCCATAATCAGCCTTTCCAGAGACCATAAGGTCACAGCAGCTGAAACAACAGAATACTTCATTCCCAACCTTCAAGAGGCCCTGAGCACCTGTGCAGCCAGAGGACTCCCTAAAAGGCTCTTAACGTGGGGATGTGCCTGGAAATTACAGCAAAGAAAACCCACCAAACCCATCAAAGCCACTCCCATTTTTAAAACCTCACGTTTCCCCAGCAGATTATTATTACGAGACTTGATAAAATACAGTATGGGGGGCAGGTGGTAGGAAAGAGTGATAGTTATATTTGCCTGGCCAGGTTGGATACTCACTTGTATCCAAGCCCCTCATCATTCCAAGACTCACATGGCCATCTAAGTCCACATGTAAGATGGTCTACACGAGCACCAGGGGAGTTCCTCTTTTGTGATGAATTCAGGATTACACCTTTCTTCTTTCAGAGTTTGAACCCAAAAACACAATGCAGGAAACAGGTTCCCCCTATAACTTCTGTAGGTGCTATATCAAGCCTTACTACAGTGCCTGTGCACTTTACTAATGTCTGTTTTAAGCTTATGTTCCCTATTGCACCTTGACCTGGAAATCAAGGATTGTGAACTTCAGTACAGATGAGCTCTGAACAGCAGCTGGGTGTGAAAGACCCCTTCCCCTGGAAGTAATTATGTTCAACATTAATTGAATTAATATCAAAGAGAATAAGTATTTTCCTACTGGTCTATAACACAACGCAATCTCATCCAGAATAAACACATTGTAAATAACTATCAGCTATCATCCCTGTTGCCCTGTACATACTTCTGAGTGAGAAGGAAGGAAGCAGTATGGGAAAGAAATGCTCCTCTGAACATAAATCATTCATTTAAATTGTTTCCTTCCAACATCAGACAAAGAGGTCCTTATTTTTTCACACAAGACCCCACAATCCAGCAGTTTCTGCCCCATTTCTTAGCAGCATCTGCATGGCAAGAGAGGGAAGAGGACAGTCATTCCCACCAAGACCTCTTGAGTCACCTATAAGTCCTTTCCCATGTCTACATGAAAATTCCTGAACTAGTAGATCTGCCTCAGAGTCCGGAGGTGGAGGAGATGGGACAACCACAGGGCAGAGTCACACAGACTTCCCCATGCACTGGGGAGGCTTGGGGGGACCTGGGTTCCCATCTGTAGTAAAACAGCAACTCCTCCTCCACATCAACCACATGAAAAAATAAAACCCACCTACATTAGACAACAAAGAAAGAAAACAACAAAACTCATATTCCTGACAGGGTCAGAGGTTAAAGCCTCCAGAGACTGGTACAGATTTTGATTAAAAGCATCACGTCAAAGAACAAAAGAGCTTTCCAAATGGTAGGACAGATCTGACAGCCTTCTCTGCAACAGAGCCTCCTTTAACAGCGGCAGACATTACCAGACCAGACCTTAGGAATTACAAAGTTTCAAGGTAAGGAAGCCAGGCATGGCATGAACACCTCACCCCAGTGACAACTCAATTGAATCAATATACCTGCTCTACGAGGAGACACTTGAGTCCATCAGCCTCGAGGAGCGCTTCTCTGCTGACATCACTTCAAGCACATCTTTTGTTCAAACAGCCTGGCCAATGCCAATCATTTAAAAGTTATTTAATAGGAGAACTACCAGTCACTCATGCACAAATGAAGAACACTAGAAGTATGGCTGGCTGAAAAGCAGAGAGCAAACAGAATAATTCATCGCATCCAAAGGAAATGAACAACGTCAATTTTCACCTCACAGGAAGTATCTATGACAAAGTCGGTATATCAGACATAATCAATGTTATACTTAAGTGTCCGAAAAATAAGTTAGAAAATAAAAGAGTACCTGCCAGTGCATAAGAAATATGATGACTACTTTTGCTAGTAATTGGTAGTTTGCTAAATTGTTGTGTCACTGACCTCTATAAATATTTAAATTTTTGGTAAAGAGTTTCCCTATGCGTTTCACTGCTGTATCCAAAACACACTGCAGAAATTACTATAGCTTCAGCAGGAATGTAAAGTTTTCTCTCTGTGTCTGTATTCAAAGGATATCTCTTATTGGTACACTTTGAAAGTGACTTACTTTGTAAGTATTTGGATTATACAGATATGTATATCAGATATACATATATATATATTACAGATATATATATCTGTAAGTATTTGGATTCCATTCCACACAATAAAAAAGTTTCAGTACATATTTAATACCGATTATTAAGAGTTCTAGTGAACCTGGTCATATTTTACTTGTCAAAAAAACAGACTTAAGAAACTTGGGAAGGCATACCTAGGCATAGATTCGGATTTTTTCTCAAACAGAAGTGATAGACATCATGCAGAAATTGCTGCTACAATTCAGCAGACGGTGTTATCCCAGAAAACAGAGCTGGAGATGGCAATAGTAATGTCTGCCCTTCATGTCCCTCTTCCTGTTAATTTTTATCCCAATTACATGGGATTGATTCTCTAAAAGAGAATTCCTGAATTTCTTACTGCATATATCAGATGCTGAAAATTAGAATAGTCCCTTTCCTGCCTGACTCCAGGGAGGTTTTAACTGACTGCCAGCATCAACTACACAGTTGTTAAATCCACCCTTTCCTTAAAAGTCATTCCTAGTTCTCATCAGTGTAAGCACCAGAGCAGACCTTCCTTTATTACTTCATGTTAATTTCTTCAGTTTGCCTTTCCAGGTACAGCTCAGAAACCTGCTGTCTCAGGTGTCCCCGCTGATAAGTGACGGCTACCTCGAGTGTTTGGGTGCTGCTGGGGGAGGTGCTGTGTGAGCGGCGCCACTCCCAGCATCAGCCTCCTCTGCCGGTACCAGGGAGCAGCCTATCGATCCTCCCGGCTCAGTGCAAAGCTCAGCTAGTTGCTAAAAGCCTCGGAGAGAGGTTGAGTTGTTTTGACTTCGTTTCTTTAACAAATGATGAGTTCATGCTTTTCCATGTGGTAACTGTGAATTTGGGAAGAGTTTAGGCTGTTCAGTATAAGCTTGGGTTATAAGATCAGCTAATCTTTAAACCATACACATTCATTTTTTATTTGATGTGAGCATGTAAGACAATGGTTATGCTTTACAAATCCAGAACACAAGTCTGGACAAGATACAGAAGAAAAAACGTCTAGTTTCAAGGGAAAAAGAATGCTAAGTCAATGCAGGTCTCTGTAGCTATTACAAATCAGACCCCATCTCACAGTCCTTACTCAGACAGGATCTCTATTGTCAGCCTGAGAGGTGAGGTGTGGGAGTGAGATGTGTCCTGGCTGTGATTGTTCTCCCAAGCCCCACATCAGCTGTTCTCTCCACCATCCATTAAACCCAACTTGACACAGGCACAACAGCAGTGCACAAACCCACAAGTAAAGGGGCCCCAAACAACACAGAGAACCAACACTGTCATTTCACCCAAGTCATACCAGTGCTCGTGCTTTCCCCATTTCTCAGGGATGTTGCCAGCAGAGAGCCAAAAGTAATTAATAGTCTGGGGGGGGGGGGTTTCCCACATCATCATTTTGGACACAAGATGCTACGTAATGATGCAGAAACAAGAATTTTGACGTCTTCTTTGATGAAGCTTAAGGTGAAGCAGACAACCATCAGGGATGGCCTATGCATATATGTTTCAGTGCAAGGATAAGACCTAGGTAGCTCTCCCAAGCCCAGGTTCCTGTGATTTTGTTTCCTCAAGAAGCAGAAGTGTTAGGAGACTCTCTGAAATCTCAGAGCTAAATGTATGATGCAAGTTACAAGTGTATTCATGGATCTACAGGTGAAATTTAAGGTGAAGGAGGAGAGAAGCTTAAGAGAAATGTCTAGCCACATGGCTCCCTGTGCCTTTCCCTCATTTAGGAATACTTTTTTTATATAAGCTAGACAGATTTGACTCTCTCCAAATTCAATTCTGCTAACGTGCTTATATTGAAAAGGCAGTGTCACAGAGAAATGATTCAGCTTAGGGTGAAGAAGGGGAAAGAGTGACAAGGTAGGGGGGAACCTTAATTAATATTTCTTCTAAAAGGAAAATTGGTGGGTTGTTTTTCTTTCCTTTTTTTTTTTTTTTCCAAAAAATCTGTCATAGTTGAGTCTTAGGAAATTATCTTGTAACCAGGTAGGCTATCAACAGGCTAAGACCCTATGGCTTAACGACTTGTGGATCATAAGATACACACAGCCAGACCTTATTATACTTACCCTCTAGATCAAAGGATTTTCACATTAATGGGGTGCAGTCTACCATAGCATGGAGCTGCTGCAGACCTTCAGAATTTTACTTCTTTAAAGTTTTGGTGATTACATAATCACTTTTTTGCAACTGGAGCTCAAAGCATTGTGTGTAGCTAATGAGCAGGTAGAAGAAGGAAAACAGCTGAAAAGCAATCTTGACAAACAGCTGTGGCAGTAAGTGTCAGTCCTAGCCCAAAAGGGTCAATCCCCTTATGAAACAAGTATTTAATCCTTTACAATTTTTAATTAAAAATCTACCAAGAAGATTATAAAACTTCCTTCAGATTTTGACGGGGGAAGGAGCAAAGGAGAAGGAGGGGTGTGTCATGCAGACCACAAGTTGCTTCAGTTGAGATGCTCATCCTGTGCAAAGCCATATTTCAGAGCTGGAGGCGCCCACACAAACACCACCTCACAAACGGGTGATGCAGTGGGGACCCCAGCACATACCTGTTGCCCATAAAATTTAATTAACCGCTAATTCGTTAGCAAAGGCTCCCTACACTCTGCTGTAGTCCAGATGCACTTTGGCTGCACTTCAGCATCCTTTGAATCGGGAGAGTGAAACACAGGCTCTCACCCAGCTCTGAGCTACTTAGCGAGCCAGTCTCCGCGAAGTCAGCATCCCCGGCCGGCAGCGGGGCTGCGGGCGAGTGCTGCCCAGGGCGTCTCTGCACGCACTCACTGCCCAACCGAGGGCGGCAGGGGTAGCGCCCGGCTGGAGCAGGGCAGGCAGCCAGCTCCACTTCCAAATACCAGCCAGTACCCGGGTGGCCGCCGCCAGCCGGGGCAGGGGCCCGACGGGGCCCAGCCGGCTCTGCTTCCCACGGGGGTAACAACGCAGCAGCTCCCCCCGAGGATCCCCGCGGGGCTTTTGTGCCTGCTTGGGGCGGGGGCCTGGCCGGTCCTCTCCCGAGGCGGTGGGAGCGCAGCCCCGCGGTAGCATCCTCCCGGGGCGGGAGGGGCGACGGGGGCACGGGCGCACCGAGGGACTGCGGCGGACAAAGCGAGGAGACAGGCGGGGACACCCTCCATCCCCTCTTCTCCCTTCCCCGCGGCTCCGCTGTTGGCGGTGCCAGCGCCGCAGCCGCCAGCCCCGCATCCCGCGGCGGAGGCAGGGCCCGGCGCTGCCCTGGCCCCTTCCCCGCGGCTCCCCTACCTGTTCGGAAGAAAGCATCCACCTCGGAGTCAGGGACAGCGCCTTCCTCCGCCGCCCCTTCGGCGGGATTCATGGCTGGGGGAGAGGCGGCGGCGAGCCCGGCGGCTGGTAATATCCAGTGAGTTAGAGAGGAGGAGAGCCGAGACAGAGAGAGAAAAAGAGGGAGGGAGAAGAGGAGGGAGGGATGGAGGCGCGTTCAGCTGCGATCCCAACCGAGCGCCGCTCGGATCATCCGTTCCGCGGTGCCTGCGGGGCGGCTGCCCCGGGGCTGGGCTGCGCTGCCCCCGGGCTGCGCTGGGCGGTGCGGCCGGGGCGGGGTGCCGGTGCCGAGCCCCGCCGCCGGCCCCCTCCCCTCCACCCGCTATTGTTCCGACCTGCTCCGCTCCGCTCCCCCCGCCGCCGCCGCTGCCCCTCGCCGCGCTGACAGCCCGGCCCGGC
>WAAE01000307.1:0-142465 GCA_013400495.1 Nicator chloris
TTAGAGGTTTTTTTAATGAAGCTGAAACCAACAAATTGTCTTTAACTGTTAAAATCCTTAAGTTTCATTTTAGAACTGTTCTGGTGCAGCACAGTGTCTTTATCAGAATTAGTGACTAAGGTGGGGGGAGTCACAGTGGTGATAGCAGGATTAGTTCTAAGTTGTGGATGTGTTTTTTTGTGGTCTATTTCTAACATGGTGCAGGGGAAGAACTTGCAACCACTCTGTCCTAGAGCTTTTCAGGCAACTATTCATGGGGTGTTGTAATGCCTCTGCTCTCACAGGGACTTCCAATAACCCTCTGAAAAACATTAGGGATAAAATTGTTTGCTTATGCTTTGTTTGCTGAGCAATTGCTGAAGAAAGCTGTCTGAGCAACAGCAATTGCCACAATGGAAACCCTCACTTAGCCCTTTTCTGTGGCTGTGTGGTGAATTCTTCTTGGAATTGCATGACTGAACATGGGATCCAACAGCAATACTTCCTTGTGCCCTGCATCATAATTTTGGTTAAGAGAGAGCAGCACAAGCAATGTCCAGGTAAGTCACACTTGCACAAGGGGTGTCTGGGGTGGCCTGAGTGCCTGTTCTGTGCTCTGTTTATAACAGACCAGTTTGGGGAAGGTGGACAGAAACAATTGCAAAATTATTTGCAGGCACAGAGCTAAAGCTGATGAAACTCAGCAACTCTTTGGGCCCCTGATTGGACTTGCCTAGAATATGTTTGTTTTTTTTTTTAATAAATCTATCAAAGAAAAGCTGAGTAACCATTGGCTTTTATGACCTATCCATTGGCAAAAGTAGCATTTCTCCAACGGAGCCATTTCCTTCTTAGTTGCAAGGTTAGGCCCTAGAAAGGACAACAAATTACTTAAGGTGTTTTGACAAATTGTCACTTAACGCAAGGGAGTGCATTTATATAGTTCAGAACTTGTTCAGAAATCTTCTACTGTCTCTCCATCATGTTAAGTGCTCACAATAACACTGATTGTAATCTTTCTTCAGTCTGATTAAATCTTCATCACACTTGTACAAGCTACATTTTGACAGGCAATCATTAATGTTCATGAAGCACGTTGCAAATGAAAAGGAAGACTGGTAATGTGAGAAGCTAAGCTGTACTTGATTGTTCTTGTGCCCAGTTGCTCAAAGTACAATTGTGTGTGCTCATAACAAGGGTTAGCTTGGAAACCAGCCATCTACTTCTTCTGGTATCACAAAAATCACTAATCAAACTCTCATTGATCATGCAAAGTGAGAAACTTCATCAAGCAGGTTTCGTAGACATATTTGAAACAAGTTGGGCACCTTCCAGAGATCAGATCGATTGTCCTGTGATAATGCAAAGCAGGCAGCAATCATAGCTCCCTGACAGAGGCTGGAATGCCTACAGCTGTAGGAAGCAAGTTGCCACCTCTTGCCAGGCAAAGAGAATGAGGTTAGGAGGGAGCAAGGGGAAAGGGATGGCTTTAGGGTGCAGGATTCAAAACACAGTGTGAGTTTGTTCCTACCTGCACTGTATTAATGGATACAATTTAATGATAACATCCTCCCCTACAGCTGTCTTCCTTCCTTTTTAATAGCCATTTGCAATATGTCACAAAGTGTTTCAGTCAGGGAACTGATGAGGTGCCCTTTCCATTTAATTTTTTTCCCAGCTGATGTGGCCCATCTGTTAGGTGTGACTCAAAGTGCTGAACAGATGTTGAATTAATTGTGGAAGTGTCTGTTACCCACCAGGATTAAGTGTGTTTGCCCTCCAAAGATGCTGGGCTAGGGTGAAACTTGGATTAAGCAGGACAAACAGTGTTTTTGCTTCTCTCAAATGGACCTGATGCAAATACAGGGGATGAATTTCAATCCCATATTTGATTGTGGCAGTTGGTGAGTGTCCTGCTGCTGCTATATTTTCAGGGAAGAGTGATCTGGGGTTTTTTTAGATTGAGTTCCTATGTCATAGCACCTGCCCTCCAGCCTACTCCAACAAAAGAGGCACACCCAGTTAAGACTTAGTGGCTTAGTTTAGTTATGTAGCTCTGGATATGACAGTGGTGGATCTTTATACCTGCATGAAAAATCATTTTAGTTGTCACCATCTTTTTGAACCTATATAAGTTGTTCTGTGATTCCCACGTAAACCAGTGAAGGGTGGCTGTCACAGTCAAGCAGCAACAGCCAGGGCAGCATGTACAAAGAGACATTCTGAAAACAGCCACCCCAATATTGAGAGGCTTCACTTCATTATGGAATTGGAACACTCCAGTTTGTCTGGTCACGCAGAATCTTACACAGGCTCACTGTTCTTATCAGTTGCTCTTGATAATTGGCAAATCCAAAGCAAATATTTAATTCTGGATTATTAATTTCAACTTCTCAAAATGTAAGTTCTTTAATTTGAAGAGGCTCAGTCAAATGTTTCATTAAATCTGACACGTTTATAGACCCTGATTTTTCAAAGCACTTGAGTATTACCTTAGTGTCTTCAAACATCCAGGTCTTAATTTATGTAAGTATCAGAGGGTCTGATGAGTGATACTGATCATTGAGGATGCTAAGATAGTGACCAGTCTGAAAGAAATGTACTGCACAGCCTTAAATGCTAAACTCCTATTGAAATATTTACTACCTCAAGTCACACAGAGTCTTGGAGAATTGCTTGATGGTCCTAAGAGTTTGCAAACACTTTAACACTCTACAGAGAAAAAAAAATCTAGTCTAAAAGATAGTCATAGGAATCAGTCAAAGGACGCAGGGAAGACCTCGCTCTCCAAATGCTTTCTGACTAGGCTGGCTGGTAGACCTTAGATTGAGCATTCTATTTCCAGCTCGTAACAATCCATGAAAATAATTGTGGTGAAGAAATTTATTAGTAATTTTACTAACTTTATTTTTGAAAACATGGATGCCATGTTCTTTTGTTTTTCTTTGATAGTTGACAGTTTTGTGTAGTGCTTGCTGGTATTTTCTTTATTTGGGAAATGCCTTGAATGGAAATTCCAACCATCTTCAGCTATGTAGCACCTTTCATTAGAAAGAGCTTGCCTGTTGCTTGCATTTGTGCAAAATATTCAGTCATTCAGATAGCTTTTGCATAGATTCTAATCTGTGTTCTTTAGATTGGCACAAAGAATTCTCAAATTAAATTTTCATTAAATTGCTGTATTAGATAGCCTTTTGGAAAACGAGATGGATGGAAAGAAAAGCAGTGTTTGCAATTAGAATGTGTTAAGAATGATAGAGAGCTTTCTTCTTCAGTTGCTTTTAGAGTTAGTTTTAATTGAACAATTTGTTCCTTTTTCAGAGAGAAGTATCTTCCTGAAACCCCACTCTATTCCCTTATATTCATCTCCTCAGAGACAATTTGTTTTAGATCCTCATCAAGAAGTGAAGTAGGAACAGTAGCTTTGATTTGCATGGACTCAGCTATTACCTTCTAAATGAAGAAGAAGCAAGAGCCAGTCCTTTGTCCTTCACCTTTCTTTTACAAATTACTGTGGTTAAATTACAAAAAAGTCCATTTATCTTTGCTTGTTTACCAAATGCCAGTATTGATTTTAAAGCTCCCCATATTGTAGAATCACACTGTTGTGATCCTCTGTGCAGTGCTGTCTCATACTCTCCAGTCCCTGAGCTGCTGTTGCTTCCAGGGAGATGTGGCATATCCCGTGTTGCTCCCCTGCTTGTACCCATGCAATTCTTTGGTTACTGCTGAAGAGTGTGACACTCCTTCAGCTGCTCCTCTCAGGACTTGTGCTCCAGACCCTTCACCAGCTTTATTGCCCTTCTTTGAAAATACAAACAGTTCAAATAGTGTCTCTTCTCTGTATTTAATTATCTTACTTAATATACACATTCATTAAAGTGATCCTCTGACAAACAAAACACCTTTTTGATGTCTCCAGGTCTGTCTCTAGAATGGTGTTTAAATTCTTGACAGACATTTTCACAGAGTTTGATTTTTCTGTCCCTAAAACCTTTGTGTGGCTGTCATTCTTTCTAAGTGGTAGCTGGGCTGTTGTTTCTGACTGCTGCTGCTAAGATGGAAATGAAGAATAAAAATTCCATGTGTTTCGTTGAGTTGTGCCAGCAGGAGAGTCATCAAAGCTTCTTCCTTCTGGAAAGAGGCCAGATGTTCTAACAAACAACAAACTCAAGTAAAAAGAAGAAAGAGAAAGCATGCAGGCAACATTTTTTAGCTAAAGGAAAAAGAATCTGCTAGCATGTGCTGGGAAGACTGGAACAGTTACATTTAATTAGCATTGGAGAATGTGGCTGCTACTCTTAATTTATGATGATGTATATGAAACATTCCCAGTGTCTGCCCTTAACACAGGCATGCTTTTCCATGCAATCAAAGGCACGTGTAAGATTGATGTCAGCACTGGATTGCATCTCACCCGGGTTCTCTATGCTCACCTCATCCATTTCACACGTCTGCTTTAAAACACGATCAGCTTAACCCAGGAGCTGCTTATGCTTTCTTAATCGTTATAAAAGAAACCCCTTTCACATGAAGGGAGGTAGGGCTCAGCCCAGATGCTTGATTTCAGATGTTTGAGAGTACCTGCCTTGGCCTTCATCTGCTGGTCAGGTGGGTGGGTGACTTACAGCTCCTGCATGGTCTCAGCCAGTCTCATCTGGGTGTTTGAAGAAATGAAATATTGAATTGGTTCCATAGGATGGAGCTTGGCTTGATGGCCAGGAGCCCACAGCCACAGGATCTCGAGAAAGGCCTGGAAAAGTTTTTTGCCAGCTAAGTGCTTGTGTGTACAGTGGGGCTCCCTCCTGTTCTCTACTGAGGGAAACAGGGTTTGTTAGTATACAGGGAATACATGGAAAAGCCATTTCACAGTTGCCTACACAAATCTAGAGAACTCCAGAGTTTTTTAGCTACTTGGGCCAAAGAGTAAAACTTGTCCTTTATCCTTATGCTTCATTTCAGGAAACAGTGTGGTATAAAAACTCTCACCTGTATATGAGTTATCCATGGCAAAGAGTGCCACTGAAAATCAGCTACGTCAGCCAAGGAACTCCTCAGATTGGAATCCAATTCTTTAGATCAGAACTTCTTTAGGAGTGGCTGCTGCTTATGATAAGATTCTTAACACTGATGTGCAGAAAATATCATAGTATCTTATTGTAGGTAAAGCTGTATTATTTACCTTTGATAGATCCGTAGAGTATAAAAATTAAAGGGAGTCAGGAGTTAAGCAAATGCTCAGTGAAACAAACTGATGCTGACATTCACAGATCATGTCAACTGATAGCTTTTTGGCATTGTGTTGTTTTATAATTAGGTAATTAAAGCAAGTCTGTACAAACTTTAGCTTTCAGGAAGCTGTGAAGGTACATGTAGCTGTAAAGTTATATTTAGCCATTAATTTCTTGTCAAGTCTGTCATACTTTCTCATAAAATGTCTAATAAAGAAGCTTAAACATGCACAGTCCCATGCATTTCTTCTAGAAACTGAGGTATGTAACACTGCAGCCCTAGAATACCAAAGTAAAATAGTAAATACATATATAACTCTTCGTTCTTCATTCCTTTTAAAATCGAAGTTGTTATTACAGCTTTCATCTTTTAAAGGCAGGAGAGCACTTAAGTCCCACCAGAAGCCAGTCCCACTGACTTGGCTGAAATTGTGCAAAAATGTGAAGCTTTTTAAGCAGATTCTCTAGTGTGAGAACTGAAATTGCTGGTTACTGTTCTATTGCCAGAAAATAAATCCTAAGACTTCACAAGGAAAACAGGTGTTATTTGAACCAGCACAGTCTGGTAGATCCAAGTAAGTATTGTACACAATAGACAGCTCATGACAGACGTGGAGGAGCTGAGGATGAATGAAGGCACAACAGCAGAGTCATAGTAAAAGCTAATCAGAATAAAAGCCTATGGAACAGGCTTAAACCTAGGATACCAGTTTAACTCTCAGTTGCACTTGGAAGTCAATGAAATTTTTTATCTGTAGGCTGAAGATTAATTTTGGTTCTGTATATCTGAATTTTCAATTATCTGTCCAGTGGACCCAGGTTCTTTTAGAAATATGCAAACTAACTTGCAAAAAACTTTCTACATTTTTTCAGGCACTAATGGTGAGGGGTTCTTTGCACAATACTTTTAGTTTCAATTGCCTGACATTTTTCACAGAATCAGGCACCACAAGTTATACAGAACTATATAGAACCACCAGAAATCTATTGTGGAGATCTTTTGTGCTGGTATTTTGTGCTGTTTTCCTTCTAACATTGAAGAAATTAAATGGAGGAATTAATGTAAAACTCAACTCTATTAAAACAAACTGAAAAATCATGGATGCAAAAAGGGGCTGAACTGATTGATATGAACATTTCCTCAGTTTTGAGTTGTTGGTTTTTTGGGGGGGTAAAGACTGTTGCTGAACAGTCCATACTGCAACAGTCAGACCCTTTCACAAAGATGGAGGTTGCTGCAGCCACATGCTTGGTCTATTAAAAGTGCTTAACTATCCAATACATGTTTGATCACAATGCATTTGACTGCTCACAGCAGTATAAACGGTAGAATTTCTAAGGGCATGTTCATTACTAATCTGACCTGAACTTATCCTGTTTGCAGCTGCTAACACCTGAAAAAATTGCGATACAGAAAAATGAAACAAAATGGGTAAGACAGGCAAACTGAATGCTGCCAATATCGATTGCTTTGCATCTTGCTTTACACAAGCAGTTTCCCTTCACTGGGAAAATACTTCTGGCAATTAAATGAACCTTAAGGTGCTTTGGGGGCTGGCACAATTTTACTTCCTTTGTTTCTCTCATGCTTTATTTATGACCTGCCAAGTGCTTGTAAAAGAAAAGCCAGGCTCACTCTCTCAGCATTTCACAAGGCTTTTTAATTATTGGAACAAAGCTTGAACCTTACTAGCATGCCTTTCTCTTTAAATTTTAGGTACAGTACCATAAAAAATGCAAAATCAGCTGAAATACTGGTATCTGAAATGTTTTTCTCTTCCTAACTGTGTTGTTAGAAAGATATATCAACAGTGACGTGGGGCTGTGGTCATCACCACATCTGGATGAAGGTTGCAGTTTTCCCAGTGCACGGGTTAAGCATTTGCATAAAGGTATGTACAGTTATTGGAGCTTCCAATGATAATTCTTTAAAAAGGATTGGTCATGCTAGTTCCAATGCAAACTCCATCAGAACTTCAGTTTCAATTTTATAACTTATTTTCTAAATTAGACAACACAACAGCATGTTTAAAATATGCTGCCCTTTGTATGCACATCTATTGTCTGTTAACCATCTTGTCCCCACCCCAAAAGACAATATGTGCCCTGATGGGGAGCCAAAAATTTGGTTTTAAGAAGGTTTAGATTGTCTTTTGTCAAAAGGAGATGTGAAGAGATTTGGAAAACAGTGCCATTATAGGCAAGAGAAATCATAAATTGCCTTAACTTTTATGTATTGATACTTCAGCTTTTAGGTACCCAAAAACAATTCCAAACTGGAATTGTTTGCCTACCAGCTTCCATCTCCCAGTGATGGAATAGATTTGCTGTAGCTGCTGGAAGATAAGAACTTGAGGTTTATCATGTACTTTGACGCTGGTATTGGCGTGCTCTGCAGAACAAACTCTCAGCAAGGGATCTAAAAGTGCATTTGGAGATCCAAGCCCTTACCTGTGTCTTTGGTGACACTTCTTTTATCTGTTTTAATCCACTCACCCCAGAGATAGTTGAAACAGCAACCTGATCCAGTGGAAGATGTCCCTGCCCATGGCAGTGGGCTTGGAATGACATGATCTTTAAGGTCTCTTGCAATCCAAACAATTGAGAGATTCTGTGATTTTCTGTGTATGGACCTATTGACATCCCACAGGAAGGAGGGAATCAGCCCACGCTGGTTTTAGTTAACTCTGCAGAATGGCACTGAGACTCAAACGCTGCACCAGTGGGGTGCCTCCTGCAATGAATTTATGGGACTCCTGAGCACGCTCATTTCCTCTTCATGAGCCGTTTCTAGCACATTCTCTGTCCTGATTGCAAAGTAAATACTGTATCATGCCTGTGACCACTGATTTGCATTAAGATTTAAGTATTGTGGCTGGGAGGCTCCAGAAGGTTGGCCAAATCAAGGCAAGGTTTTTCTGCAGTCAGATTCTCAGTATTTCATTTCTGGTTTCTGTATTTCTGCATGCAGACACAGACATCATTTACTTTCCTCAAGCATAGGGAATGACAATCCTACTTTAAATTCAAAGACACATATGGAGTCATATGCCTAATGCCACAGCTCTATAGCATATTACATGCAGACCAGTCCACACAGGTTTTTTTCTTCCTTTAAGGTGGCTTTATGCTGGGAGAGGACAAATGATACCTGAAATTACCTGAAATTAGACCAATGTAGCAAATTGTGAGCTATGTAGCAAATTGTAAGCAATAACTGATTTAGCTATGACAGTTACATCTCCAAGCTTTCTCTTCTAAAGGGTTTGTAATTGTTTAATGCTTTGGTTTCAGGCTTTTAGGCTCTCAGTGTCCAACATCAAGAAAAATTTGAGGCAATATATGTGACTGACAGAATCACAAAATGGAGCTGGGATACACAAAGCTCTATTTGGGACCACAGCAGAGCACTCTAGCATTGAAGCTGCTATGAGCACACTAGGTCACATATAAAGTAGAAAATAAATGTAATTGGGACCAGACTGAGGGAAAATCTCTACATCCTCCAGCAATTTTTCTTCAATGTGATAGATGACAATATATTTTTCCCACTTGCATCTCAGGAAAAGGGAAGGAATGAATTCTACTAGGCTGTTTTATCTGACGGAGTGGAAATTCACTGTGTACGCTTGGATGAAAGTTTTTACTCTCAGATGTTTTGCAGAATAACAGCTTTGTAGCCAGAACTGTGAGAGTTCCTTGAAAAAACGAGGCCAGTCAGGCTGAAGGGACGGGAGGGGATTGTACAGCCTTGTCAAAGTGGTTGGGGGGGAGGGTGCAGTGTAGCAGGGGCAGCCACCAGAGGACCAACATCTCGAGGGGAAAGAGGCCCCTATCAGTGAGCTGTGGAGTCACACTTCAGAGATTTAATATAACAGAGAGCTGTAAGTACTTAGAATTAAAAAATTACCTTCTTCTGCAAGTCTTGTTCTGCATGAGTGGTGGGTTTTGGCTGGATGCTGGTAGTCTTTTTGGCCTGCTTTCATCATAAATTACTGTTCAGGAATTGTTGGCTTGTCCATAAAGCAGTAGGAGTTTGCTTTTTCTAAAGATCACGTGATAACTGGAATCATGTACCAGCTGTAATTTTCTTACTCCTGGCTAGAACATAATATTTTGACACAGCAATTAATATGGTTAACTACTGTTCTCATCTTCCAACAAACAGACCACCATGCACTGTTTCTGAGCTCTCTGTCTTGTTAAAGTAATGCTCAACAGTAAGATGCCAGCTTCTGTGGGTTTGCTGCATCTCATTTCATAATAGGTTTTCTTTCTCAAGATTTGAGTTGCAGGACTAGGGAGACTGCAGTGGAACAGGACTTTGCTAAAGAAAAAAAAAACCCAAACAATCCGTCCTAGCACTTGCACAGTGCTTGGAAAATGTGAGTCAGGTCTACTCTCAAGCTCAGAAACCAGAAAGCAAATAAAAGAATCTAACAATGTTGCCCAAAATAAATAACCACAGTGTGGAGGCACCTAACTGGGGGACGTGTGGAGGAGAAGTTATTCATTTTTTTTATCCTTAATCTTGGCACATCTGCCACAAACTAAACAAACAAATTGTTATTGGAGTCAGGAAGGGACAACTAATGTAAAACAGGCTGAGACATAAATTAGTAGTCATGGTAATCTGTCATAGGTGAGTGCTCCTCAAAGAAGTGACTTGAAATGCCAAACAAACCTCCTACTGAAATCCTGGGAATCTATTTATCCAACCACTCTGTTTTAATCTAAGAATCAGCTACAGCTACTATGAAAAATGCATATAAAGAAATATAAGTGCTTCAAACTCTTGTAAAATAATTAGTAAACTTCCTTCCTACGATGGCTTCCCTGCCATCATAGCACCTGTGCAGCCATGTGCAGTACTCACTCACAGTAAGTCAGGCCTCCCTAAATCAGAAGTCATGAAAACTTTAGGCACTGCTTTTTTCTTTCTAAATCCTAATGTTTTATGGAATACAATTTTTTTCTTTGCAATCGTTAGAATTATCAATGGCAAAGAAAATAAAAGGCTAAATTCCTCCATAATCTTAGCTCCAACAATGGAGATTGTGGTTTTATGGGGAAAAATGGTACAAGACCAAGGATAAAACAATGACAGCTGGTAACAAGTAAATGGGCTCATCTTCTAAATGCTTTCATACTCATGGCAACTGTTTGAGCAACTTTGCCAAGATTTGTCAGGAAATGTCATATTATTTCTTTGTATTTGTTCCATGGGTTAGTGCTGGCTTGTAACATTTCAGTATCAAGACAGCACATTAGGCTAAAGAAGGTGATCATATGAACACTGAGCAAGCTGTTAAGTAGCTGTCAGAATGACTGGCTCAAACCAACAAAAGATTAACACTCCTAAGTTAGACCAAATGGGTCAACCTAATAGAGACACAAATATGTGCTCTGAAAATAACTGAGCAGGGGCTATTTCCAGAGGGCTTGAGGAACATTATGACAATAAGTTTGTTCTTACAGTTCAGCCAGCCTGAATCATCACCTCTCATTTCTCACTTCAGATTACAACTCTTAAAAAAATTACTTCTGTCTAAAGCACTGATGAACTCAGAAAACCATGTGGTGGGTTGACCCTGGCTGGATGCCAGTTGCCCACCTAATACTCCACTCCTCAGCTGGACAGGGAACAAAAAAGTATAACGAAAGGCCCACGGCTTGAGAGAAGGACAAGGAGAGATCACTCAGCAGTTACCATCACGGGCAGAACAGACTCACCTTGGGGACGTTTGTTTAATTTATTGTCAATAAAATCACAGTACAATAATGAGAAATAAAAACTAAATCTTAACACACTTAAACTGCCCACACACACTCACACCCCCCTTCCTGCACTTCACTTTACTCCAAATTTCCTCCCCCTCCTCTCTCCCAGCAGCGCAGAGGGATGGGAATTGGGGTTGAGGTCAGTCCATCAAACATTGTTTCTGCCTCTTACTCCTCAGGGAGAAGACTCCTCTTATTCTTCCCCTGCCCTCCCATAGGAGACAGTCCTCCACCAGCTTCTTCAATATGAGTCCTTCCCTTGGACTGCAGCTATTCATGAGCTTCTCCAGCGTGGGTCACCCCCCAGGGTCACAAGTCCTTCCAGGAAACCTGCTCCAGCGTGGGCTCCTCTTTCCATGGGGCCACACGTCCTGCCAGGAGCCTGCTCCAGTGCAGGCTTCCCATGGGGTCACAGCCTCCTTCAGGCATCCACCTGCTCTGGCTTGCGTCTCCTTCATGGGCTGAGGGTGGATCTCTGCATCCCCATGGCTTGTGTCTCCTCCATGGGCTGCAGGGGCACAGCTGCTTCACCATGGTCTGCTCCATGGGCTGCAAAGGAATCCCTGCTCCAGCGCCTGGAGCACCTCCTGCCCCTCCTTCTTGCACTGACCTCGGTGCCTGCAGAGATGCTTCTCTCACATATTCTCCCTCCTCTCTCCCAACCAAACTTGATGTTTTGGCTTTTTTTCTCTTTCTAAAATACACTACCCCAGAGGTGCTACCACCATTGCTGATGGGCTCAGCCTTGGCCAGTGGTGGGTCCATCTTGGAGCCAGCTGGCATCAGCTCAGTTGGACAAGAGGAAGCTTCTGGCATCTTCTCACAGAAGCCACCCCTGTAGCTTCCCTATGACCACAAACTTGCCACACAAATACATAACACAGCCCTTATTTTGTGAGAAGTACCGTCTGCTCAGGCCCACATTGATTTGATCAGAACTCAATCAGTAGTGCAACTTTACATTTATTTCTTAGGTGTGAAGCTGAAACAACAGTCCTAGAGGCTTTTTTGAATCTTTGTGACCTGTGTTGTTTGGGTATAAGAACAAAGCACATTTATTTGATGCCTGAACGGTCTTAACAGAGCTAAATATCTTAGAAAATCTTTATTTAGATTTCATTGCAGCAGAATCTAATTAACAGTTGTATATTAAAGACTTGAAAGTCTCTGATCTCTTTGAAAATCACCAATACTGCCAAAACTGCAAACTCATAAAAACAAGGAGACTGATTTACATTGAGAGATCTTTGCACTGAAGTAGTTGATGCAATTTCTTTGAAAGGGAAATAATAGCTGTAATGAAAAACTAGCAGAAACACAAAAGTGATTAGAGGGCCAAATCTCTGTGAAAGCATGAAATATTGGAAGAATTAATAATGAAGGGACTTGCCAAGTGTAAGCAGCAGAATACTTCAGTATCAGTTAGATACTGCAAAGTTTCAGGTATCTTCATGCTGTCATAAGGAGGAAACATATTTATATTTTAACTACAGAGTTAAAAGGCAAAACTGTGCCCCTAGCATGGGTGGGTACCACCCTGCTCTGCCTGGCTGCCAAGTGATGAGGGGGAGCCTGTGGGCTCCAGGTAATGTGAGGCTGTAGCATATTTTTCACATTTCTCTGCAGCAGTACAGGCACTATTCAGTTCACTTTATCTGATGTGAAGAAAGGAAAAAAGAAGTTGCAATACTCCGCTGAAGAGGAGAGCAGAAAGACCCAAGGTCACCTACAATTATCCTAGAATCACAGAATCATTTAGTTTGGAAAAGTCCTCCAAGTTAATTGAGTCCAAACTTTCACCAAACACTACCATGCCAACTAAACCATAGCACTAAGTGCCAGTCATTTTTTTAACATTTCCACGGATGGTGACTCTACTACTTCCACAGATGGCAACTCTACCACTTCCCTGGGCTGCCTGATCCAGTGCTTAAACCACTCTATCAGTGAAGAAATTCCTCCCGATGGCCAACATGAACCTCTCTGGTTATGACTGAGATTGTGCCCTCTTGTTCTGTCGCTGGTTGCCTCAGAGAAGAGACCAACCCCCACTTGGCTACACCCCCCTTTCAGGGAGTTGTAGACAGTAATAAGGTCTCCCCTGAGCCTCATTTTCTCCAGGCTAAACAATCCCTATTTCCTCAGCTCATCCTCATAGGATTTGTGTTCCAGACCTTTCCCTAGCTCTGTTGCCCTTCTCTGGAAATGCTCCAGCATCTCAATGTCTTTCTTGTAGTGAGGGGACCAAAATTGGACACACTCCAGTGCAGCCTCACCAGTGCTGAATACAGGTGGATGATCATTGCCCTGATCTTGCTGGCCATATTTTTGCTGACACAAGCCAGGATGCCATTGGCCTTCTTGGCCACCTGGGCACACAGTGACTCATGTTCTGTTGGGCTCTCAATAAGCACCCCCAGGTCCTTTTCCACAGGGCTGCTTTCCAGCCACTCTTTCCCAAGCCTGTAGCAGTGCCTGAGGTTGTCATGACCTAAGTGCAGGACCCAGCACTTGGCTTTGTCGAACCTCGTACAGGTGGGCTCAGCCCATTGACCCAGCCTGTCCAGATCCCTGTGCAGAGCTTTCCTGCCCTCCAGCAGATCAATACTCCCAACCAACTTAGAGTTCTCCACCAACTTACTAAGGCTGCGCTCAATCCCCTCCTCCAGGTCATCAGTAAAGATGATTAAACAGGATGATTTTGTAACGCTCCGCCCTTCAAAATTCTTGTCTTCTGGCTCTCTTACCAGAAGAAAGTACAAGTTTAGAAATAAAAACAAAAAAATTTCATGTGACTTTGCTTTTATTTATCATCTTTTTGTTCCTATTGCTCCGTGGTAGATGACTAATTTCCCCTTCAGCCCTCAGGGGGGACTGACAGTACAGCATGACCCCCAGCTATTTCAGGAATAGCTCTTCATTTTGCAAGGAGAAACTTCCCTGGATGCAGAATGTGCAGCACAGTCTTCATACTGTGTCTTTCTTAGATGCAGCTACTGACCACACACAGAACGTGAAAAGGCCTACGGCTACCTTTTAGCAGGTTAAATGGTTCCAGAATAGGATGAAGACCTGTAACTTCTTGTCTTCTGTCCCACAAGCTCTTTAGGTTTGGAGAGGACATCTGACCATGACTGTTGTACAAGAAAGAGAAGCCCTGCACTTACCTACCTACCTGCATGAGTTCCCTCTAATCTTGCAACCTGTAGCATCTGCCCAGGTCCCACCACTCGGCACTTGGGCTTTTAGATCCCCTCCAAGGAATGCCACAGCCACACAAGGAGAAAATATAGTGATCAGTGCAGTAACAGGCAAATATTCAATGCAATTCTGATGAAGTCAAACAGTTGTTTTATATTTGATCCCAGCAATTTTTTGGTGAGCAGTGAGATGCAGCCGTACTCTGACACTGCAGAAATGGAGAAGTCAGAAGTAACTACAGGTTAATTAGACCATGAAGATTGCAAACTTAGTTTTTTTCCTTTCTGCGTGGAGCTCTGATGTGTTTTCTATAGCTTTTCTCTGAATTTCTTTCTTTTTCTTTTTCTTTTTCTTTTTCTTTTTCTTTTTCTTTTTCTTTTTCTTTTTCTTTTTCTTTTTCTTTTTCTTTTTCTTTTTCTTTTTCTTTTTCTTTTTTTTCTTTTTTTTGACTCAGAGCAGTTGGGAAATATTAGCCCTCCAGAAACAAGTTTTGCAGGAAAATCTAATTACATACACTATATTTCAACTCAGAGCACATTTTACAGTATACTTTGAAAACAAAGCTACTAGTTATGGTGCTAGAATGTTATTACTGATAATAACATTCTAGCACCATAACTAGTAGCTGATGTTATAATAGGGATTTTTTGTCTGACCTGACTCCTATCTCACCACTCTGTCGGACTGGTTGACTTTTGCAAAGTCTGATTAAGCATTAACTCAAAACATAAATCCTAAGGAATTTTCCCAGTCACATCAACATTTACTAGTTTTCTGCCATGCATAAAAACACCATTCTGCAATATCCCATGCTGTTGCTTTAGTGAATGAATGCAAAACACTCTTGGAGCCATGGTAAATACAGACTTTTACATGGAGACACTTAATTTATTCCAGCTGCATAATCTCTTGTCTATTGCAATGTCCTGTATTTTCCTAATCAAACCACCTGTTGTTTCAGATAAATGCATAAAACTACTACCTGTTTAAAGTTTACAGTCCAAAGAGGACACAGTAACAAGATGGTCATTCAAACTGTATTCTCCAAACAGATAGCTTAATTCAATTTGATATTCAGATGAAAGACAACTGTTCAGTTGGACAGAGAAGCAGCAGAAGCAGCTTGGTAGCCTGGATTCCTAGCAGGAAGAAAGTCCTCTGCTTTTTAAATCTAGGCTGTTCTCACAGTTGGAAACACAGCCTTAGGAAACAGCAAACAGATTCTCCCAAATATGGGGAGCTGCACAGTTTCCAAATAAGGAATTCTCCACCGAGTCTTAAACAAAGGAAATCATCTGCTTTTCCTACTGTAAGTCGAATGAATCATTTTTCCCCTAGAAGAGACTTAACTATACTTTCCTAGATGAACACATTCACTTCAGCATTTTGAAGGACCTGAACTTTCAGTTTTGTTTTTGCAAAAGGATATAGAAACAAAGCCTCAAGTCCCAGTAGGCAGACTTGTTTCTCTAGCTTCTTTGTATTGCCTGCCCCAATTGCTTGGGAGAACCTGTTTGCAGCAAGAAGCTGAAAAGCACTTAAAAAAAAATACAAACTGTCTGATGTTTGTAGAGAGTATGACAAATATCTGCTACTGCTCCCAGAACAAAGGGAACAAACCCAGATGTGTACAGCTCATTAGGAAAGGGGAAAAAAGTCAACCACTGTCTAATCTGCTTTTGCTCTATTAGCCTTTTGCTGAGTAACAGGCTTTATGAACCTTACAAGCAAGGTCAAAGATTGTTACACTCACATGAATGTGAAAAGCTGCCTTAGAGCTCAGAGCTGATATGCCCTTGCACTCCAGTTCCAGCAAAGACACCTCTACCTCTATGTTATTTGTAATGCCAGCCTGTGAGCACGTGGTCAAAGCTCACAATGTGTAAGTCTACAGTTCCCACCTGGAGTTAGGATTTTTCTCCTATAGAAGTGCTTTGTATCAAGTTCTTACTTGCAACTTTCTTAGAGCTGTTTTAGCCCACAGGCAGATCTCTCAATTACTGTTGCAAGATCTCCCAATAAAATCAGGACCAAATTACTAGTGATATTTTTTCCCTTGGAGAAGCTGGTAAGCAATCAGACATAGTGGGAGCATGGCCTCTGACCAGCCTACATCTTAAACATCCTTCTGATACCTTTGTAGACAGCAGTGGCTTCAGCAGGTACTCCAGCCCACTCTGTCCTTGGAAAGTGCCAGCAGCTTCCTAGTGATGCTTCCTCAGAATTGCCTGCAAGAACAAATAGAGTTAGGCCCTATAAAGAAGGCAACATAGCTGGAATTTCCATGCATGCCATCTGACGCTCACTTTCCATTTCTAAAATTCAGGGCTAGGTCTCAGTTCAGAACATTTTTCAGCTCCAGCAGAGACTGGAGTTCCTCAGACTTTTTTTGCTGGTAACAACAGCACAATCAACTAACAATGTGAAAGGAATACTGGAACGAGTGAAAAGGTTGTTTTTTGCTTTAAGGAAATAATGTCCTCATTCCATAAGGTTTCCTCTTCTACTTGGAGAGAGGAGAAAGGTTTAGAGGTAAGAGAGGATATTGACACTTCTCCTCTTTCACTTCCCTACAACACAATGGAGGGAGTTGTGTTCCACATCTGGTCTCAAAGTGAGCACTGGACAAAGCCCACCCCTGTTGCAGTTACACTCTCTCAATAACTTTCTCTCAGCTGTGTTCATCCCTGGGAAGGTGCTCTCTTGCCAGGATGTTCTTGCCTCCTCCCACCCACTCACCCACCCGAGTTTCCCTGGCAGCTGTGTCTTAGCCTTGCTCCAGCCCTTAGGATATCTCCACCTACCACTTCCTGCCATGAAAACCTTTTAGATTTATACCAGATCTGCTCGCTTGGATAACGAGACAGCAAATGCTGAGCTGTACCATCTCTCAAAGGCACAGATGGGGGATGGGATGCAGAAGTGGCTTAACATACCAAGGCAGCTCTTTTTCTGCTTGGGTTCTAGGGGATCAGCACACATCGAGAACGGAAGCTGTTTCAGCAGCCCTTAAATTCCTTTGATTCATTCCAGCAGCCCCAATAGTATGCAAGAATCACCACAGTGAACACTCACTGCACAAGTACTGGTGTGGGAGTGTTTATGACTGTGCTATACAGCACTCAAGATGCGACAGTTCTCTGCTCCCATTGTGATCCTTCACAATTCTTCAGCTGCTGTGGCCTGGCCTTGATGTAATCCTTAGTCACTGACAGGGCTCTTATGCTCTTCCCTGGTTCAGAGCATGAGAACAAATACACAGCTCTACTCTAACCAGGTGTGGAGGTTGCAAAAGCTTGTAAGAGAGAAAGAAGCTGGGAGAAGGGGCAGGAAGAAGTGAGCTGTGTAGTTGTGTGGAGATCAGGAAAGCAGCTGCAAGGGGCTGCAGTCCTTTGGAAAGAGGTGTTACACAGGAAGCTCAGCAAGAAAGAGGAGTGTGCTTCGGACTTCTTGACATCTTTTTTTGTGGAAAAAGGAGTGAATTAGTTCAACGCATCGTTATTCAGGAGGTGACTTGTTCAGTTTGCTGTATTCCAAGTTATTAAAAATGGAAATACGAAAAACGAAATCAATTTTCCAGACTCAATCCATCAGTGACTGAAAGGAAACAAATATTTTCACATTCTATTTCCAGCAGGTATATCATTTAATGTTGCAACACTGTAATGTTTGGGCTGTAAATGTTTCAGGGAACTTGAAAGAAAACTATTTCCATTGGATTTTAAATCACAGAAACCTTTCTATTACTATGAAATTCTCACATGGTACAAAAATGAGCTTTGATGCTTTTAAATTTAGCACTTTGTTATTTACCTCATAACATTACAGCAGGAAAGGGTTCATAAATACTGAGTATTACACCACAAATAATGTCAAAACAATGAATGTTGAGATTCCTAAAGAGAAAAACTGTAGGTTTATGACAGTAGGCAGCAGGGACAGAAGAGACAAAGAGAGAAGGTAATTTATTAAAAACTGAACATTATACAGAAGCAAATATATGACTGTGTTTCTAATAATGTAGCTCTCAGAATCCTTTTGAATCCCTTAAGACTTATGTGTGGAATGCAATATATGCCAGAGGCCCAAACCAAAGAACGTATACAAATACTTCAAGGAATTAATTATAAATACTGTAAGATTCCTGTGTGTAGTGTAAATTATTGTCACTGCAATTTCAAGGCTCTTTATGCCTGAGATGAATAAAAGCAAGTTTGCTCTGTTCCCAGAATGCAGGAATATAGCTGTGAAATGAGCAACATCCATCAAAATAAAGGCCTGTGAGGATTCTGAGATTCTGCTCCATGGCATGATAAATTAGGCCTTTTTCTCCTTACTTTTACTGGCTTTCTTATACTAAGAAAACCTCATTGCTGACCAAAAGCCCTGTAGATTTTTCCCCACAAGAGACCAGTTATACATTTCCTAACTGCCCTACATTTCTATCTCTTGTTTCCTGGAGAGTATATGTCCCGACCACACTGGCCTAATTGTCATCATAAAACTATGCCCTGTTCAGTTTCTGCAACACAAAACAAGATCCAAATCCAGGAAAGGGTTCATGGCTGTGAATCCATTAAGGAGACTTCCTCCAGTCCAGAGTTAGTTAAGTAAGATCCTGAGCCTCAAAGATTTAGATGTCTAACTTGTATTTAAAGGTACCTAATTACCTTTAAGAATCTGAGCCTAAACCCCTTAGCCCCTTGGGGTTAACTTGTGGCTCTCTCCTTAGCATTTCTTACAGCTCTTTTGGAGAGATCCCTGTTCAGTTTGCTGACATTAGGCATTTCAGGAGGGAACAGGGCTCATTTCAAATCTGTGGCTGCCATACGTTAAATGCTAAGGTTATTCAAAGGAGGGCTGGCATCTTTTAAATCACCAGTGTGAATTTACCTTCTCGTTTCTATTGTCTTTGCACACACCTGAAACCCTTCTAGTGTCCCTTCTTCTTATGCTTTCCTCCTTTTATATGCTTCAATACAACAACTTCTTCCATGAGGCCTACACAACACGCTGCTTTCCTCTAAGAAGCAGCAGACTTTTCTTCCCTCTCCTCCTTTGCAACATCCTTACTTTGGAATCCCTCCAGTAAGCTCCTTAAGCACATGGAGTCACAAGTACTTAGCACAGAAGAGAATTACATAAATAATAATAATAATTAATAGCCCATAAATGGAACCTTAAGGGACTTCTAAGCTTCACATGTGCTTGGAAAGCAACTCTCTGAAACTATTTAATTTGGGTGAGAGTTCTTAGCAGCAATATAATAATCAAAATATCAAACAAGTTTATACAGTTACATAGCCAAATAGGCTTCTGCACAAGGAAATATCTGTATATAGTTTGGCTGTGGCAGAGCATTGCCCATCCCAGATTCCTGAAGTTGACTTTTAAACAAAGTTTGCAGGGAGTGTGTAGGATGTGCTACTCTTCTGTACTACTCACTTGAAACTGGGTGCCAGGTTGGAGGAGTGAATCATTTGGAAGCAATGGATTTCCTTGAGTTTCCTAGAATGAGATATGACATAATGCATGCAGTTACATAGCACTAGCAATACACTGTTGATGCCTATATTTAATGCTCTTGATTTTTTAAAGTTACATGATTCCAATAACCCTGGTGTTTGTAAAAACATTTTGTTCTCCGTTTTCATGGAAGATTTCAGTATCAAAATAGTGAACAAAATGATTAACTGTGCTGCTGTGGCTTCTGGTCTTTCTTGTGACTGAAATGTTGCTTATGTGTAGAAAAATGTAGATATCCTTGAATGAATAATGATTTTTGTTTCAGACCAATTTGACTACAATATCATCCCCACACTGATCAGCAGTGGGACCTTCAAGGAGATGCTAATCGCTGAGTTTTCCATTAAATATGTTACTTTAGTAAAATCTTGAATGGTTGAGAGTGTTGGACTGCACTCGGAAAAGAGCTGTCCTGGAAACGCACATTCCCAGTGGCTCAGAAATAGGCCACAGACCCTTTCCCTGGCACGGCGCACGCTTGTGTGCTGGCCACCACTTCCCACTTCTGCTCCTGGGAAGCCACCAGTGTGCTTTCCACAGGGACACAGAAATATCCTGGGGAAAACCAGCCTCCCCCTGGAAAAAAACAAGCTGCTGTTGCTAGTCCACCAGGGATGGGGAAAACTGGCTTGGAAAGGGCTGCACTGAGGCGCTCAGCCCCTCTCACAGGCCATTCCCTAAGCTTGCGTAATCCTCCGGGGTGAAAAACAAAGATTTGCCCCTATCATCTCCCCATTTCTCTAAGTTTTTCCCCAGGCCGGGGAGGCCTCCGGGGGGATGTCAGGGCGGGCAGGGCCGCTCCCGCCTCTCCCGCCCAGCAGCGGGAGGGAGGTGCCGGGCGCCTCAGCGGCCGCTGCCGCCATGGAAACGTGATCCCGCCCGGCGGCTGCCCGGGGCCGCGGGCACGGCATGCCCGGCCCGGCCCGGCCCGGAGCTGGGAGAACCCGAGAGAACTTAGCCCCAAACTGAAAGAAAGCAGCGCCACGCAGGGTTGGCTTGTCTGCGGGGTTTTTTGTTTAGTGGGGTTTTTCTGTTGTTTTGTCTGGGGTTTTTTGGGGGGGGGAGGGTTGGGGTTTTTTTTTTCGGGGTGGGGGCGATCGTTCAAATGTAGGCAGCATTTAGTCACCATTTGTTCTATTTATTTAATTTAATTAACATAGGGAAGCGGCAGCGGGCCGAGCTGGTGGGTTGTTTTTTTTTTTTTCCCCTGGGTGAAAGAGGAGGAATTGAGGGGGGGAGGCAGCGCTGGGGGCAGGCGGGCCGGAGGTGACAGCGCTGGAGAGAGGATGAGGCGGGATAGGGGCGGCTGGAAGGGGCGAGCGGGCGCCCATGAAGGCAGATGGTGCTGCAAGGCTCCTCCTTCCGTGTCTGTGGACACCGGAGTGTGGGGGCTGGAGCTGCGTGGNGAGAACCCGAGAGAACTTAGCCCCAAACTGAAAGAAAGCAGCGCCACGCAGGGTTGGCTTGTCTGCGGGGTTTTTTGTTTAGTGGGGTTTTTCTGTTGTTTTGTCTGGGGTTTTTTGGGGGGGGGAGGGTTGGGGTTTTTTTTTTCGGGGTGGGGGCGATCGTCCAAATGTAGGCAGCATTTAGTCACCATTTGTTCTATTTATTTAATTTAATTAACATAGGGAAGCGGCAGCGGGCCGAGCTGGTGGGTTGTTTTTTTTTTTTTTCCCCTGGGTGAAAGAGGAGGAATTGAGGGGGGGAGGCAGCGCTGGGGGCAGGCGGGCCGGAGGTGACAGCGCTGGAGAGAGGATGAGGCGGGATAGGGGCGGCTGGAAGGGGCGAGCGGGCGCCCATGAAGGCAGATGGTGCTGCAAGGCTCCTCCTTCCGTGTCTGTGGACACCGGAGTGTGGGGGCTGGAGCTGCGTGGGGGGACCAGTTGTGCGTGGGGAGGCAGACACAGACGCCGGAATGTGAAAACAGGGTTTCTGAGCAAGGCAAAGATACGCAGTGGGTTGAAGGGGAGGGATCTAAAGCATGCGTTAGAAGTACAAAGGCAGCAGGACTACTCTTCGTCAATTCCTCCCGAGCTTGGAGGAGGGCCCTTTACCCCGTAGGGGCCGACTGACCACAGCCGGCGTGGCCTCAGGGACAGCTGCTGCGCAGACCTCTGCCTCCAGCTCACACCATCCCTCATCCCGTGCACTGCCCTCTGCTAATCCTGCCCACAACCAGGGCAAGGAGCGGTGGAGCGGCTCATCACTGCTGCAGAGTTGAGGGGAGTGGGATGTCCTCTGCCCATGGATCAGCTGGGCTGGAAACGTGGAGCTGTGCCCACAATTTGCTATTCCTCTGCTGTCAACAAATAACAGCGAGAAACCGTCAAGCCCTTGCACTGCTCATCTGTGTAAAAGATGGCAATTTGCCACTGACAGAGGTTAATCCTCCAGCTCAAATGGCAGAAGGCCATGTTGTGGAGTTACAGCATTCGTCAAGCCTGCTAATGATCTTGTGGTGACATACATGAATTCAGATGACGAGTATCTTCTCTTTGCTTTAAATATGACCTGAAAGATTGTGCTGCAGGATTTGTTCTTACTTTATTCTCCTCCTGCATATATGCAGCATGTTGCAGGCTTCAATGGTGGATTGTGTGTTGTTTTCCACATAGTGCCTGTGTTCCTCAGTGCTTGAGGTGGATGGTGCTCTGGGGATGAATTGTAGCTGGGCACTGAAGAGGGATGTTATCTGGATGTCTCCTGTTCTTGTTTTACAAAAACTGAACTATGGTACAGTAAGCGATGTGAGGGAGGTATGATGGAGATGGGATGGTCTCAGGAGCAAGATAGTTCAATGCTGCTTGGCAGAAATGGAATCTCTTCTTGTCTGCGTGACAGAGCTGCTTACACAACTCTGGGCAGCAGCTTCAACTCCAGTTTGCTGGCCACTGCAGGTATGTGCCCCATTCTCAAATATCCAACCTGCACTGTCACAGCTACAGCTGAGGTCACCAGACTTCTAGTCCCAATAAAGTGAGTGCAAAAAAGAAAAAAAAAAAAAAAGCTAAGTACTTTGAAAAAGTAAGCAGAAAAAGAGTTGGAGGTGTCTCAGACTGAAAATCCAAAGTACTATGTCCCTTGTTCATGTTCTTTATCAGCCTTAAGGTTTATTTGGAAGGATGTTGAGATACTTGAGCGCGTCCAGAGGAGACAGCAAGGCTGGTGAGGGGCTTGGAACACAAACCCTATGAGGAGTGACTGAGGGAGCTGGGATTGTTTAGTCTGGAGAAAAGGAGACTCAGAGATGACCTTCTCACTCTCTACAACTTCCTGAAGGGTGGTTGTAGCCAGGTGGGGGGTTGGTCTCTTTCTCCAGGCAGTAACTGACAGAACGAGAGGACAGTCTTAAGCTGTGCCAAGGGAAATACAGGTTGGATATTAGGAAAAGGTTTTTTACTGAAAGAGTGATAAAGTACTGGAATTGTCTGCCTGGGGAGGTGGTGGAGTCACCATCCCTGGATGTATTTAAAAAAAGACTGTATGTGGCACTTGGTGCCATGGTTTAGTTGAGGTGTTAGGGCCTGGGTGGGACTCAATGATCTTGAAGATCTCTTCCAACCTAGTGATTCTGTGTGGTTCTGTGATTCTGTAGATGAAGATTTTCTATAGTATCAAAGCTAGATTCTGTTCCTTCATGTCACATCTGCCCTTATGCTGTTCCCTGCTCTGTGTGGCATCTACCAATTCCACAAATGCACTAGTGAAACTGTCTGTGGGCTTGCAGTACAGATGATTTACAACGCTGGCGTAAAAATTGTAAAATTACAATTGCTTTTTTTTCAACTTTTTATCAGCTACTATGGAGGCAGTGAACTGTGCTGCCAGAGTGCGAGTGGGAAGCTGGAGACAGGAACAGAGAGGGAATGTCTTCATTTGCTTTTGCCATGGGAAGAAATTTTCCTGTAACAACACTGTGAATCCATCATCACTCAAGTAGTAACACTGGTATGAAAATTTGCCCCTCTGCTCTTGAAGGTGTCTAATAACATCTACATTAGTGTTGGGAGGGGACTGTACCCTCTGAGCCCCTGAGGAACACCCATGAATGATACTCTGTGCAGAACACAATTGGGGCAACATTTGGCTTATGAAGATGCACAAACACAGGCAGAACAGAAGAGAAATCAAATTACTGAGCAGGCACTCACCAAGTGGTCAGTGGCTGTTCTGCTCACCAATGATGCTAGAATCCCACAGGAAAAAAAAACACCTTAGAGCATCACATATAATTACAGACTGCATGCTCACATAGTTGTGCAAGAGGCACAGTTCTAAACCAGCATTTGACTAAAATAGTAATATCCTTTGAGATATTCTGTTTATCCAAAAATACCTCTCTTCCCATTTAAACCTGGTCAGGGCGGCTGTTTTTCCGTTTCAACCTGCCTGACTGAGGCACCTGGGAGGGTGCTGCAGGCTGAGAGAAGCATCCTGGAGCCCGAGGAGTGACAGTGAGCTCTTTTGGGATTCCAAGTCCTCCCTGCTGCTGGGGCAACCCATCCCAGCCCATTGCTTCAGCCAGTCCCTGCTGCTGCCTTCATTTCCTTCCTCTGAGCTGCACTGTTGGAGAGAGGCAGGCTGCACTCCCCAGGAAAAGGCAGGCAGCCTCTGGGATACATTATTGATATGCTGGGGGAGACTCTTGCTGGAAGGCAGTGAGAGAACAGGGCAGTTGGGCCCCATGAGAGGATGGCTTGCCCAGACAGAGATCAATATGCTTCAGCAAACCAGGGAGCAGGCGCTGGCAAAGCCAGAAGTTTCCTTTGTTCTGTTTTTCTTGTGGAAAAAATAGACAAGCAAATAGGCTTAAGGATTCTGGGTATAGAGAAGGGAATAACCTCTTTATTTACAGAGTAGCACAACCCATCCAGCAGTGACAGTTTTAAACCAGACTTTTAAGTTTGTGTGTAGCTGAGGAAATGGTGACTAGTAAGGGTGGGGAATCTAGAGAGTTTAGTGCATGTCTCTTGGGTTCCTTTTGGTTTGAAATAAGGGTAGCTTCAGGGACAAGTGGCCAAGTTCCCAAGTCAGTATTTTGTGGTTTTACAATCACACTTTCAAAAATGTTTTCTTGTTCCTGTTGCTGTGTGAAAGATCCACCAAAATAACTCTGAAGATTGCCAACACACCAGGCAAAAGAATAAAATACTACTAATAGCATCTGTTTTAAAGTTTGTGTGACATACAATACCAGGAGACAAATAGATTTGAAATGCAAGTGTGTTTTCTATTGTTTTTAATTCGACAGTGACTCCTTAAGAACATAACATTGCCTCCAGAGTTTATTTTACAGTTCACAGTAAATATGAGTTAGGCTGCCAAGCGTGGTTGCTTTGTTTTGGGGTTTTTTTCTTTTTCTTTTTTTTCAGTTGCTCCTAAAATCATGGTCTAAAAACTCCTAAAATGCAGATTGAACTGCTGAATGGTTTTGGAAGGACTGGGTTGTCATGTCCCCACAGCACCCCATAGTCTGCTTTATTGTTGCACAGTTGCCTGTAAGTCTGTTTGTAAGTCAAATGAATTGTTTTCATAACTATTTTTTCTCTTCTGAAAAACACTTCCTTTTTTTTTTAATTTTAATAACTACAATACAAAAATAATGAGCTAAACAGCGCACAAGTGGTGACTGATGAGTTCATGCTGACAGCATGCTTCTTGGGATGGCTTTGGTCCATACAGCCCATACTTCTCAGTCAGTGCCCAGACACAAGCCAGAAACTGTTCCTGGGAGACATCATGGAGGCTTGTTTTAGGAGACAAGGAAAATGCTGCCACATGGACACAAGCTGGGCAGTGCCACTGGCCTTTAGAGTCAGAGGACAGGCACTAAACCTGTTCAGTCTAATACAGATGTAACTGTCATCAGGTAAGTAGTAGGAAAAGCTACTACAAATTTCAGCTTCATTAAGTGCTTAGCTGTCCTGTGTAATGATCCTGGTCCTCTGCAGAATCTGCTAGGAGGGTCTCAACTGGTGGAACAGCATGGAGCTGCTTGCATGGATTCTTTATAGAGTATATAGTGATTTAACTTAAAAAATACAGATTTCAGCAGCACCAGATATATCTGACTAGTCTTCTTTTTATCAAATAATATGTATTTCTTCTAGGGTGTGAAATATAGACTACAAGGTAAAGGGAGAAAGGAGATGGATATAATCTGTGTTTTCTTCTCCTACTACAAGTCTGTAACCTCTGGCAGAGTGTCATGTCAGCTGGGCACTTTCATGCCTCAGACATTACTGCTAAGCCTTCCAGCATTTCTCTGTGAGAGACCAATCGGAAGGAGAAAGGAGATGTCAGGAACCTGTCTCCTTCAGCATGTCACTTCAGCTATTCAGACACTAAACTTAGGGATTTAGCTGTAAAACAACAAAATAAATTCCAGTTTCCCTTCTTCTCCCTCCCCAAGCCCCCTGGGTTCTCCCTAAATAATGTCTGTGGTCACCCATTTAGGTTATTTGCAAAGTTTCCACTTACCACAGTAATTTCATAGGAATGACAGTGTTCCTTCAGTGCTTTGTGATAATAAGAACAGAAATAGGGAATGAAAAAAAAAGACCAGAGGAGATTAGAGGCCTCACCTAGAACTGCTCTTTTACTAAGTAGCCTGAGCAGAGTGTCAGGGAAAAGCCAGGCAGTACTTCATCCTGAGCTATCACATCACTTAAGACTGAAAGCAATTACTGACACTTTTGCAGGACTAAGACCATATTTAGGGTTGAATATGTTTGTTCAGGCAAGAAGTCTGTTTATGCAGTCAACTTCAAGACATTTAGTTAGTCTGATTCATAGGTTGTCACATCTGAAAACAGTAAAGTCCAGTTGAATTTGGAAACAGAACTTGAGGACCCATGTGCACCTTAAAACTGCCTTCCTTGAGAAGAAGACAGTGAATACAAGCTCTCACTTGTAAAATAGTCATGCCTTAAAATCCCTGAGGTTTTGCTCCTCACTCCTTCTGTTAGGCTGTATGAATACCTGGGGGCTTTAAATCACAGAGTTTCCCTGGATAAGTGTCTTGATGACCTGAAGCTTCATCAGAGCAGTATCCTTATACCCTGCAACAGCTGTCTGTAGAAGACCAGGTGGGTCGTGCAGTTGACATGCCTGTAAAATCCAGTAACAAGCTCACCTGCTACATACTTAAGATAGGGGTTTTTTTAAGGCAGGGAAAATACAAATGTTAAGGAAAAGCTAATATGCATGAAGTATTGTGTGCAATTTGGGGCACCACAATATAAAGGTGTTATAACGCTATTCCAGAGCATCCAGAGGAGAGCTATGATGATGGTGAAGGGCCTTGAGGGGAAGCCATGAGTGGCTGAAGACACTTGGTCTGTTCAGCCTGGAGGAGACTGAGGGGAGACCTCCCCTCAGTATAGAGCTTCATTGTGAGGGGAAGAGGAGGTACAGGCACTGATGTCTGCGCTGTGGTGACCAGTGACAGGATCAGAGGTAATGGCCTTAAGTTGTGTCAGGAGAGGTTTAGGTTGGATATTAGAAAAAGATTCTTCACCTAGAGGGTGTTTGGACCCTGGAACAGGCTCCCCAGGAAAGTGGTCACAGCACCCAGCCTGACAGAGTTCAAGAAGTGTTTGGACAATGCTCTCAGGCCACATGGTGTGACTCTTGGGGATGGTTCTGTGGAGGGCCAGTAATGCCTTGGGAAGGCTGACCTGGAACAGAGACTGGACAGAGCTAGAGAAAAAGTAGATATTTATTGAAGGGCCTTTAAGGGTACACCTTGGGCAGCACAAGAGCCTGGCCATGGCTACAACCAAGGTGGACTTAAAATGGTCACAAAAATGGACGACTGGTCACGAGGCCTTACACTTTTATAAGTTTTGGTCCATTTGCATATTGGGGGTTAATTGTCCAATTACAGCTTCAGGTTGTGAAGTCCCATCCTTCTTGTTTTCTCTCTTCAGTCCACCATTGTTTATACTTTTGGGCCTGAGACTTGTACTCGTTGTCCTTGGTCTTCAGCAGGAAGGGATTTGTTTTGTCTACCTACTCTGTGAAGAGAGCTTACTAGCACTTGATATGAGGCTCAGAACTAGGCAGCACAGAATCTGAAAAACATGAAAGCTAAAACTTAAAGCATCACCAGGAGCTGGACTTGGCGATCCCCGTGAGTCTCTTCCAACTCAGGATACTCCATGACTCTATGCATACCGTAGTGAAGGAGAGCTACTTCCAGCACAAAGCTGGATGTGTGTGGAATCAGGATGTAGTAGTCCAGATTTGCACAGGTAACGTGCTGAATTCATATACACCTTTTTCTTGGGAGTTTCAAATGGCCAAAGGTGCCTCTTGGATTTAGGTATTCAATTTGCAGTGGTACCAGGGTGCTTAAAAGCAGTAATTAGAAGTACAGATTTACTGTTAAGGCACAAAGAGCAGAGCTAAGAGACTCTGAGTAATAATTCTATGCCTCAAAGCGATGCCAGTGTGTGGTCCCAGCTCCCATAGCTGTGCACCATTTCAGCAAAATGGTGTAATGCCACATCCCTGGGAGTGTTCAAGGCCAGTTTGGATGGGGTGTTCAGCAACCTGATCTAGTGGAAGGTGTCCCTGCACAGCAGTGGGGTTGGAATTAAATAGTCTTTAAGATCCCTTCCAAGCTAAACCATTCTATGATTCTTGAACAACTCCAACCACTGTGCTTTTGTAAATTGGATTTAAAGCTACTGGGCTTTCCTTATCAGCATGGAGGAGGAAAAGCACCCTGAAATATTTGTTGATACTACTCTTTATCTTACAAGGAGGGCCATCTTTGGCTTGACCCAAAGAAACTTTCAGTGCTTCAGAAATGAGTTGTCACTGCTTTTGCATTGCTCTTAACTGGAATGCTTTCCGTGCCTGGCCTTATAAGTGTCAAAAGCCTCCAGCCTAAAGTCTACAGCCACATAACTCTCTGTTCCCCTTTTTATTTCAGTCTTTTCTCAGAACCTCAGAATACAGAAATATGGTTAAATTTTCCCAAACAGTTCTAGTAATCAAATATGAAAACAGTAGAAAAATCTGTCTGTGAAGTTAAAGAATATCGTAGAGAAAATTCAAGTGGATTTTTGAATAGCATAGTTTTAAAGCTAATCAGTATCTAGAAATGCACTTCATCTGTAACTTCACTTGAAAACCACTTCTAAAAGAAAACACTCCTGTTTCTGCTTTTTCTTAGTTCTGGGGTGCTTGCAACAGCTTCTATTTTGTGTGGTGAAATTAGTGTATTAGGCACGGAATTGAAAGAAACTAAACAATACTTGTGCTTTGTTTATCTTATTTGCTGACTTCTTGCCTTTCAGACCTTTCTGTCCTTTACAGAAATAACACTCCTTTACTCTTTTATTTTGGGGCCAAGCCACCAGCCCCTTGGAACACTTTAGACAATAGCAACCTCTCCCATCCCTCTTTTAAAAGCCCAGTGGACTGAACTTGTTAAACTTTTTTTCTGGAGTCTCATGACATATGAAAGGGAGAGGCAAGGACAGAAGGCCTGAACGTAGTAAAGGGATAAACTACAGTGCACAGTGGGGTAGCCAACATATATAGAAGATGGCTAAGGATGGTACAGAATGGCTGAAGAAAGAAAAAAACCAAACCAAATATAAAACTTATTTTAAGACCCTTTCAGCAAAGCACTTGTGTGCCTATTTTATGGTGCTGGGTTTTGTGGCAGTGCTTTACAGAGTCTGTCAGTCAGACCCTTAAAAAAATCTTGGCTTTCACCCTACTCAGTGACATTGCCATCTGAGCCAAAGATTTTGCTGCCTTTCCCTCCTTTACCTGAACCCCTTGGAAAGTTCTTCCTCTTGCTCCCCTTTACTCCACACAAGGTGCTTGTTAGCTGTCCACTACCTTCTAGTCCTTTACCATTCTGGGTTTCATCATATCTCTCAGATAATTTTAATATATTTTAGAAATTACTACATTAGAATGCCTCCAATTTTGAAGCCTCTCTTCTTAAACTTCCCTCAGCTGTACATTGGCAGATCAAAGAAGCAGAAATTGTTGCCAGATTAAAACATCTCCCCTGCATCTAAGCACAGCTCTTGATGAGCACAGACTGTCCTATCATTTGTCTGTTCCTTCCCTGTGACTGCTGTCACTACAAGCCCATTTTTCAATTTTCTACCTCATCTTGTGCCAAAAGCAGGACCCAGCTATTAAGGTATAATGAAGTGCATTAGAAGGGCTCAGAAGTTTATCTTTAGAGAGGCCAACAAGCACGAGCCTTTCAAAAAGCAGGGCCAACAAAAGGGTGCCTCCTTCTCCTCCTAAGCAAACAGAGAATTGTAAATTATGCAAAGATGTGAATTACATTCATATGAATGGCATGAGTAATGAAGAGAAGTGTTCTCAGAGTAATGATTACGATTACCTGAACAAACAAGACAAGCAGCTTGGACATCTAACCCTAGTCCTCTTTATGTGCACCATCACTTTCTCCCTAACACCATACATCCTCTCCCATCAAGACTTAATTCAACCTTTGAATTGTGTTTGATCAGAGACAGATCAAAGAAGTTGCCACCAGAGATCTTTGACACATTTTAAAAAGACCTAGTTTTTGATTTAAAAGCAGAAACTTAAAATGTCTGGTGGCCTGTCGTCAGAGACAGTCATTTGCTCAGTTTAAAACATAAAATTCTCTGCTTGCTGTAACCTGCCGGGCCAGGATTCTGATATCCTCAGAAATGGTTTACATGTATGCTGGCCTTCACTGTGCTGAACAAGTAACCAGAACACTTTCAGTTCTAGTATTTCAACACAATGTGTTTGTCTCATGTTCAGGATGAAAACTGAAAAAATGCCCCACCCCTCAGTGAAATATGTAGAAATGTTCTCATGTGGAAAGTTTCATTTTGAAATCTTCCAATTCAAACTAGTCCATTTTGGCTTTGTTTCACATGGAGATGTATACTCACAGGTAGTTTTACTGCTTTTCAGTTCTTGGGGTCTATATCAACTCAACACTGTCACAGCTCTCCTCAGGCTCCATTTCAGCCAGGGAACAGAGTGCAGTGAGGGGAAAAAAACACACCTTGATAAGAACCACCATCCCAAACTTTTTTCTTGTGTGTTCCAACAAGATATGTTTGAATTAAGATGATAGAGTCATTGATCAAATAGTTCATTCTTCTAGGAAAAAAAAAGCTTCTTCACAGTTGCATTTTCCTATGAAAATTTGTTTTGGTGCACATTTTAAAGGAGCTGTAAAATGTGATATATTTTACAATTATTCTCTTATTTATGAATAGACTAAATGTAGACTAAAGACACCCAGATTCAACACTTCAAAGTTTTGGTTAGAAAAGAATGTATTCAAATGTTTACTGAACAGTACTACTATAAACTGAATTAATCTCTACCATAGTTTTCCTAGATGAAAATGTCACTTCCAACTTGATTCTCCCCCAGTGTTCGTAATACCCTCCAGTCACTGGGTACTGTCTGCAGAATAAGCAAAAGAACTCTGTTGTGAAAGAACAAAATCAGCTCCGCCACGAATTGTCAGCTCAGAATAAAAATAAAGTCTCAGAAGGGCTGAGGTTGTAGGACCCCATTCAGAAGTTGCAAGAAGTCAAATTAGTCAAAAATGGACCAAATGGCAGGGAAATGCTGGGTGAAACTGAAGCAGAAATACTGCGGCTTTCATCATATAAAACCTGTATTTTCATTTTCTGTCACAAGTCATTAGAATTGTCAGTTCCTGTTCAGAGAACCTCACTGCTGACCGTACCTCAGTTGGAGGTATGGCTTTTCTAGTTTGATTTGTCTTTGCCTGTGCCTTAAGACAGCTGCACTGAATTTCCCAGTGACACCTGCAGTTAAGATCCCAGCAATGAGAATCCAATAATTCTTCCCATCTGTCTGAAGAGCTATGGTAGCCAAGTGTTTCCTCTGAAGCCCATGTGCATCCTTCTCCCCCATAGCCTTTGTACCTGTGCTCTGATGGTGTTTGAAGTCAGCAAGTGAACAGTTCACACTGCAGAGCCTCCTTTCTGGAGTGAGGGATTGCTGTTGCCTGCATACTCTCCCCTTCCTCCTGATGAAACCTGGAGTAAGAAGGAGGAGTCATGGACGTGAGCTCTGTCCAGCTTCCACTGTGGATAATTACACTAGATTTGACTGTATCCCCTCTGCAGATTTAAGTAGACACAGTGCACAATTCACTTCTCACTAGAGTTTGCCATGTAGTTTGTTGGGTGATTAAGATACAGTTCAGCAAGAAGATAGTGGATAGCCTTTGTGTATCTGTTGAAACATAAACAGCATCTGAGCACAGCCTTGAGTCTTTAGTCTGTGAAAAAAGGAAAGCCCTTACACCTGCTTCTGAAACCTGATTCCTGATGAAACACGCACCACACACTCTGGAACACACCTTGAGATCAGAAGAGAAAAACATCAAAACCCGAGTCAGACCTCTGCAGCTAGTGGGTCACAACTTGGGACTCCTGGTGGCAGGAGGCTGCCCAGGAAGTTCTGACACTCCAGGAAATGCAAGCTGCCAGAACGGCCTGAGAGAGCTCTGCTTTGTACTGGCAACACGGAGCAGAGAACCCCAGAGCCCACATCTCATGGGAGCAACAGCAGAAAGTACCCCTAACCTGTCTGCCTCTCCTCTGTGGGTGTCAAGCACATGATCACATCACACAAAGAGTACATTTGTGCCCACATTTCATTAGTCCTCTGCAAATTTTGGCTCCAGCCCCACCATCTGTCCACATCTTCTTGTTCATGCTGTGAACTAGCAGACTGACCACTCGTCGTATCTCTCACCAGCCTACTGAGATAACTGTTACCACTGTTATTTCAGTAGCCATGCACATAAAACACTATTTCTCTCTTAAAGCCTGGGAAATCAGAACACCACTACCCAGCAAAAATAAACCAACCAAATCAGTGTCAGTCAGGCTTTCTTTTTCTTTCTCTCTGGTCAGTCATAAGAAACTTGAATCACTAAGATAAACAATATATTCCTCTCCTAAACTAGAAGCTTTTGAAGTCTTTGAGGCTGGGACATGCAGCCCTGTGAGTCAATTCATGTCAGCTGTGCCCATCCACACTCCCCAGGAGGGCAGCTGCCCTTTGGAGGTCTTAAAGAGCCTCCCCAGTCTGTGATATATCCCCAGCACACAACGCTCTCCAACACTTGGTTGCCATTTGTTGGCTTGCTGATGCTAATGCTCTGTGAACTCTTTATCAGATGTATTTACTACCGCAGTTGTTAATGTTTTGGGAAAGCACAGGCTGGCTTGAGTTCAAAGGAGAACCACAAGAACAGAAAATAACCCCTGAAGGCACTTATTTCAAGAGTCTGACATGCACCTTCCTAAAGAGAAAGTTGAAAATGCAACATGGTGAGTGGGTGTTGATACTCACAGCTGCAAAGGGTGTTCTAGTGCAGGGCTTTTCAGTTCCGCAGAGTAAGATCCAGTTTCTTGCTCTCAGTGTTAGAATCTTCAATGATATATGAAGTGAAGTATGTACCTGACAGGGAAATACAATTAAACAGTGGGACTGGAGGGTGGAGCTTGTGTGACTAATTGTAATTGATCACCAGGGAACACAGGAGGCATCAATTAACTCACTGCTGTTAAAGATTTTAAAAGAGAGAGAGAAGGCTGTGCTGCGTCACCTGAAATGTGGTGGTGTGTTGAGGAGAGTAGTGTAAGTGAAGGATGTGAGGTAGCAACATCCTGAAGTCTCTTTTCTAATGCAATAACATGTAAATCATTTGTGTGTTTGCAGTGTAGCCTGTGAGGGTGGCAGTGGAAAGATATTCAAGGTTGTGTTGTGATCTAAGAATACAAAACAATGAGGTGCTGCATCTTATGTAACTACTAATGGATTTATTTGAATACAGAGCAGTATAAGAAACAACCACAGTCCCATTTAATTGTAGAAAGTGGTGCATGTGCAAAAGCTTAAAGCTAAAAAACTTAAATGTATTTTGTCACTTTCATTTCTGCAGATGCTTTGTTCAGTGCCTATTAGCACAAAACTCACTTGAAGGAAAATAAAATGAAATCACTTGTTGCTCTTCTAGAATCTCAACTCCTTCACAAGGAGGGGGATAGTGAGGACAACAGGGGACTGCTACTCTGGAGGACATGAAGAGCAGATACTCTTTAAAGCCATGGAGCTTTAATTTTTCTAGATGCGTTGCTTAATAGAAGATTAGTGTAGGCCAGGATGAAAATTACAGTGTAGGTGCTCTCCTACTTCCTTTCTGTGGCTCTTTTTTCCCCTGAGCTCTTGGGGTGCTTATTTGTAGGTGCTTGCCAGGAATTCAGTGAACAAGGGAAAGAAGAATTTTTCCATCATATTTTATGTTTCTTTTAAAATCAAGTTTAATTAACAATATTCATGCTACAAGATTCTTAAATATTTTGTGGAGTTTGGTATTTTCTGACACTCCTTATAACATTCGTAAGTATAGAATAAATACGTGTAGTTGACTACTTCAGATTATCCAGGCCATTCCTTTAGTGTTTCCTTTAGAAAAGAAAATGAAGACAAGATTTTCTTGTCATCCAGGGTCAGTGTGTTTCATACACTCAAAAGGATTTACTACAGTTAAAATAATATTACTTAAAACCAGTGAGGAGAGGAAAAGGTGCATAGGGCTTCAGGTGTTCTTGCCTGGTGTCAGCCCTGTGAGAGAGAGGCTGCTCCAGTGTGTGGGAGCTGCCCTCCTTCTGCAGAGGGATGGGACTGGGCTGGGCAGCTCTGCTTTGCCTCCTGCTTCCCACCAGAGCAGGCAGCCCTGGCTTGTCCTTGGGAGAAGGAGCATCTTCCCTATTGACTTTCCAGCTGCCTCTGCTCTATTCTGACATTTCCGACTGTTCTGCTCAACTCCCTGGCATCTCAGGGAATGCTTCAGCCCTGCCACCAAGCCCGCTCTGCAGGGACAGGGGAAGCAGGGGTCCCAGGAGAGGCTGGTAGAAGGGAGGCAAGGCGATGAACAGGAAAAAAAAAAAGGTGGGTTTTTTTCAGAAGTTAAAAAAAAGAGAAAGAATCAAGGGTCTGCCAGCCACAGGTTTGTCTCTTTATTGAACTCTGCTTAGCCTTGTCATGAAGAGCATACTTAGGGATTCCTCTCTGTAGACTGTGTTTTTTTATTGTATAAAATTGTAACTGTCACTTGTGCAAAAATAAAAATAAGGCATTAGAAGGAACTTTCCATTTGCAACATTTTTACTGGGAGCCAAATCAAGCCTGAGGTAAGCAGAAAGGATTATGGAAGGACACACAACTTAACTGGAGACAAAATGGGGAAATGAAGTTGAAATAAATGTATGTTTTTACACATATATGCAGCAGTCACACAATCAGTCATATGGCAAGAAGGCATGGATCAAAGAGGAAGAGCCTACCATGAGATTAAAGGGGGGATAATTGCAAGCAACCAGAAAGTTTTATAATGGAGGTGATAATAATATACAGCAGAGGAAGGAAATGGCAAGGAACAGAAATGAGGATAAAATGCAAATAAAAGAGATCCTTTGATCCTTCTGGCTTGCTCCTATATAACAGAATTATTTTATCACCCACTTACTTCATTTCCCTTCCACTTTCATCTTGCTTTCCTCTGATAGCTTTCTAGTTCCCCTGCCCTGACACTATACCCGCTCTGCCTCTCTCCATGTCTGGTAGCTGTGCAGTGCAGGATATGTCTTTATCAAGTGCAGGTTCTAAATACGAAACATCTTCAGTGAGGGATTGTACTTCTAATTTGCTGCTGACTCTGGGGAGCAACAGAGCTGGCAGGGGGGGGAACGCAGAAAATCAGCCCATGTAGTGAGCCAAATAGTCTAAGCTCACCCAGAAATGCCAAAACCCCTCACCACCTTTCTGGAGGAAAACACAAATATTTAAAGAAAAGAGAACCCAAGAAAGAAGCAGCCTGGGAGTGGGATTTTGCAAATATTTTTGAAAAATTTGGCTTTTACCAAAGCTGCAGAAGTAAAAAACATTTTCCTTCCTCCTTCCTTCCCTTTTTCTGTATCCTGTTTGGTTTCATAGGTCAAGAGGTCTGTGACCAGAAGGAAGGAACCAACCCTTTTCTAAAGAGGATGTCATTAGAGTCTCCAAACAGAAATCTCTGCACTGCGGCACTGTAGGCAGCCTGGTCAGCCCTGGCTGAAAACTCAGGCTAAACTTGGTTACGTGAGTCACCACTTCGCTGACTTCATACTGCAGGCACGACGGGAAGAAATGGTAGTGATGCTGATAGACACCAGAGCACAGAAGAGGGGAGAAGTAATGAGAAGCAAAAAAAAAGGGCCAGTTTCTCCTCTATGATGGCTAGAAGGTGTGTTGATGGCCTGAAAAAGACTTAAAAGCATATCTGGCAGTGATTTCTGGAGGTGGCTTGCTCTCCGCTCACTGTGAGGGGGTGAGACTTTAAAGCACAGGATCTGCAGCTAGAAGGATTTTGTGTTTGTGTTTGAGTAGCAGTTCCAGCTGTGTGGGAAGATGAAGGCATCCTTGGTGTTCTCTGGTTTCAGAGGGTGCACTGGGAAGGCCTGCTTTATGCATAGTGCTTCTGCTGCCAATGATAAAAGAGCAAGACTGCAGGAATAAATGCGTTCCCTCTTTGGAGGTAGGACTCAGAGCCCCCTTTTTACTGAACACTTTTATTGGCATTGTTAGTGAGAGTTTGTGTCTTTGAGGGCAGGGAATGCCCTGCATCATCTGGAAAGTAGGTGAGGTGTATCCCAGGGAGGGGGAAGCAGGCCTAGTGGGACAGATGTAGGTGTACCAAAATGAAAAGGTACCTAGTGCAACTGGACTTCAGAGTGGGATAATCCTGTTCTTGTCCCAGCCCTCAGGCTTTGACAGTTCACTCCTGGCAGAGCTAGTAGTGTCTGCTTCCCATGACCTTAAATGGGCTCACCACTGAGGGATGGTGTTAAACATATCTGGGTTCCCACTTCCTGACTCATTTTCTGATTCTCTGGAGCCTAAATGGAATGAGTGATTTGAATGATGTGAGCAAACGCTTGGAGGAGTGAATACTGAGATGTAGAGCATGTGTATCACCTCCCTGTGGCAGCTGTGGTGTGCACCGTGCTGGGGGGGAATGGAACAGCAAAGGTATCAGAAGTGAGATGGAAGACCTGGCCTTCCACAGATGAATTAGTCAAATGCTCTCAACCACAAGTAGTGAGAGAGTGATGTTCTGTGCCTTGTACACAGTGAGATAACTCCGTGTTGGTGATGACACAAACACAGCGCTGGCCTGCAAGGATGAAGGACAAGATTCCGGGTTAAAGCTGCTCATATTTCTTTGCAAGAAATTTAGATCCATCCTTCTCAAATTTAGGAACTGTTTTTATCTGATTAACTCACCATGTTTAAGTATTGGGTAAGATGTAGGATTTTGTGCGCTTGAGAGTTAAACACCATGGTTTAGAGGGGTGTGGCATGTGTGTCCTCTGGGACGTGCTCATTGTGTTCCCTGCGTTCCCAGCCTGGGACTGCAGGACCAGCCTATCGGTATTTCTCCGACCTCGCTGTGCTGTTGACTTCTGGCTACTATTTTTGGCGACTGCAGATCTCTCACGTACCACAGGAGGTCAGCACGGGATAAGTTTTTACTTCCACTGAGTGCGTGGAAAAAACGTGTCTCGATCTCGAGGCTGTGCAGTTCCCACCTGCTTCAATAAACGCGGTGAGCACCGCGCTGCTTTTGGTATCAGTTATAGGTAATACAGTTTTAGGCTGTGCGTATTTTTATTCTCATCCTTCCTAAGAAGGGCTAGTTTATAGTTTTTTCCCCCTTTTTCTGGATGTTGTCACTCTGAAAACTAGTTTTGTGAAAAGCATCTCTGAAATATATATATACACACAATATATACACACACACACATATTATCACATGTATCTTATATATATATATATGCTACTTATAGTATTTAGAAGGAAATCTAAAAAGCCTGCAGAGGTAACAGTTTAAAAGCCTGGGAGAGTAAGTTTGCTTTTAGCCAATAGCCAAAGGGGAATGTTCACAGATTACTGAAAAATACTGAAATGAATGTTTGATGGACTAGCGATTGTCAGAGTCAGACAAGACACTTGGAGCTATGGCCTTTGCTTGGATAAAAACAACCTTGGTGGTTTAATCCAATCCGTGGTATTGGTTCCTCCCTTTCTCACCACCTGTAACTTTTGGCTTTTTACAACCTTTTTTTGGGAAAAAATCAATGAAGCCTTGTCTCAGAGCAAGACTTCACAATTGGTATCACAAGGCAAAGCTGAGACAGTAATGAGAAATTTGCTTGTCATATGCCTTGCATTGAAATAAATGTGTTTGAAAACTCTTGTTCTTCCCCAGAAATTGTAAAAGAAAAAAAAAAAGAAGAGCTGTGTCTGTTCACAGTAGTATCTTCTGGGGATAAACAGGCAAATATATAATTCAGGAAGGTGCAAATTCTTTTTCCTCTCCAAAGTTAAATTTAGAACATAAATCTTAGCATAATGTTTGCTTTTTATTTTTGTAAGCCAAAAAGAGAAGTGTAGCTTAGTCTTCAAATAATTTTTATAACGTAAATATTTTTCTTGGCATCACCGAAATGAGTGTGTGGGAGAGGGAGAAAAAAAGTTGCCAGTTTAAGCAAATAAACTAGAAAATAATATGTTTGGTTAAGGGCACCAAAATAATATTATTCTCTAAGTGACATTTGCATTGCTAAAAAGTTGCAGCAGATTTCCATTAGGACCTCACATCAGAGGTAATATTATAATGACTCTGTAAGGCCACATTTGGAGAACATCTCTCAAATGCAGTAGCATAAAGCCAGATAATGGCAGCATGCAAAGTACAAAATGCACAGGTCATTTAAACAGAAATTGTTTTCTTGCAGCTTAGATTGTTTGAAGTCTGAATTTGAATCTACTGAATTATTTTACTACAAGGAATGAGGTTAGAGGAAGTTACTGATGCAGGTAGAGATAGAATCATCCTGTCTAAAATTTTTCTCTGGAAAGTACATGAAGTTGTGAAATATTTCTAAACCAAATGCACCTAAGCTAGTCATGTCTTAGTGCAGAACTGGATCAAAAAGAGACAAAGGCTGTGCAGGAGTGGAGGTATAGAAGCACAGGTATTTCATTTTGGTCTAAAATGGAATCCCTTTAGTGTAGAAAACATGATGAGAACTGTAATTCTGAAGACAGCCCATCTGTCTTCAGAAACATCAATTACAGCACAGATTATTATCTCTTAAAGCGGCATTTAATTAGTCTGAAATATCGCTTAAATGCTTCCTTGGTAATTATACGACTTCAAATCCCTTCCTTTTTTTATCTACAGGAATCAGCCATAGGGTTCCCTATAATGACACAAGTCAGACAGCTCTGTTACCTGCGTGGCAGGAACGGGGCTGTGCGACAGCTGGCTCTTCCAAGAGCAGCTACAAGGAACGCTGCTCGCTCCGGCAGTGCCTGGATCTGCGGAGGGGCGGCTGCGACACGCCCGACCGGGACCGGGACCGGGGCCAGGGCCGCTTGGCCGGAGCTGTGCCGCCTCTGGCTCACAGAACAGGCTCGTTCACGGATCTTTGCTGGAGAGGTGACCCAGTGCGCACGTGTGTGGTGGGGAGGTGCTGCTGGAAGGGAGGGAAATGCGAGCACAAGAGTGATTAAACCACTCATTACGTTTAATAGCCTTGCTATTTATACTGGACTTGGCATTGCAGCAGTAGGTAGGAACGCATTAGCCAAAGGAAAATCTAAATATGACCTAACAAAGCTGGAAGAGGAGTCAGAAATTTGGACAGAAATAGTATTAGTTTATGGTTTGTTTTTTTTTCCCCCAAGAAACTACTCTTTTTTTTCAGGGATGCCTCTCCAGCTTGCAAGCTTCAAGCAGTAGTTTCATCAGCTTTCCTATGGCAAAGGCATATCCTGGCCAAACGATCCTTTGCTATCAGGATTGCTCCTTGCTGTGCACAGGGAGGCTGCTTCCCAGCTGCCAGGCAAGAGCAGGACAGGGGAAGTGTTGCTTGCAGAGTGCATCAGGAGGGGCAGCGTGAGCCTGGAAGCGGGAAACCACAGTCACCAGCTAAAGGCTGAACTTCAAATTCACAGGGGCAAAACTTAGAGCTCAACATCCCTGTCCTATGTGTCTTAGCTCACAGTGTGTAAACTTCAGCCCTCTGATGAAAGGGAAAAAAATCAGCCCTGTTGGAAACAAAGTCGATACAAAGGTTATTCACTGACTGACTCCAGCTGGTCCTTGGTTGACGCACAGGCATTCAGGGCTGTTAAAAAGTTCATATAAACAACTAACAAAAGCTATACACAAGGGATTTATTACATGAATAATTTGACATACTCCATGGTAGTCAGATACAAGTGCATTTAATTAATGTTTTGTGGACATCATAACAGTCGGAATATTTCAGCTGAACAGTCAGTATTTGGCTGAATTCAAGCCAGTGCAATTCATGACATAACCAGAAACAGGGAGTTACAGGTCTACAATGAGGTTAGACTAGATAGCAACAGCATATTTATTGTCACGTCAAAGCATTACAAAGTATGAAAGCCCAATATTTCAACTATCTCTAAAATGGTATTTGTACAAAGCTGTTGTAGATACTTAAATGTAAAGATTCGTCGCATCAGTAATGGACCATGACTTTATTTTTGGAAGTTATTTGAATATTCAAAACTATTTGGGGCAACAAGAAGAAATGTAAACATCTGACAGTCCTTTGAAGGTCCCTTCTGAGAAAATACATTGTGTGCCACAGGAAAAGTGCATTCTAACCGGTGTGTCTGCTATGGCCAGTTTGACTCACATTCACTTAGCACCAGGTATTTATCCATTTCTGCAGTAAAAAGTTAGAAAATCTTTGTATTAACTCAGAAAAGAGAAAACAAAGTCAAAAGTTTTTTTTCTTCTTCTTTCTTTAGAGGAACAACAAGTAAATTAAAAAAACCCACCCAACATTTAAACAGTTACCTCTTATGTACAAAAGAACCAGGAGCTAGCAAAGCGCATAGCCCCTGAACAGTCTTTATTATTTATTTCTTCAGGTTCATTTACCTGAATATATGAGTTTATTTACAGCTGGACAGGTATCCACAGAAGTAATAATCAGAATTTTTCTATTTGGCTAGAAGTTGTATAAAAAAAGACAAAACACTGTTCAAATACTTTCCAAATATATATATATATTAAAAGTATTCAGTATTTCCATCAGTGCCAGAGTTGGAAGCTCTTTCTCATTGTAAAAAGTTAACTTTGTGATAGTAAGTGACAGCAAAGGACTGACAGCGTCAGTCAGAGCTTTGATTTGAGGGACTGCAGCTGGAGCTACCCCAGACCCACCAGGCAGTTGCAGATTGCAGGGAAATGAATCCATGTGTGTCTGTTGCAGTACCACATCCTGGTAAGGGTGACCTGCTGCTCCAGAGAGCCTCCCACTCACACTGGACAATCCTGTGGAACCCTCTGGGGCAGGTTCCTTTTGAAAACAACCACCCAAAAAACCTCTGAAGTAGTGGAAATAGTCTTTATGCAAATGAACAACTAGCATGGGCAGGTAGCTCAGTAAATGGAAAAATGTAATTGCCACACTAATTCTTGTAAAGAATATAAAATTAAAGGCTTGGCCCCTCAAATACAAATACATACCGCAAAAATATTTTGTAATTAACATAACCTAGATGAGTGCAAATCTCTGGATACATAAGAATATGACTGCCTTCATACTGGTATCAAATATTTAAACAGTTTGCATATAAACAAAATCTTTCTTTGTTGTTGAGTCCATGCTTGCTTTAGTCTAAAGCAAGGATATTATTACTTCTACTTTTTTGGTCTTTCTTCCTGTAGGATAAAGCGTAAGAAACACACTTCATTCATTGAGTAGACTGGGCTGATGTATATTACAGTGACAACCCAAAACTTAAGTAAGAAATGTTGCATGCAGTATCTTTTTCCTTTATTTAATTACACCAGCTACAAGAACAAGACATCCACTTCCCATTTTTCCTGCTCCCTTCCAACAGAAGGTACAGTAAACCCGGGCTCTGATCCTTCATCCCTTGCACATCCCAGCCCTGAAGTCCATCAGTGATTAGGACAAAGGGCTGAGCATTTTAAGCACGGCATCACCTGGGGCAGCAGGTCTCAGCAATGAGACCACAACCCCTGAGGAGCCATGCCTGCCTCCCAGCTGCTGCAGGGCCCCGTGGGGAGGTGATGGTCAGAAGGAACCTGGGCTGCTGGGATGGCTGTCCCAAGGGGGAGGGATGGTGTCTGCAAGCCCAGGGGCAGTGGCCTCTCCTTGGCACAGCTGGGCTGACTGTGGCTGCAAACCCCTCCTGAGCCAGGGTGAGAGCAGCTGCGCGCCCTGCTCTGCTGCCCCAGCCCCAGGATGAGCCAGAGTGCAAGAGGTGCTGGGGCTGGAGCAGGCACAGGGAGCACAAACCTCTGTGTTTGGCCACGCTGGGCCTGGGAACCCAAACTGGTCCCCCAGAGCGTGCCAGGTCCTTGACTTGGCCACAGGACCCCAGCCACTCTGCTCCTTGGGCTGTGCAGCTCAGCATTCCTCTGCCCTGCATCTAAGGGTTCTGGAGAGCAGAAACAAGACAGGAGACAGGTATCTGCCATAGGAGATGGGAGCACCTTCAGCTCCTGAAGTTTGGGCGTTTCTAAGCTAGGGGAAGGTTGAAGTGATTCAAGATACAGTATGCAGCTGTGTGAAAATGCATAGTTTGTATGAATACATTCATTTACAAAGACCAAAGGAAGGTCCTTTGCTATGTAGTTTAATCACCATCTGCTTTTAACAAAAATGTGAGCTGACAAAGCCACAGGATGTCAGTTAAATACACAACTTGGGAGTCAATGGTAGCTGAATGGCATTTCCCAAACAGAGAATTGACATTTCTTTTTGCTTTTTTGAGATAATTTTAAGTAGTTTTTCATTTGAAGTCTGTTGTTTCTCTAATCATGTATTTTAGGATTTCAAGAGATTCCTATTCAACCGTGGTCATCTCAGTAATGACAGACCACGCTTTAAGGTTTTAAGAAGTAAAAGCCCCGTAAGACAAACAAGCAAACCAACAGAAATCTGGGTTTAGCTATGGTGTGTGAACTAGATCAAAACATGGTTCTTTTAAACTGCTGAAATTCTAGTTCAGTAGTGAGTAGTGCTTTTTTGCTGTTTCGTTTTTTTTGGTCTTTTTTTGCAATAGCTGAACTAGTACTGAGAAAATCCCATGAGTTTGCTCACTTTCCTTTTATTTAGCTGACACTTTGGAACCTAGCTGCTTCCCGTGAGGAATGTCTGTTGTCCTGAGCATTCCTGAATATACAACAGTCATGTTACAGACAGGGTGGGCTTAAATTGAGAAAACCTTGGTCTAAACGATCTGTTTTAATGGTTTTTTCCATTTGCATTTTTCTGAAGAAAAATTGCTTTGTCACTTGTGACACTAAAACACAGTGGTCTGCTTCTAAATGTAACTTTAACAAAGATCAGTACTCTCTGCTCATCAACGTGTTCTATAAATATTTAATTCAGCAATGGATTGACTTTTCTCATGATACTTACTTTATCTCCATGTTTGTTTCATGTACTTGATTTTTACTTAGCATTTGACTTAGATTCTTCCTTGCAACTTTTATTCAACCATATCTATGGAAATTGCACAAAAGCATTTTTGAAGCTAGAAAAAAGGAAGAATCAGATTCACATGGAGGAGAGTAACATTATCTAAGCATATTTTGCAATCTAAAGTCAAGAAACATTGCCTGTTGCTTAGTGAACTGATCATTCATCAGGAAATGGAAAAGTGATAAAGATTATTTTCCATACAAACAATGAATATTAGAAGTGCAAGAGGATGAGATTTGCTCATTCTAAAATGCATTGACCAGAAACAAATTATTCATTACCTGAACTACTTGAGTAACTTGAGAAAAAACCAAACTTTCTCAATTTTTATAATGTTACTCTGTACAAAGGTGGTTTAGTGCGTTGATAAAACTCAGGAGCTCATGCTAAGCAAAATCACAAATTCAGTAGTCATTCTTTAAAGTTGCAGGTGCAAGCAGATACTTCTCAGTACCTTAACTCAATTATTTTCATCAACTTTTACATATTAATAAGCATATTGCTAATTTTGCAAATGTTTTTAATTTAAGAAAAACAACTGAAATGTCTGGAGTGTCCTAACTTGTACTGAGAATGATTCCCAAGATATCTGAAGTCCATTGGAAGTACTCTTGGTTCAGCAGGCAGAACTGACTCATATGCTGACACAAAGATTTTAACTCTTTTTTTTCATATTAAATAACAGCGAAATTCTCAAAGGAATTTTGGAGGGCCCAAGTCTGGGTGGGCTTTGATCCAGCACTAAATAATTTTCAGTGGCAATGGACTGCAGAGGCTTTTTGATGAGTTATGGCCAATGTCCTCTGAATTCTTGAGTCCTCCCCACTTGCTGGTGCTACAGGGGACTGTGAGAATTTGACCAAGGTCTCTATGGTGGCATTTTGTTGTATGTTTTTAATGTTGTAAGAATGAGAAAAGCACCTGCTTCTTACAAGAAGCAGTTTTTTGCTATGTCTAAGTCACTGTCAGTGGAAGCCCCTTATCTAAATGTGCTGTGGCTGCCTATTGGCTGCCCCCAGAGGGCAGAATCAAACCAGACTGCGAAGGAATAGCATGTCCAAGTCTTCTCTTCTAAGCTTTCCTTCAAACATACATGGAAATACAGCAACCAGTCCAGCCACAGAGCTGTTGTTTGTGCTGCCTGACAGAACACGACCTTGGACAGGGCCGGTCACTGCTCTTGTTCCTCAGCTGAACACAGACTGAGTTTTCAGACACCCTGTGCTTACTATAAAAGTTTTAAGCTTAATTTGCTGTGTAATTCCACGAGCTGAGCCATGCTTCTCTTCAGCACAGGTACCACTGATGTTAAGCACAAAGCTTGCACACCACTGGCAGTGTGCTTGCCTCGCTCCAGGGACTCCTGGTGGTCCCTGGAAGGACACAGCAGCTTTGCAGCATGCACAAATACCTGTATCATGCTCATCTTTTGCAAGAAGAACTGCAGCTTGATTAAAAATGGCAAGGTGATACATTTGCAGTCCAAGGTGAAACTACACCCACGATACTGGAGCAATAGGTAGCTTTTGCTTTTACCTATGGATGTAGAAATGAGCAGAATGTCTGAAAGCCTCCGAAAAGGAACTGGGGTCTCTGGGAGGTGGCCAACTAAGAGCTTTTGCAAGGATGGATTTTGCATGACCTTCTGAGCTGTGCATGGTCCATGCACACACACGCTCAGCCTGGGAGAGGGGAGCCCAGGAATGATTCACCCTGGGAAGGAAACAAGCATAGCTCCCTCTCTCTGCCCTCTTCACTGCCATGTGCTTTGTTTTGCCCACTTTTCTACGTGTGATTTGGAAAAAAGAGTTTGGACAAAGTAAAAGTCAAAAAGGTCTTTATTTTTCAGCATGCTCCATAAGATTTAAAAGGATTCTGTGCTGGGGCAGAGTAGCTGTTCTTTGTTTAAAATGCTGAAATTGGCATCTACAAATTAAGATAAACTACATGCAATAGTGTGAGTGCTGTAAGTTTAACACCAAAACCAGAGGGAAGATGAGTTCATTAATTCCCTTAGGAACAAAAGGATTGTCTTTAGGACCCTAGTTCCCAAAACTAGTGGGGATGAAGTCAAGAAATACCATATGGAAATACTGTTGCCAACCTGGCAGTGGGCCTGCACATTCGCAGAGCTGCTGTTTAAAGCAGGAAAATCCACACTCTCCTACAGCTTCTGCTGGTGCCTTGTACCAGCGTGAGTTGAGCCCCTGCAGAGCCCAGGGCCTTCGCAGGCTGCCCACGGCACAGTGCTGTGTCAGCAGGGAGAGGAACAGCTCCTGGGTGCTTAAGTTAAACTCATTCCCAAATTTCTGTGAGCTCTTGGCATTTTAAACTTGCCTATTAAACAGTTTCACACTTCTTTAAGCTACATTAGGCTATTTTTTTAGACCCTTGTCAATTGAACTAATGCAGGTTTTGCATATAAGGAAATCTACCATTTAGAACTTTCTCTGCTCTTCATTCACATTCCACTTTAAACCATGGTATCCATTAATGTATTGAATTTACCAAATGAAGAATAAAAGAAGAAATATCAGAAGTGATAATATTTCTCAATGTATCATTAAAAATGTCTCTGACCCAAACAGATTATTTACTGTGTTTTATGGAACTTGCATTTTTATAAAAACATCTTAGTTTCACGGTTAATTTCAAGTTAAAACTAGGTTAATAAAACCTTTATTGTTTTGTGTATCAAAAATGAAAAAATGAAAAAATATATAAAGTTCAATGCAGAGCAAATTAAAGTTCAGTAATTTTACACTGAAGTGAAAGAGGAAATGCTCTGGTTCTAAAAATAATTCCGAAAAAATGTTTTCAAAAAAGAACTTACTTCATAGTCTCTGAAAAAAGATTTGATAGGAAGCAAAGGAAGAACAATGTATGCAGGTATTTCCCCTGTGTGACTGGAGCAAGAAAAAAGGATCTGTGGACATAAATACTGCAGTCTTCTGCAAGCAGAAAGTTTTAGAAATCCCCTACTCATAAAAACTAGGCAATTGGGTTTTTAGTTTCCTACAGCTGCTTACCCTGTGCTAAATTCACCCCCTTCTAAGATGGAAATACTTTTCTTACGCGGGACAATATGAATAGCAAGTGGCAAGAAAACATGCTTGCTTTTTCAGAGTTAAAAAACCCCACAGTCCAACTGATGCTGATGGTCCTCTTTCTTTAGTTACCTTATGACCCTTTACCTCTTGCTCAGCATTCCTATCACTATTAAACTGAAGCTGTAATAAAAAGAGGCTGAAAAACTGCACTAGTAAAGCAGCTGAGAATCTTTCCTAGTAGTTATGATGCCTGGGTAAAAAGTATACCCTGGTTCTCTGTAGCCCAGAGATCTACAGAGGTCATGACTTCCCAGCCCCTTAATGAACCTTGCAGGGCCTGAGATTACTGTGAATAATTCCACACTGGTTCCAGGGAGGAAAAAGGTCCAGTAAGGTTGTTTTTCACATCCATTAACTCCTCCAATATCTGCTTAGCAAAATCATGGTGCAGTTAAGATGCAGTCTTAAGACTCATTGCATGTACCATTGATCTAATTCCTCTCTTTTCCCCTACATATTTAATTTCATATCAAAATCAATGCTATCAGCCATAGGTGGAGCTCTCCTGAGTTTAATGCTGTAGGGGTATATGCAGGTATATAATGAGACTCCAGCCAAGACAGAGTGGGAGAGAGGCAGTATTACCATGCCTGCCCCATGAAAGAGCAGGGGCACAGACCCAGCAGGCCATAAGCCATCTAGCATTTTACACAGACCTACACTTACAGGACTGGCTCAAGCCAGCATAACTCAGGAAACTTCTCTCTAGAAATGTCTCTGCTGAGGGTAGGAAGAGCTTTTTCAACAGCAGCACAAGCTTATGTCACCTTAACCTGCTGTGGAACTGCAGTGTGACGCAGGATGCAGAGGTCTAAATGTACAATAATATTACCAACCTCCATGACTGACCAAGATAATGTCTGGCTCCTTGTAAACGCAGCAGTGGATGGTGCTGTGTTAGAAATGCCAGAGGCAAGCAATGGGGCAATGTCCTCTTTATAAAGGTCTACTGATAAAACACTAACTTAGGAATTCTAAGACTTGGAAAAGAGTTGGCAAAGAGCCTCCTTTACCTGGGGGTACAACTTGGTTTAGGGCTCAGTGCTGGGTTCCAGAAAATCTTTGGGATAAACTTGGTTAAGGTTCCAGGGCTCTGTGAGAGCCCCCATGGGAGCTGCAGCATGGCTCTGGAAGGAGGGAAACAACCATGCCTCGTTCGAAGTCTGACAATGCTGTGACTCATTCTGTGACTTTCTGTAACATAAAAGCTATCCCAGAATTTTATTTTAATTGCTGAAAAAGAGATTCTTTCTCTTCAAAAGAGAGTTCTGTACTATGAACGTGTCATGAACGCATGTGGATAACCAACCTCCCTCAAGCTGGACACAGCAAAGGCAGCACTTGAGCGAACAGCACACGGACTATGGTGGTGACTCCTTTCACAATGGGCTGGCTATCCTGGATCCCATACTGAGAAACCCCCTTCTCCCTGGGCTGGTATCAGTAGGACCGACTACAGGCTGAATACCACCAGCCTAACAGCTCTTAAATCTGTCACTAGTGACCACCAGGGTGATGCCACTTTGGTATTACTAGAAACTCTTCCAAGAGCCTTGCACATGCAGAGGTATCCACTGTATCCATTCCTCTCACAAAGCTGAAAGCACAATTCTCAAGCCCTCAGAAAGGGATATTCACAATTTCACACTCCCAGTTCCAGTGGCAAGTACACAGAGGAAAACTCAAGTGCCTTTGTTCTACAACCATTACCTGTGTGAGCAGCCCTTGTCAATGAAGTTATTCATGGGAATAACTGAACTCTCCTGAGAAAACCTGTACTGCTTCGAGAGCTCAGCTCATTACAATGTGATCTGCATTCTGCTCTTAATTGTGTAGTAAGACTTTTTATTAGACTTGTCATTTATGAAAAAAATCCCAAAACACCAAAAATCAACCACAGAACTTCTGTAAGTGACTGCTTAACTAGTCTTCTCCTACTGGGATCCAATTCTGAGCAATTTTTTTCAGGTCTTGCCTGACTGGCTCAAGCCCCTTTTGACTAATGTCTCTGCATTTGTACTTTGGCCCTTTGTCAGAAGTCTGTTCAACAGGGAAAGAACCAAACAGTCTCTGTTCAACAAACCTGATTATTTCTGTCTTTAAGTTAATTCTGGACTCGAAGCACAAGACAAAAACAGTAAGAGAGATGGGAAGATGATCTGTATTTCCTTATTTATCAGAAAAAAAACAAACAACCAAGCCCAAACAGGGGTGAGATCGCCAGATACACTGTACTTGGCAGCCTGTATTCCATCAGCCCTGCAGTGCAGATGGAGAGAAGAAATATGTGAGTGGAGCTTTTAGTTTGATTGTTCAGATCTTTCTCCTGACTGAACAATGAATCCTCAGTGCAATCTTTTCCTGTAATCTTCTGCTTGTGTGAATTCTCTACTTAAGTGGAGCAGACCAGGTTGCATGATCTCATTCAGACTGTACAGTATCACAGAGAACTCAATTTTAAAAGTTTTTTCAAAACAATACCATTCAAGCCAAATACTGGTAATTTAGGAATGTTTTCACCATCAGAATACAAAAAGAACCCCCAAACTTTGAGAAAATGCAACAGATAAGGGTAATTTCAGACTGAACTATCTCTGTAACCAAGGGAAGTAGACTTTTTTCTTTCAATAATCCAGAATTTGTATGGCTTTGTAAAGGTGTTCTAGTTTACTTTTGTCATGTAAAATAACATACCACTACTCTATGTGATTTACAATTTCCCCCTTCTCCTTTTGGTTCTCAGGAATTCCCAAATCCTGTTTCATAATGTATAATAAACAGTTATAAAATTATACCAACATTATAATTTCAGAGAGGTATTAAGATCCCAGTGCTATAAAAGTCAGTTTTCAGAGAGTGCATGTTTGCAGTGACGTACAAATGCACATCACTTGTTTCCCTAATTTAGCCCTTTGTAAGTATTGCACCTGGTTAATAATAAGGCTACTGTCTATTTTCTTCTAACACTAAAAATTACACATAGGCAATGTCATTTGTGGCTTAAAAACATAGTATTCCTAAAGTTTTTAGGTAAACCCATTTCTTTCCTCGCATACTCGGAGCTCCTATGCCTCCAGTTGCCTGGAGGAGTGTTGAGTGTACAGGGAATACAGACGGAACAAGAGAAATTTATTTCATGTGACCTGTTTATCATGTATTTTTTTTCAGTGTGCTGAAGTAAGTTTCTTTGAGCTTGATGTCAAATACACACCTTTTACAAACTGAACCAAAGCTTTTAATGCTGAAATGTACAGCTGAACTTGTCTCTTTCTCACCTTCCCTTCTGCAATGCAAAAAATCATAGCAAAAAGAGAATTCTGTAAATTTGTCTGGTCTTCTAAACACAAGATAAATTGCATAAATCCAGGAAAAGGTAGATTGTCCCACAAAGTGCATATTTCAGACAAAGCTATAGGAGTATGTGCTCTTGCCAAGGCCTGATTTCAGAGGAGCTCAAAAATGTGTGCCAAACTTTAGGAGCACGAGGAGTCTCATCAACAAACTCCACAAGTGGAGGTAAACACATACTCGAGTGCTCTGATGAACCTATGCCTACATTTTATTCTTGTAATACCAGCAGTTCTATGTCTGTGCAGTTGTACTTCGTAATTTACAGACTATGTGCTCCCCTTCCCTCAAAGATTTAACATCTCTTTAAGAATTAATTACGACAGTTGAACACTGATATTAAAAATTCTGATACCATGTAAATGCTATTTACATTTGTAGTTCCTAATACTAAAGATGCTGATTTTTATTCACTTCAGTATACACATTTGGGAAGTTCCAAAACAGATGGACTGGACACAGAAAAAAGAATTGATAGGAAAAGATTATTATGGATCAAATAGGATTCTTCTGTGTAAAAATAAAGCAAAATTGAGAATTTGCAAAACTTGTGGAATTTCAAAATCCTAGACAGCCCAATTCAAAACCTTGGGTTTACTGAGGCTGATACCTTTGCAGATATGACAAAAAATATGTGGTGACATGTTTTAATTTCATCTAGAACTAGCCCTTTGCAAAGTGCAGTACACAACTCTCCAGGATTTCACACTGACATACTGGTTTTTTTGCTTGCTGAAGTCATTTGGTAAGAAGTAATTCAATTACAGACAAAGCATGTTATGCCTGAGCAACTTTGTTGACAAGATGCTCTTATATTTACACTAGATCCTGAAAAGATTTACACAAATGTATAGATTTACATTATAATTAGGTTATGGTTTAAGATAACTTTCCATATTTTATATAACTTTTTTTTTGTATTTGGAACTTCCTAAGCTACAGCACTAAGTAAGATCATTTTCATCAATTAGTGCTTCATTCTAATTTTAATAATTCAAGTAGTGACATATTGCTCTTTTCATTTTGCCTAAAATAGAAAAAAAAATTTTCTTCTACATCTTCCATTCAAACAAACTCGCATCCTGCCTTTACAGCCCTCTCCCGTTCCCTGAGGAAATCTGTTTCAACTATTTTCTTTTTTCCTGTCTTCCAGAGGCAGCTTTTTACAAACATTTTAGTAACTTTTGTTTATCTGTCCATTGCAATTACACATCATATATTAACTGATGCTTGGTATCACATACTATGTTAAGGACTACAGAATCAAACCTGAATCTTTAAGAGAATTGGCAAACAGTAAATACCAAAACTCAAACATTTTAAAATGTTCAAGCTCATAGTTAGATTTTAATTACAGAAGGAATTCAGATTTAATGCTGAAAGAGCATTTATATTGCTAAATTTATTTCCCTCAAGGGTATATGAGAGATCTCACATTCATATTCAAATACAGAAGGAGAAACATTCTAGGTGTTGTGTCAAAAACCAGCAGAACACCAGCCTGTTACTAAATTTATCTATTCTCTTCTATTTCATCAACTGAACAAATCCTTGTTGTGAGTGTGAGCAAACACCAGAGCAACCTGTACTTTCTTCTGGCTGGTGCCATCAGAAACAGGCTGGTTTCTGTTCCCAGGGTCTTTCTGCATTGCTGTTACAAATGGTCTGTGTGAAGCATGAAGAACATGATGAGTGCTTTCTGTATTGAGGAGTAAGCTCAAAAGTTGCAAGTGGAGAGACACACCTCCTTAAATCCCGCATTTGGATAGAACTGAGAGCACGGTGAGTGGGAAAGCACTGTAGTCCAAGATGGAAAGAGCAGTTCAAGTTGGCACTCTCAAGTGTAGGTGTACATTGGTTTTGCAATCTTGAAGATTTTCCAGCTGCATATGGATGCAAAGAAAGGCCGCTCCCATCTAGCAGACAGAGAGTATTTAAATGCTCAGCTTGATTTCTGCCCATGATTTCCTTCTAGGTATTTTCCAAAGGTGCCATAAAACTCTCTTGAACTTATATTAGAATAAAATCTACACTATGATACCTTACACCTGCCTGGTCATCTACTAGAAAAACCTGACAAATGCAGAGTAAAGCCCAAACTCCATACTGCTCTCAGTTCCAGTGCTACCACCCCATAGGAAGATTGAATAGAATATAAAAATAACATCAAGATGAAGCTTTACAAATGTTTCTATATCAAAATATTTCTAAGACAAGGTGCAGCACAGCTTTCTCCAGCAGATGCTTCTAACTTTGAACCAATAGAAGGAAGCCTCACTGGCAACCTCCAGGATCTCTGCAAATGGCTAGCAGACCTCTAATTCCATGTCCTGCTTCCGAGATCATGTCCCAACACATTTACAGGCAGCAGAAGAAAGAAATCACTTTGTAGTGCGACACTTACAGCGATTGTCCTGGATTCTGAACAGGGTCATTTTAGCTGATCCCAGGCCACAGCAAGCAATAGGAAACCATCCCAATGTACTGGATCAGAGTGAATGACAAAATGAAATTAGTGCCAAGAACATCTGGGACACTGCGTGGTGCTGGAATCTATGGTGCAGGTTCTACAAGAGCTTTTAGCTAAAGCTTTACCTCCTGTTGTGCTGCCTACCTAGTCATTATTGTGAAAAATGAAAGGGAGAAGGAATAAAGATGGTGACACTGGCAACAGCCAATGACTCCAAGGAACTTGTGGATAATTAGATAGCTAACATTCATACCAGGCTAAGGATTTGGGGAAAGTAATCCAACAGACAGGCATTCTGCTCAGCTTATTCACACAAGCAGGCCTGACCTGCCAACAGGTACATGCTAGATGATGACTGGTATTGGTTAAAAGTGTAAGCTTGCAAATTGGAACAGAAGAAGTTTTACTCGCTTTGCATCTTATATATCCTGTTGTGTTTGTGCAAGGCACTAGAGAATCAGGCACATTGATTTGTGTGGAAACCATTTTATGACTAAGATGATCTGAGTTTTAATGTTCAATAGCTTCATAGAGGAGCAGTTGGAGCACAGTCAATATTAAAAATTGCCATTAAAATTTCCCACTTCTAAAATGATCTCATTTTCTAGATCTTTTGGGGGATGGGGTGAATGGGCAATTGAGAAATAGCTTTGTTCTAACAAGGAAACTCCTAAAGAAAAATATTTGGGATCAGTATGGTTGATCTCCACTTTGATACTGATGCTGGCAATTTCTGTTACCAACATCAATACTATTAACAATAAACCAGATCCTTACATTTTTATATCAAGTTCTGGCTCTTGGCATAGGTGAACCCACATCCAAATCCCTGTAGCACATAGACACCGCATGATGTGTTCAAGACATTCTTTCCGACTTCTCTGGGGGTCAATGACCTACCTACCTCCTACAGAGAAACTGAAAACTGGAACTGGCATGTAGTGATGACAACAGATGACCACAGCACTCAGGCTAGCTCTTCCTCAGGAGAACAAAGAACTCTGTTTTGGACTGGTCAGTGCAGAAGTGTGAGATAAATCAGGTGTTAGGAGGACAGCGACACAGCCCATAGCAACACAGAAGCAAGAGACCGAAAAATGGAAGCGACTACTCCACATTATGATCAGTACTGCCAGCAGAAGGAAGGCTGAGCTGACATTTCTGTTCTTGCTGGCTGTGTGAGGATCACGAAGGGGATCTCAGCAGGTACTGAACTGCTTGTACAACATGAGATCACTGGAGTTCAAAGCACAAAGTGACTGCAGAACGCTCCGCGCGTGGCTGGGCTGTCGCGCTGTCGCTGGCCTTGGTCCAGACATGGTACCTCAACAAGTGCCTATGTATGAATCAAAATGCCACAGCCATGAGATCCAAAACTGATTTAATATAAACCACTGAATAAAGGTTGTGTGAAAATACCACTAATTTAGCTTTCTCCTGGCAGGATTTATCAATACCTTCTGTTGTCTGCCTCGTTAACACAAACTTTCTCTCTAGTTTTGATGGTTTGTGGCTTTAGTCCTTTATGTAATCAATATCCAATTTGTACCAGAGGGCAATCTGGTCTGGCAACAAAACCATTCTTCTGTGCAGAAATTTATAAAGAATAACCTTATTACAATAATTAGTAAAGTGCCCTCGGGAAAGGTGCTCACAATGCCATGACATTATAGAAACAAGATACAATCTGATACATTATTTTCAAAAAAATCCTCCAAAGCAAAAAGGAGGTGAACAACAAATATACAGGCAAATACTGTTAGTCCAACAACAGTCAAATTATGGAATGCTTTACAGTCTTGGAGTGCTTTTAAAATGGGAGGTGGGGAACAAATTGGCAGGAATATCTTGGGAAAGTCCCAAATTTTTTAAGTTCTATCAAAGTAAGTACACCATCAGCAAGCCCAGTGTTTGAAGATGAAATATAATTACTATGAGGTATTTTACTGTGGAAATTGAAAAAATACAACACGTAAAGAAAATCCGTATTTTACTAAGAGGAAAGAAGATAATACAGTGTCTATGTATATCCACTGACCCTTAGTGTCTTTTTTTTCTATTTGTAAAGAAAACAATCCTTCTCTTCCCTGTTATTTTCAGATTTTATATACACATATAAAACGATATAATACATATAGTTTTACATGTATATACACACACATACAAAAATACTTATACACACTCGTGTATATATCTCAGGGTTTTACTGGATTTCAGAGTCTTTTTCTTTTTTGTGACTTGGAGAATACAATTGGGCAAAAAATCAAGTAATTGCATGCATGCAAGCGTATCTTGCCACTTGTGCATGTAAATTACACAATTTGTAAATAACTGCAGAAATAGCATGCTCAAATTAGGCACCTGATTGCCCAATTAACTTGTTCACAGAAAATCAGATGATAACCTTCAGTAGCTCCTATTATGGATTCTTAATTTCACTGTGACCCTATGGAATCCACAGTGTACATTCCAAACAACTGCAGTGTTATTTTGTGCTTTTACATAGACACAAGCAGCACTGCACACTTAATAAAGCTATCAAGTGAACTTTGGACCAGATTTTAGAAAGTTGTTTAGATACTTAAAAGTCCTTGTATGAGAATGAGCCAGCTTAAACAATTTAAAAAAAAAAAAGTAGAAAAAGATTTGGTCTAATTTCAATTGATTCAAATGTTATGAAAAAAAATAACCCAGGCATTTGTGGCCCTTCATGTTTCTATTAATAAGCAAAGTTTTGCTTCCGTGTCTTTGATTTTTTTAAGGAGTCTTGTTTTTTTTAACAGGCAAGTATTATTTCGCCATATACATTCACTTCCTAGTAAATCTTTCCTTTATTTTTGCATTGAAATAATCATTAATTAACAGTAATTTGATAGAAGTGGACACAGAACACCAGGTTGCTGCATTCCAGTGTATACTTCCTAAGGGACCAAGAAACTGAAATACTCAAATCAATCCAAGTACTGCAAATAGAAAAGCTCGTTAATTCACGTATCAAAATGAGTTAAGAAATGGTCTTTTACCACAAATATGTTGCTCCTTTGCTGTTGTACTTCTTTTTCTGAGGTGATGTTGTGGAAAGAGTGTATTTTCTTTTCTCTACCAATTTTTTTCCATCAAAAAAATCTTAGTAGCTTTAAAAGAAAAAGCTGAATGAACCATCATCTTAACAACAATCTCTGAAATAAGAGAAAAGGAAGCAAAAGCAGAACTGCTGGGCTGGATCGTGTCCCTGAATTAGGTATTACCTATAATCCTAGTGGCTGCATTTACCAGTTCTTCACAGGCCTCCTGCAGCAACAGCTGTGCTGGTCCAACTGTTCACCCCCCTCAGAAAGGGGAGAGTAATAAGAAAAGCTACTGGAACCCCCTTATATTCTTGTGGGTTTCAATCAAGCATCACCGTATTTCTTCCCTCAGACTTCTCGTGACAGTATCTGCTGGTGACTTGCCATTGCTGCTTTTCTTCCTCTAGAGGATCAAAATCCAATTTGGTACTTAAATTACTTTGTTCCACTCCACTGGTCTGTGCCTCTTTTAAAAATCTTCCAGGAGTGCTGCTTGTCCTTCTAGCAAAATCAGCTTTGCTTTTCTCCTACAAACAAACAAATGAAAATCCCAACTCTTCCCCACATGCCGTTTTCAAAAATATAATCATGATCGTTTGTATCAGGAGAATTATTTAGCAGTCTCCAGTCTTAGTACAGCTTTTGTTGAGAAAACTGTAGCTTATATGACTCTGAAGTGTTTATTAGAAAGCTTTCAAAAAAGGATCTTCGTTTCAGGAAAAGAAAAATTGTTCAGTTTAGCAAATACAGATGTTCACAGCAGAAAGACTGAAATGGTTAAAAATGATCCTAGGGAGCAAGCAGCTCACAGAATTAGCAAAATAATTAACTTTTTCCTTTCTTTTACAGAAGAACACTAATAGCTGCTCTGGTTTCCACACTTACTGAGACAGATTTTGTTGTGTGGTCTTGGTTTCGTTTTTGTTTTTTTTTTTTTTTTGCTCTATTGCTCCACACAGGTTTTAATTAGTGCTTCTCCTTGGCTACAAGTGCTTCATTTTGAAATACAAAGCTCTTAAAAAAAAAAAACAACAAAAAAACCACCCCAAAAAACCAAAACCCCCAACACCACATCACTGGAGGGGAAAATGGGAAGTGATACAGTGCAGCTGCAGCAATCTGCTTCTGCTGTTGTCCTCCCCCTCCCCAAATCCTCTGCATAATTTCAATCGTTAGTCGATGAACCTTTGGCAGGCCTTCTTCCACCGGCAGGCAGTGCACCACATATCTCTGTTCTCCATCCCATAGACCTTCCGACACTTTTTCCCCTCCCCTCTAGGCTTCCTGTCAGAGAGAAAGGGAAGCTCGTTAATGAGATGCTTTAGTAGTTTTGCTTTTCACCCTAAGACCAGGACAACAAACTCAATGGAGTGCAGGAGGCAGAGAAGCCATGGCCTTTCACGGCTGTTTTTGTTCCAGCTGGGAGCTGAGGAAGCAACAGACACATGTATGGCCATGACTCCATCACTGCCAGGGACCAGGCCTTCTCCTTGCTTGGCTTCCACAGCTTCTGCAGCAGCTGCTGAGCCTGCTCCTCTGCTCCTGATCCCAGGAACATACAGCCCTGACTTTAGCCAGAAACAAAACCTGGACTTAGCAAATTATACTTTAGCCACATGACGTGCCAAGCCGTAATGGGCATAATTTCAAATAGCTCAGAGCAGCAGACCCTGACCACCAGCAGGTATCAGCTATGCCAAAGCAGAGAAAAGCTACCAGCTCCTAACCCTGCTGTCCTTCCTGCAGTTTGCTCTGAGCCCATTGACTGAAAAACAACAAAGTGAGTGGGAAGTTTTAACCTTTGCTCTCGCTTGCAGCACATTGTTGTGTGCACCTTCTCTGTGGTCCTCAAAGCCACCAAGGTGGGCAGCACCTGCTTTTAAAGCTGTAACCAGTGTCCTGTTTTCCATCTAAGAACCACTCTCAAAAGATCACAAGTTTAGAAAATGATCCAAGGAACTCTTAAAATGGACTTTTTTATTCAACGCATAGCAAGACAGCAAACCTGAGGAGCAATGCTTCACCAAGCAATCCAACGTTCACTACTGCAACGCCATGTGTCCTGGCATCTTTAAATAAAGTAACTGTACCAACAGAACTCTTTAATACCTGTTTTACATGTTGTGTGGCACACATGAGATTCCTCTCTTGCATACCCACAGATTTTCTGATTACTGAACATTAATTAATGGGCCCAATCCATGAAATGGGAAGATCCCAAGTTTCGTTTGTAGCATATGCAATGATCTGAGAGTCGTGAATAAAATGAAAAGCACAAAATCTTCTTTTTGTCTCATTTTAGGGTACAGTCACCTTTAGGACTATAAGAAATAAGGAGTTTCTTTACTCTAAATGATTTAGCATTACAGTCTGATTTTTTTAATCTAACTTTTTGAACACTTTAAAAGTAGATTCTGGTCAAGTATCAGATTTAATGGTAATGAATGCAGCTTATGTCTGGGAAGACAAGGCATAGAAAGCTCTGCCTTGATCTAATTTATTGTAAGACAGGGTTTCTTATAGTTCAATCAAAGCCAAATACCATTCTGACTGAATGGTGACAAACACATGAGACAGTCCAGCCTTTCAGGGAAAAGTGCAAAGCCAGACAGTGCAGCTGAACTTTACCTTTGATGGTAGTGAAAAGAAAAATAGAACGCTTACTTTGAAGAGCTCTAGCAAGAACCTGCCTGACAAGTGCAATCAGGGTTGGTGGTAGGCTTTTTCTGTTTCTCTGGCCACTGACAACTTATTTACTGAATGCCCTCCAGGTTGTGAGGCTGTAGTGTCAGCAGGAGGTAATGGTCCCATACCTCAAGCCAAATGCTACTCTAGGCGGTGATGAAAGAACTGTGTGGGACTGTTTCTGCTCTCCACTCCCTGCAGGACGATTATGGGTTGGTGAGACCTGTCAATACAGACAAAAAAGCTGCTTACAAAGAACATACACATATGAATGCAGTATAAATACTTTTTCTCAGAAAATGCAAATTATGCTGCATGGTGGCAGTGATACCCAGGAAAGGGGATTATATAACATACAAATGTAATTAAGCTATAAGTTTATTTAGCATTAGGTACATTGCATTAGCTTCTCTTTGTTTCCCTGTATTTCCAGTCACCCTCCTAGAGCAATCTAAAAGAGAAATGAGCATCACTGCAGGTTTTGGAAAAAGACAAGAAACACATTCTTTCTTACTGAAAAGCTCTGAATAGCTCTTAGGAAAACCTTCTCCAATTTAAGCAAAGAAAATAACTGGAAAAAATAAACTCTGTCCTGTGCTGAAATCAATACCAATAATCTCCTACGAAAAAAAGGGATTTCACTTGTTTCTCCTGTCTGTCACTTGGCACTCTTTGTCGAGAGATATCCTTGGAGAAGGTGGTTTGTTGAAGAGCCCTTAGAGTGGGGCCCCTCAAGGTTTAACAGGCAGGGAGTACATTGTAGCCCTTCTGATCAAAGTTGCTAACAAGATGTATCTTCTTCCTCTGCACAGCAAACCTTCTCAGCAGGCGTCCTCTTTGTGAATGTTTCCAAGGGAAGGGTGTAGTTTGGTCTTCTGAGACTCTCCAAAGAAGTCTCCTACATGAGCATGGTGCTTGGCAACAACATTCAAGTGACCACATGGCATAAAGCTTGGCCTTTAAATAATACCTAAATTACTTTACCATGGTCTTACTTTGCTCCCGTGTGAAGGTCACAACCACTTTACATCTAAAATAACAGGAAAAAAATCTGAACACTCTTTTTTTTTGTTGTTTTATATTGAATGTAGCAAGCTTCATTTGGGCATCTAGTGCACAGTCAGCCTCCTGCTGCCAGGAACTGCAGATACAGTCATAGTTCTCTGCACTGCTATGACTTTTCTCTCACCCTTTTGAAGTTTTACAATATCTGGAAGAGAGGGAACTGACTGACCTCACTCGGAGAGAATTACTGTATGTGCTTTGAATTTTGATACGAAGTCTATTTTAAAGCCATTCCATAGTAGCAAAAAACTAATGCTTGTAATTGAGTGCAGACACTCTTTCAACTTTTACTCTTGGTTAGTATCAAGAGAAATTTTTAACTGTGTATGTGGCTCACGCTCTGAACAAACTTAGACCATTATTGATATACAAAATATACCTGCAAAACTTGGAAGAAATTTCTTCTCTGTCTGCCAGCTTACCACGTGTTGTACATCCAAAGACCACACTAGCTCCTTTTGTTTTATCCCTCCAGAATACTAAGGGCAGTTTGTTCTCTGCCACTTTTTTCCAAATTTTTATCAGCCACTTTCCTTGTTTTACCTAAGAATGATTCAAACACTGAAGATAAAAGGCAAAGCACTAGCACTTTGGTAGTATTTGGCATTCACCAGACACTGTACAGTTTCCAGTCATTACTAGTAACCAGAGATTTCCAATCATTGTGCTAGGGTTCAGAAACATTTTAAAAACCAGAAATTATTACATGTCTACCACAAGTAAATGACACTCAATATATTATCTGCTTGTCATTGAACCGAAGAGCACTTGGATGGCCTCCTATGTTATATGTAATTATCTTGCTTACTTCCAAATAGAGATCAGGCTGAAGAAGTAATCGCAGCGTGCAGACTCCTCCTTCGCATTCTCCTGAGAGAGTCTCTTTGCACGATGGTTCCACAGACTGGCATAGCAAGGCAGCCACACAGCACTGAAGCTGAGCTTTAGTGTATTTTGATAGGCTTTGCAGCAGGTATAAACAATACCAGTCAGCTGCTCTCCGTAGGGAACACTAAGAGCAGATTAAGAGCAAGCCCTGAGAAGGCAATCCATGCCCTTGGAGGCTTTTCATGTCTGAAGCGCTGTCTAATGCAGAGTAAAATAGTGCTGTTTGTTTGAAGCAAGGACCTGGAGTTTCCAGTTACAACTCCTGGAGGGAAAACTGTGGTTACAGAGAAGATTTGTGATCTGTAAACATCAGATTATCAAAGATCTTGTCTGTTCAACTTTTTTGGGTCTTAGGAGCAGGCAGATGTAAGTCAGTATCAGACAGCAGAGATCATACTGACATTCAGGAAGACTTTTACCCTTACATAGAAGTGGATGTACATGGTCATTATGTTAAGTCCTCCAATACTAAGACATATGGACTTCACCATGGCTCATTCCATTTGCATAATTTAATTCACTCTCCTCACGCATCCCTAGGGTGTGTCTGATTTATTCTCCTAATTCAGCCTCACTTGGTAGAACAATCAGTCTGTCCTCTCTGCTTCATGCAGAGAACAACCTCGTAATGGCTCATAACTGTTCCAACGTACAACCTTTCACCTGCAAAGTTATCTCAGAAAAATGGTATGAACAGGTGTATTTCCCACCTGCCTTGGAATCTAACCTACGCATGATTCAGAGCACAAAGGGCTTTGAAGGTTCCCCTAATTACAGAACCACAGAATAACCTGAGTTGGAAGGGACCCACAAGGATCATCAAGTCCAGCTCCTGGCCCTGCCCAGGACGCCCCAAGAGTCACACCATGTACGTGACAGCATTGTCCAAACATTTCTTGAATTCTGCCAGGCTTGGTGCTGTGATCACTTCCCTGGGAAGACTGTTCCAGTGCCAAATAACCCTCTGGGGGAAGAACCTTTTTCTAGGTTCCAAACTAAACCTCCTCTGACAGAACTTCAGGCTGTTCCCTGGGGTCCTGTCGCTGGTCACCACAGAGCAGAGATCAGTGCCTGCCCCTTCACTTCCCCTACGAACGAGGAAGTTGCAGATTGCAATGAGGTCTCCCCTCAGCCTCCTCCAGGATGAACAGACCAAGTGACCTTGGCCACTTCTCCTCCCTTATGACTACGAGATGTCTAAATAAATGCCCGTGTTTCGGTGTTGTGAATACTCCTGAGCCTAGAGCAGCCACAGACTGAGCCCGACTGATCCAGCAGCATGTATGGGTTGTTTTGAAGTGCTCAGTTACCTGCTGATAAATACACCCATATTCACAAAGGCCTTGCAGTGCTGCTCTGCTAAAGACTCTGAAAACAAGGACTTAATGCAACTCATGGTGCTTAAATACCCCAGTTCCCAGGACAGAAAGCAGGAAGTGCTCAATGTCATTGAAAGTCAGTGTCCACAAGGAATGAAAGGGGGAAACACTACAGTATGTGTCCAAAAATAAATGTGAAAGGTGACTATACTGAAAATGTGTAGACCTATGCACTTTTTCAAATCTGTACCTAATCTTTTCCTGCTCAGTGGTTTGTCCAGGCTAGAAAAGTATTCCAAAGCCATTTTAGAAAACTGCTTGCTTAAATAAAAGGGTCAGGCAAAAAGTAGTAGTTTGGACTTGCTCTCTGAGGTTCCCTTGGATGCTACAGATTTGTGTCTCATCTCAGGAAATGTGTATGTCACAATTATGTGAGTTTGTTATGTTGACTCTGTCACATAGTCTAGCCTTAAATAAACCCCATCAGAGAAGGAGAAAGTCTGAATGGGGGTGATGTACCTACGCTCCGGGTAAGGGTGGGACATGCCAGACCCCTGATTTTGAAAAACAATAGCTAATTTACTTTGAAACAGAAATAAAACTTTAATTTAACATAAAGTATTTAACTCAAATTTGCATTTGCACCCTCACTTACTGCACCTAATTTTTCACTGCAGGCAAGCCTTTGTAATCCATAAATGATCACTGATGACAAAGTAGTCAAATGTGTGCAAACCTGGAAGATTTTTTTTCTTATTATTTCTTCTTTGTTAAACAGCCTAGTAAATATCATTAGAGCTATAATGGCAGTTCACACAGTTCCCTGAACAGGTTATAATTCTGCATCACTGCTTCCCTAGGTTTTTGTATTGGGATTACTTTCAAATTATACTTAAATCATTGCTATCTCCATCAAATTCTCAGAAAGTGATTTAGCATTTCTTAAATTCTATTGAGAACTCTCCACTCTACAGCCACGGATCAGCGTTGTTGCCTGAACAAGTAAACTCGACAAATACGTGTCTAATCCTGTCCTCTTAAATGTCTGATTTACAATGTAACTAATTGCATTTTTAGATTCCCAACACTCCTGGCACCAGTTTCTGCTACTCCACAAAAGGAGCCAGTTTCATAATTACTCCGTATCAACCCCATTGTTGGGAAATCAAATTCTCAGGGAACTTTGTGGATAGCACACTCTGTCAAGGCACTCTTGTTGAAATTGCTGCCAGCATGATGTCTTTCACTGTTAGTTGTTCCTTGATGGAATTTAATAAATATTCATTGGCAGAGTGCAGTGTAATTGATTCAGTCACTTTCATTTTTATCAGCTCTGCAGGATGCCACAGCCTCTGCAGAAAATCTCCAAGATTTGCCAAAGGTTGACAGTAAGAAGCTTTGGAGATTCACTTGGTGAAGAGAAGGGAGGGAAATAGTATCTCTTATCGCCTTGTCTAATATTCACTGTCAGGAGGAAAAAAGCTATATGATTCTATGGATGAGCAATGTGCCTTATATAACACACTTTAAAAATTCATAAATTCATAAAGTGTAATATTAAATGAGATGTTACGATATAAAAAAGGTTTATGATTAGAGAATATCAATTTATCACGAAAACATAGCTTTCCAATAAAATGAGGATACTTTTCATTAATATTAACTTATATTCATCATATAGAAGATTTCCCATTACTCATAAACAGTGATTTGCATTTACTTTCAGCAGTTCCCACACCAGACACTACAAGCCAAATCCCTTGCAACTCTTCATAAAGGTTTTTCATTCCCCCCACAGTACCACACCTACACTGTGGTACGTTTGGAATCACTGCAATTCTGTGTTTAAGCAAAAATCGCATTTCTGCAGTCCTGTTGATGCCTTAGGATTTTAGCATCAGTGTTCATAGAATTAGGCCTTGTACACCAGCTTTTTTGAAGAAAGAGTCAGTGTTGAATTTCCATCTAATACATCCTCATTAAAAAGCTGTCGAACTACAATACATATTAGAAACAAAATGCATTAGATACTGAACACATTTTCTGTATAAAACTACATTTTCCACCTATCAGTAGGGGCTACATACTTGTAGCCTCCTAAAATTGGACTTTGTATTTCATTTTATTGTTTCTCACAGTTGCCTTTCAAAAATGCTTCACCTTCAGAGTTCATTTAGGTAACAGCCCCACTGCCTGAATCCAACTGGCCTGTTAGCATAACCATCACCAGGCTGAGTTTCCATCCAGTTTTTTAAGAAATCTCTTAGTGGCACAAAAAAGAATCATAATGCCAGGCTCTGCAACTGCCAGAATGTTCTTTTGTAAGCATATAGTTTAAAAAATATACACTATAGATACTATAGATTCAATTGTCTGCTTGTAGACACTGATGCAAAAATAATCTAACTGCACTGATAAAGAGAGTTACAAAGGTGTTAAAAACAGCCATGCTGGCAAACTCAGGCACACGTTTGTTTCTTTTTGATATCAGTTATGTCACATTTACTTCCATAATTACACACTGTGAAACACAGCAAAAAGATCTAAAAAACCTTTTTTATCTCCTTCTTTCCTTTTTTGATGAGCACTTACTGGAATGCCGGTGAAGGTAACTGGAGGTGACTGCCAAGAGATGCTAAAGCTACTGCCATTGGGAGTGAATTTTGCTGACCCTGGAATGTTCACCGGAGGAGTGGCCTGTGTGAAAAGAAAGTATTATTCCAGCAAGGAGAACCATTCCTCTTCCAAAGCATTTCGAAGGATCTTTCATACCTTGAAACGGTAAATCTGTGAGAGATTTTCTAAGGTATAAAAAAACTCTGTGGTGATAAGCTTTTTTTACCCTTGTGAGACGGATAATCATGGATAAGCTAGTAAGGAAGGGACAGAGTTATATATATACCACTGTTCCTAAACCTTGTTTAGAGAAAGATGATTGGTCTCAAAAGAATCCATAGAAAACCCTTAAGAGCTAGATCTGTTAAAAAAACAGACAAAATCAAACGTCACATACAAGCAACTTTTAAAATAATGCCAGCAAGAAGCAAAGACTACTTCACAGATGATCACCTGTCCCACAGTGATAAACAAGGCCATACTTAAACTCATGGCAGTTTTACACAATTTTAGTGAAGATAGCAAGGCTTCTTGGATGGAAGCAATTAAGAGTAATTGTTGGCCATTTCTCATTTATCCAACAAATGTTAAGAGTCATCCCAATTAAAACAGTTTTTCCTGTTAAAAACAAGGAGTTGTAAATCATTCTTTGGATCCAAAAAACAGCTCCGGAAATACTAAACTAAAGCAAGTATTTGAAGGAGTCCTGGGCTCCTTGAACTCCTATGTTCTTCCCATCCAGGCTGTAATACCCAGTGCTGCCCTGGGGTGCAAGTGTGATAACCTGAGCTTAGACTGTTGAGCATTTTTCATCTTGTGCCTTTCCTCTGTTTTTTTCACTGGGTTATGAGTTTCCATTAAGTTTTCCCTGCCTCATTTTGAATCACACTTAATTTTCAGAATCATGAAATTCAAAGTTGTGTAGCTACCCTGCCTAGCAGGAGTGTGCACAGTCAGCATGAACAAAGGCTCACTTTGACCCTTGAATTTCAAGCTGTCACCAGAAGAAAAACCCTTCTTGGTTTAAACTTACAAAGAATTTCCTAAAATGAGTTTTCACTTCTGCCTTTCAGTTGACTGTACGTGATAATAACACAACACACTCATTTAAGCATTGTTTGTGTTTGGAGCTGCTGAAACTGTCTCACTGCTTCAGGAAGAGAGTGCTTCCTTGAGCCACCAGGCAGAGAGGGGTGATGACCAACTACAACCTGACAGGCCCCATTAAAGATAATCTTTCAAGCAAACAAGGGCTGAAGCAATCCCCTAGAGCCTTTCCAGGAAAAGGAAGGTGAGACCACCAGATGCCTCTGTGTACGGCAGCAATGCTGTGCAATGCAATTGCAGCCCGCAATGCTTGTGAGCTGCCAAGCTGCTGACAGCTCCAAGAGAATCCACATAGACATGCACAGTAAACATCCACTGAGCTCCATAAAATATAAAAACCTCTCTGAAAGGTGTCGAGAACAATTTGGCAACTTCAGATGGTACCAGTAGTTCTTCATCATAACCCTGTTCAAATGGGAAGCAGTGAATGACTGCAGAGCTCCAGACAAAGAACTGGAGAGAGCTGGATGAGCAGTGAGGCAGCACTGCCTCTGCTCAGCATCCCACAGGGATGGCAGCTCAAATCCAGGGTCAGCACAGCAACTTCCTCAGGTATTTGACTAAGACCTGGAAGGGAAATCCTAGGTGCTGAAAGAGCCCGCCTGTAGTTCCTCTGTAGTTAAATTTAACAGGTACAGGCAATAGTTTTGTACAGAAACATGAAGTTTAAAATGGATGCAATTTGCAGTTGCTTAAAATACCATAGCGCTCAATTCCTTTTTCTCAGTGCCTAAATATCTACCTCAGACATGATCAGACTTAGGTAGTCAATCACCTTGTTCACTTGTTTCTCAGATGCACACCTTTGCTCTTCAAGCTTTTTCAGGCTAACATTTTAGTCATTCTCTTCCATAATGTAAACAACTATAACATTACAACCAACTGAAGAATTTCTATACCCAACCTCAATTTCCTTAGAGACCTCCATCTAGTTGCCAATCAAAATATATTAACGAATAATTTGTATTTATTTATTTATGCCAACATTACCCTTATATCTGAAATAGCCTGTGCTCATCCTCTTCCCCTCTCATGCTCGTCCCTTCATTTTCTTCCTAGGCAGCAATTCCATCCTCTTCTCGTCCTTTGCTTTGCCTGAGGTATCAGTCCCAGGGTTGGAGAGGCTGCCCATGTCCTCTCTGTGCTCTTTCTAATTCTTCTGGTTGGAGCCCATCACATGGAATTTGGCTGACCAGAACTCAGGATTTCAGCTGAAGTTATATGGGGGTCTTGTATAATGGCATGAAAAACCCATCTCTCCTAGATATTTCTTATCCAAGAGAGCTGACAACTGTTTTTTTCCCCTTCACAGCTCTGTTGTTATTGGCTCATGGCCATTCTGTGCTTGATTAATGACCATAAGTTTGCTTCTTACATAATTTTCTAACTACCCTTGTTTATAACAGAAAAATCTCATTAGTTCCTTAGATGCAGGACTTTGCATGTTCTGACATTAAACTGCATTCAAAACATATTATTCTTAAGATCACCCAGTCACATAAGCCTGGTCTGTAACTCCCTTACTGCTGATGTCTCCCAAGTTTGTTATCAGTGACGTGTATGATAGTATTTGTGTATTACCAAAATGATTTAATGAAAGTGAGATCAGGGCCAAGAACAGCTTTTCATTTACCTCCACTAGTGACATTCAAAGGCCCTTTCAAAATAACTCACTCCTGTTCTCTGTGACTTTCCAGCTCCTTCTCCTACACTAAATTGGATCTCTTGCTTAACAAATGCTGATGTTTTAGGATCAAAGGGTCTACTTGAATGCAGAAGGATTCGTTCTTTTGGTTCCTATGTTGTTCTAGCATCATCTTTCTCTGGGGTTCCCCCAGTGCAGTTTGCCTCAACTGCTGTACTTTCCAGAATTTCTTCAATTATTCTTCTAAATCATTCCTCACCCATGGGACTGGGTCAGAGGAGAGCATCAGGACTTTCCTCACCTTCCTCATATCCTTCTCACTACAAGTAGGCTATTTGATGTTTTCCAGTCATAGAGGACATGGCAATTAAGAGATCTCTTTAGGATGGTTGTGACCGAGCTTTGGGTTCTGTATTTTTCCCCCTTTTTTTTTTAACAGAAATCCTGTGATGAACAATATTCAGCCTCCCTTATCCAAGTTCCTTGAGCTGCTCCCAATGAAGTAATCTCCACTTTCTCCTCTGGCTGGTGAGATCTGAATCTCCACCCTGCCTCCTGGCCCTTCTTTCAGGGCTAAAGGGATCTTGGCAGAGGATGCCACTGACCTTTTCTACAGAAGCTGCTTCCTTTACCAGGACAGTTGGAATGCTTGAGCAGGGACCCTGCCTCCTGCTTCCAATTAGCAAGCTGTGAACAGTGTGGACTGTGTCACTCCTCACTGATGAAATTAAGCATTGAAACCAGAGCAACCTGAAAAGCCCATGGGGCTCAGGCACTTGTAGTCTGTGTCATGGAACACATCAATTCAAATCCAATTTAAGGACTTTAAACACTTGAATTAGGATTTCCTTAGGCGAGTGCTTTACCCAGAGGCTGCTTGTAAAAAAGGGTTGAGTAGGTCTCCAAACAGCAGGGCAGACTGTCATGACTGCAAATCCCAAATGAAGCAAAACATCAGCCTAGACTTGTTGCCTTGCTCTTGGGGCAGGGCTTAAGCTACACTGAGGAGCAAGTCTTTATCGTAGCTGGTTTCATCATTCCCCAGGTTGGAATGCTACCTGATGCAGCTTCCACCCACAATACCAACCTTCCACCCATGCTTTTCAACATGCACAAAAGTCTAAAACAAGCCCGTGAATTCTCTAGAGCTCCCTCTGACCTTTTGGTAGGTGTGCTCCAAACACACCACAGAAATTTTATCTGCACAGTGCTATATATGATAGTTATTGCATCTGATAAATTTAAGAGTTCAGTTCTCCAGTGCATATGCAGGTCATGGACCACACTACTTCAAAGCCTCTATTGCTCTTTTCTCTTATGGTATCCAGACCAAAACATGTCATGTTTTAGTGCAGTTTTATAATTAATGCTTTCTGTTGAAACTTAGCGGGAACATTTTAGGACAGCGGTTTTCGCCATTTGAAAAGCATCACCTCCAAAAGTAGGAAGATACCATATTTCCTTTTTCAGTCTTCCTGCTCTACTACACAACTGGCTCTCACACTGTGTGACATCTCACACTGCAGGAAAAGAGGAATGAATTGTTCCTGGCATCCTTTGGGTAGTTGACACTTCAAGCAGAGCTTGTACTTGTTCAATAAAAACAGACCTGAAATGAAGACTCTGGGAGGGATTCGGCTGACTGGACGTGAAATTTTACAATGCAGGAAACCCCATCCGAGCACGTCACCTTGGGTTCTCCTTATGGTCAGTGAAAATTGAACTGATGTAGACACTGTTGACAGATCAACTCTTCTCAACCTGAAGTATGCACCTATGTGTGGCTGGACAAATAGCATCCCAAAATCCACCAGTTGTGGTGGGCACACAAACAAACAAAGAAACGAGAAATGAGCTCAGAAGAATACACCTCAGTTTAAATAAAAAAAATGCCTTTGACTGGTCTGAAAACCTTTCAGCCCATTAAAACCCAAACATTGTGATGTGACATTTCTTTACACATTAGTGACATTAGTGTGATCACTGGAGCTCATAGCACTGGTGTTACCTGATAAGCATGGTCCGTGTGTACGAGGTAGAGGTTGGTAGGAGCTGAGCGGCTCAGAGGTGTCATCAATTTAGTCTCGGTTTTGGCACAGGAAGTTTCAGGACGGATTGTGTCTTGGGTGGGAAAGGAAGGAGGAGATGCTAAAGATGGAGAGACTGGGGAAAGACTGCTTAAGCCATCAGCTACTGAGTCCGTGTTGAGCCTGATTTCTGTATAGTAAAAATCCTCCTCTCCATCACTGTAGTCAGACTCTCCTACACGTCTGTATCAAGAGAAAAAAGTAAGAATTGATTGAAAGCAAGAACCCCAAGCTAATATATTCACATTGTCAATAAATTAATATTTACAGTTTCAACCCCTCCTACTTTATCTGCATTCTGACTGCAGGTGAGGGGAAGAGGAGTATCATCTAATCTGAAGGGAAAAGAAGTAGGAATTACTTTTTTCCCCTCTCTGTGTTATTCTTGACAAATTCTTTCACCTTGGAGTAGATGTTTGACTCCTTCAGATCAAGTATCAGCTTCTCATTTGTAACTATTGTAAAGTTAACGAGAATCTCAATGTACTCTGTCTTCAAAAGTCACAGCAATGATAATAGACACAGGCAAGATATACTTCACTCATGTTACAGCAAACAGTATGCAATCTTATCAGAAGTTACTCAATTATACCAAATATAGTTACGGCTGCCATTCACTGTAACTTTCTGTAACTTAACGGAAGAATTTGCTAGAAAACAGTCTCACCATGCAACTCACTCAGACACAGAGAAAGCACTCCTACTTGCTGGCTTGCCACTGCCAGGAGTTTCTGTTCTTGCTCTCCAGAAGCAGACTTACTGAAGGAGGGCATGTAGGAGGTTTAATTGCCTTAAAGTTTCATCTGATGTGCATTTGAGCATAAGTGCTAACAGTGAAGTAACCCAGTCAAAGCAGTAGCTCCCAGTAGACTACATGTTATCTTGAAGTCCAAAGCAGAACTTGTTGAGAGAACATAGGTCCAGCAGGTTTGAAAGGCTCTACCAGAAGTACTATCTATTAGAATGCAGCCAGTCACTCACCAAAAAGTGGTGACTACTCTTTTGAGAAAACTACTCTTTCCAGAAAAATTTTTAACTCCAGCAAATTCCAGAAAGGTTTTGCTATTTACTTCTCCCTCTCCCACACCACAAAAAGGATGTCCCCATAATATGAAGCACAAATCAGCATTCCTAACTGCATTTTGAGAGGGATTTTATTGGTTTCCCACAGCCTTGCTCTTAAGCCCAACGGTAATTGCTGACCTCTTCAAGACCATCCTGAGGTCCACATCTTTCTTGTAGTGGTTTTAATTTTTAAGCTGTGGGTAACACAGACCTATAGAACAGAGATGTATTTTCACCTAACAGGTGAAGATTGTGAGTTCCCACTGTAATAAATGAGATAGGTACATCATTCAGTGAATTGCACAGGAGAGTTCAGTTCCAAACTAAAGCTCTAAAACAAACTTGTGTCCTAAAAGATTGATTTGCTTTTGCTTCTAGTCCAAGTAACATACATGTGTGTCCTGGTTTTGTCTGGGCTGGAGTTAATTTTCTTCCAAGTAGCTGGCACAGAGATGTCTTTTGGATTTAGGATAAGAACAGTATTAATAACACACTAATGTTTTAGTTGATGCTGAGCAGTGCTTACTCTAAATCAAGAACTTTTCAGTTTCCCATGCTCTGCCAGTGAGCAGGGGCACCACAAGCTGGGAGGAAGCACAGCCAGGACAAAGGGATATTCCATACCATAGGATGTTCAGTAAATACACTGGAGGGAGTTGGCTGGGAGGTATTGCTGACTACCTGGGGACAGGCTGGGCATTGGTCAGCAGGTGGTGAGAAACTGTAATGTGCATCACTCATTTCTCTTCAGTTTTGTTTCCCTCTCTCTCCCCTTTCCTTACAAGTATTAGAGTCATTAGTATTACTGTTATTATTATTATCAGTGTTTTATTTTGTTTAAGCCATTAAACTGTTCTTGTCTCAACCCATGAGGTTTACTCTTCATTCCTTTGATTCTTCCAGGGAAGGAAGGGGATAGTGAGTGAGCAGCTTTATGGTACTTAGCTGCTGACTGGGTTAAACCATGACAACATGCAGCTCACTTTCCTTTTATTTTTAGGTTTCTTATGTGGTTTGTGGTTCTGGTGGGTTTTTTTGGCATTAACATGTTTTTTGGCATTAATTCAACTCAGAACCGGCACAAGCACCCGAAAAAGTTTTCATGCAAGACCCTGAAGCTGTCTACCACAGAATGTCATCCCGGATGTGATGTGCAGACAGCACATATGACGTAATGGCACTGAGCTGTGCAGCTGCCAGGGAAGTGCAGTGTGACCTTGAGCTCTATTTGACCTTCTAGCAAATTTGACAGAATTTCAGAAAAGAAAGTGCCTCGCTGTTGGAATAAGTGCTCATTCACCTTGACGTGCTATTCTACAATTTCCTCAGAAACACAGGGATACAAGACAGAGAAGCCAAGGACAGTCCTGTTCATCTCTCCAGCCAAGGGCAATAGCTCCTCTTCTGTACCAAACCCTTTAGACTCCCAAAAAGACTGCTCTCTTACCCAAGGTGAATGGTCCGTATGTGTTTCTGAATCCCTGCAGCTGTGCTCAGTACCTTCCCACAGTTCTTCCACAGGCATTTGAACATCACCTTCATGGAGTTCTGAAAATTATGGGTAAAGCAACATTAGTTGTATGGAAGTTGTAGGGATATTAGGAAAAATTTATTTCCTGAAAGGGTTGTCAAGCATTGGAACAGGTTGCCCAGGGAAATGGCTGAGTCACCAACCCTGGAGGTATTTAAAAGACTTGTAGACGTGTTGCCTGGGGACATGGTTTAGTGCTGGACTTTGCAGTGCTGGATTAAGGGCTGAAAATTTCTGACTCTGTAATTCTTTGAAGGTAGAAAAACCCCCAAACTACCCAAACCAGATAAACTGTTACAAAACACTGTGAAGATTCAGAGCCTTTGACTCCAAATTCGTAATGATCTAATAGTCTCTTGTCAAGGCTGTCACCCTTCTGAATTCAAGAGAATCCAGTGACAAGACTTTACCTCCCTCTGTTCATTGGCAACACTCTTCCATTTTTAAGTTTCAGTTCCTCCACTAAGGGAGGTAGATGATATAAAAACTTCCTACACTTCTTTCAAAAAAATCCTGATGAGGACTTCTCACTGAATCCAAAGCACCTTCTTAAATTAAGGTCTTTCCAAAGCAACCTCTTATGAATGTTTCTGCTCATGATATTTGCAGCACAAAATATACTGTAACAGAAAAACACAGCTTCTGTTATGTCAATATTTGCCATGAGCTGGCACAACCTGCTTTTGTTTCACTCAGAAGCTGCTGTGGATCTTACTCAGATTAGAGAATGAGAAGTTATCTGTCTGTGTTCAGTATTTAAAAAAACTACAGGTATAATCTCATTTAAATATTCTTTTTACATTCTTTAATATAACTTCATTGATCCCCACTGAGTTATCATGTGTTTAGAGCACAGCCAGCAAGGCTATCACTAGGCCAATCTTCAGCATTTTGAAGACTCTGGAGAAAAGTAGTCTTCAAACAACACAGATGTTATAAACTCTAGAGATATTTAACAACTAAGTTTACCCCGAAACGAAGCTGATTTTGTACAGATTAAATAAAAAAAGAATTCTAAATAGCTTGTAATTCTCAAAAAATAATTTTCACTATTATTACAGAACACATTATTAACATGATGAAGAGCATCAAAATACTGTATTATTATTCTATAATTTTAGTTACACATAAGATTAAATTAATATATTAATATAAAACTCAATTTAAAAAAAGGGGGGGGAACAAGCACATCCTTAGGGTTCAGTACATTTCACTGTGCCTTGACCAGAAGCTGACTTGGTGTTTTCTTCAATTTGGACCCTTTAGAAGTGCATGCCAGTAGATGGTTTCAGCATTCGCTAGAAAGATGATGATTAGAATATAACTTGAAAAAAACATCTCAGCTGATGGGCTTTTTAAAATACAAGTTGATTGTAGTAGCATGTTCTACAGCGCCCTGCAGTCTAACATCTTCTGTTTTAAACTATGAATGCTTAGGGCTTTGAGACTTGAGGTACCTGGATCATACTGGTTGTATGAAAAACTTCTACTTTGGAATAAATTGCACATAAATTGCCTATTTTTTATTTGATAATACAACTATCAGTCAAGTAGATACAGAACTCTTTTTCTTTATTCAAATTAAATATAATCTATCTAACAATTCTGATTCATATTTTTCTTACTTCCATAATATAATACTAGATTATCAGCTCAAAACACACATAACCAACCACCAACGATGTCAAGATGAAGGCCACGTTTATAGCTGACATCATAGGAATTCCAATATGACATAATAAACACCATATGCATCTTTATGAACACAGAATGGTTTAACATCCATCCCCAGTTTGATGGTAAAATCATCTCCTAACTCCACTGTGGTTTTGGTTTTATTGTCAGTGGTAGGAGTTTGCAAAAACCCATGCACTTTTAACATAATCAAGCGAAAGCTCACTCAATAAAAATAAAGAACATGCTTACATTTCTTCCATTTCCTTTCCAAAAATCACCTATTCAGGCTTAATGTTTTATTTAAGAAAATGATGGAACATAAATGGTTTGATGAGGAATAACGACCTTAGAGGGAACTTCTAAGCAAATAGTAAGGTTACCAATCACTCTATTTCTAGGTTTACTCCTTCTGACTTTTGCAGCTCTGAAGAAGAAATAACCTGAATGTTTTTGTTTCAGCTTCTAAAGGTGCTAACTTGTACTCAGATCAAGTACCATGCTGGAGCAAGAATAAAGAAAAAAACCTGCAGGAAAGCAAGTTAATTTATGAAACCAAATTTGGCATGGAATGTTACTGTTTATCTAAATCAAACATTTGCTACACAAAGCAAAATCCCTGTGACCCAGAACAGATAGTGTAATAGACCTATGGTGGGTACATAAATAGAAATATTTGAAAGCAACTTAGAAAACAATAAAGATGGCAGCTGCAAACCCATCTGTCTCAGCTGAGAAGTAAGAGTGGTGCTAATAAGATGAAGGTTAACTGAGAAGTAAAAGGCAAACCAGGACACTTCTGCACTCCTACTCCTCCTGTCCCACACGCCCCAAATTGTCTCTCTGTTTAGTGCAGTGCTCAGCTCCAGCTTCTAATTTATTATTACAAAGGTGTCCTCCAAAATACTTTTTTCCTTCTCAGCAAGATGCTGAAAACGAATGTTTTCATCCCTTTCCCATGAACAAGGGAAGAACCACATGAGTCAGCAACAAAGCAGCTTCTGGAGCAAGAGGATAAATCTGAACAGGTTTAAACAATCATTAAAACTTCTTCCTGCTGGTGATGAAGCAATTAACTGTCTCAGAGTGAGCCAGAAACAAATTCACTAAAGGAATAAATTCTCTGTTTTTTCTCCTTACAAAAAGCCCTTTTACATCTTGCTATGTCAAATCTGTCCTGTTGTGTTGGGAGGGAAGGAAACTTGGACTAGTGCCATCTCTTTGTTTTCTTTTTCTTCCAGGGAAGCTTGCTAGCTAGCAACGGTGCCTTTTTGGGGTTAGTTTTGGACCTTTTTTTTAATGTCATGTTTTATTTAGCCTGTTTTTGCACTCCAACTGAGGATAAATTTGGCTAATGCTAATACTATATCAAAAGCCATCGGGTTTGAGCTCTTTCTCTCCTTTTGTCACTCCATATGTTTGTGCAGAGAAACCTTCACAGTATTAAGGTATCTGACATGCTGTCAGACAAACAGCACTTTCAGGGAACAAGGAGTATTAAGGCCATAGTCAGTTTTTGTGATGACATGTAAAGGCTGCCTGTTGCATCCTGCATACAGAGAATTTGTCAAAGTAGGACAGAAATCCCTTGAATGGCCAGAGGCAACACCTTCTGGAAATCACTTTAGTGTTTTCTGAGCAGGAGGCTCTATAGCACCTCACCATCTGGCAGGAAATATGTGGTGCTGATGGCAGCATGTGTGTGCAGGAGGTGACCACATTGAATGAGACACAGTGACTAGGTGAAGTCCCTATGTTAAACTGATGCCAAGGAAGGATACACAAGCAGAGGTATTTGGGTGACCTGTTCCTTTCTCATAACAAAATAAGCCCACCAACATCCTATCTGCCCATGGGTATGGAATTTAACACCAGGCTAACCTTTCTCTTCCTAGGAATGGGTTCATCGAAGAGAAGGTTGCTTGTTTCACCTTCATCAATACCATCATCTGGCTGGGAAGGTGTCCGAAAAGCTTTGAAGCTATCAGCTGACAGAGGTGGAGATGGGGTGGATGGGTTGGACTGGTCACTGGGAGCATTCCAGCTCCAGTATCCACTGCTGCTGGTACTAGAAGGCACAAATCCTCCTTCTTTCCAAGATCCATTCAGGGATTCTGCCAAGAACAACAAAAGCTATTATTACAACAGTATTGTCGTGATAGTGCTAAGGAGCTCTTTTTTTCTAAGGTTTAGATGCCATGTTGGTAATTAATTGCACATTCAGTAAAGGAAAGTGAAAGCACTGGACGTAGAGAGGACAACCATATCTAACCCACTGCACACAAATTACATATTCCACACTTGATTTTTTGTCTTATTTAAAACAAACGAACAAACAAAAGCAGCTGAGTATTTTTCTAAGAAGAAATGTCGCATTTGAAAAGATAACCTGTTCTGAAGCATAAACAGTAATAAACTGTCATATATTGCATGCATGATTTAAGGAAAACATTTAAATTGACCTTTAAAGGTCCCTGCAAACCCAAACTATTCTATGATTCTAAATACATCCTCAACTTTCAACAGGAACACATGACTCTGGTGCGGCACCAAAGCAAGCTGCAAGCCACCGTACAGCCAACAGGGGATCCCCTGGGAAGGGGACACACACTCTAAGCCCCAGAACACTAAGCAGATCCACAAAAACATGACCACCTTCCCAGTACTAAAACACCAAAGAAAACCATAGTTACACTCTGCGTCCTTATAATCTCTCAATACACACACCTCTGCCTAATCTGAATCTCTACATGAGGTGGTATGTATCCCTTGGGATTTACAGGTGTACAGGCATCTGGTTTCAGCAGTGGAAGACACAGACACTGGATCACCTCCACACCTACTTGCTGGAGGAACTGCCTCCTCAGTGACAGAGTTCCCCTGACATTACATGATAAGAAGACACTTGAACTAACAGCTTACACTCTGCAGCACCATGGGTGGGACTAACAGCACTGCCTGTGGTCTGAGGCACAGCTTGAGCCATGCTTCACATGCAGAGGTCCTCAGGCATCAGATGTTGGCATGTCACTCTCGCCAGTCCCTAAAGGGCTTCTGGCAGCAGAGGAGTATGTAGATCATCAGCTCGGCCAAGGCATGGCCCGAGCACATCCAGGGTGCAGCCAGAGGCGGCTCTGCCAGAACCCTCAGGTTCTCACAGGGCTTGGGCAAATGCACAGGGACGGTTTGGGTGTGGCTTCTCCCCAGCTCAGGCATTAGAAGCTTTTCCCAACGACATTGTAGGTGCCTGAGTATCGTGCAATACCTGACTTTGGAGCTGGCAAGCAAATAACATCTTATCTGTTCATGAAATAATATTTAAGTGTGAGACAAGTCCTTTCACGCCCGTGCCTGTCTTTAAAACGATCTGCAGAAGTCACTCCTTCACTCCTTCTCAATTTCTCACAGATAAATTTAACTAATGATATCGGCAAGAAAGTGACCTATCAAAAGCTTACCCCCAAACCAATGAATTTTTGTTTTGCTTTTTTTTTCTCCTAATTCAGTTGGTTTTGGACAAAATCCTTAATGACTAACATCAGCTGCTCAAAAAACCAGAACACAGTGCCCCCTTGAGTAGGCAGCAGTACTGATTTACTGATCAGGACCACACAGCATAAATGGAATGGATCCTCTCCCTCCACCCCTCCAACTTCCTCTTTGGAAAAGGACATACATACACATTTCCGGTAGCTCCTAAGTTACCATATGAAAATGTCATGTTTTGTCTCATGATTACAACCTTCATGTGACTGTAATGAAGGTGGGGTTTTGTTTCTTTTAAATATTTCGTACTTCAGTCCTGCACCAAAGCAAAAAATACATCTGGTATCAACTTGCGACCTTAGCATAAAATTTCCGTATCTTCGGAAAAACAAAGGAACTCTCTTTCAACTACTACTTGCTGACACAGTTATGCTGGTACTTTGTGTTCTCAGTGTTTACGGCTTCTCCTCACCTTCCTGAGAAAGATGTAGATCAAGAACATTTTTTAAGTAGCATGGAAAAGACTTAAAGAGGTTGACAACAGGAAAAAACCAAACACTGGTTCTCATTCATAATAACAAATCTGTCAATGTAAAGAAGTTTAATATATAAATAAATGAAACTTACTCTTATTTTGGGGCTCTTTTCACATTGCTGGAGTTGCGTGAAAGAGAACCAGACCAAATATTATTCATCTGTAGAGAAACAAGGGCCAAACTCTGATCCAGTTTACATGGGTGATCATTCCCAGGAATTCCAGCATGGATCTGACTTTATATTAACGCTGATGTTATTTTTTTTACTTCTAGGCAAAATTCCATTTGTTTTAACAAATGGTCCTTTAATTATACTGCTACTTATTGCCCTTTTTTGGAAAAGCATGTAGAAAAAACTAATTACTAATACACTTGTTGCTTGTATTACTAGGATCAGAGCCTAGCCTTGCAACATCAAATAAGCTTTAAATTATCAAGTCTTTACACTTCTGTTTAAGTCTTTAGTAAGCCTTGACTAAGGCAAAATGAAGAAATTCAGGGGGAAGGTGCCCAAAACAAGCTTCAAGATCCTGTCTGTGACTACTGAAAACATGTGAATTACTTTTTCAGGCTAGTCTTCCCAGATTTTGGGAAACAAGCAGACAAGCTAGATGAAAAAATATCAAAGAGCACTCAGACTATGCTAAGAAATATCAAAGGCAGTTAAACAGCCACCATTTGCCTATTAGCAAGTCAAAAGGGCCTGTTTGGAAGATCTTTCCAATCGACAGCTGCAGCTAGTGTGCTCTGCTGCTCCTGACAAATGTCACCCGCTCAGACTGTCTAAGGTGGCACCAGCAGCTCCCCAGGATAGGGATGCAGCAGGGGACACATGTGTGCCTTGGCCACACCAAATCCCTGCCTGCCACATCAAGAACAGATCCTCATCTTCAGCTGTGGTTTTGTCTGTGAGCTGAGCAGCTGGAGAGCAGGTGTGCCTTTACCCTTCTGCTGGCCTTTCCCAGGGGCTGGCAACATCCTGTTCTGTGGCATGACAGTCACCAGGGATGTCACTGCCTGAGGTTTCCCAGGGCTCCTCAGAGCAGTGGCACTCCAATAAACACTCCTGGCTTTCAACACTGGAAAGCACACACGAACAAAGGCCACGGGCGTTCACGGCCAGAATTCCAACTAAATGGATAAAACTTATATTTTCTGAAAATAAATGGAAAAACCAGAGCATTGACATTTGCTCTGAATTCCTTTAAGAACATAATTCAGTGGATCATGCCTGTTCCCATGAAGAAAAGCAAGTATTCCTCAATCTTCCGATTATTGACAATAGGAGAGCATCTAGTATTTTTTTTAGCAGTTACAAGTGATTAAGAAAAGTCAGTCATACAAACAATGCTGAGGTACCCTAACAAGGGTGTCCTAATTTAAATTATTCTTTAAAATAAAACACTCCTAAAAATGTATTGTAACTCAAGTCAATCTTGCACAGATCAATTATATTTCATTACCAATTTCCTCACGACCTGAAACTTTCAATATTTATTTTTGTGTGTCTTCTGCTATACTATGAATGAAGTAGGCTTTAAACAGATTATCGATATGATGGAAGACCATCAGAGAGTTACACACAGCACAGGAATTGGAGGTGCAGAGAGAAGCAGACCTCTTGCTGTGCAGATTGCTACTGCAAGGCCTCTCAGCCAAGGGCTGTGATCTGGAAATGCTTTGCCTTATTGTGGCTTTGCGTAAAATCTGATCTCATTTCCATGGAGAGGATGACAGGAACATCTGCTACTATGTTTCCTGGATATGGCACTCAGGACATGGTTTAGAGGTGAACATGGTGGTGGTGCCCAGTTGATGGCTGGACTTGGTGATCTTAGAGGTCTTTCCCAATCCTAACCATTTTACAATTCTAGGACTGTATGTGTGCAAATGCAAACAAACTCTTTGAAAACTTTGTTTCAGTGATGTCAAGAGACTCTTTTTAGTGCTCATATCCCATTTCTGGAATGGGCATCTCCCCTTCCATAAACAGTTAAAGAAAACGTTTCTTTTCATTTCTGTCGGTGCTGCACCGAAGACTTTGACTTGGTTGGAGCAAAGCTCAGTACGATCCCCAACACACCAGAAGACAGCCACTCACCATCTGCTCGCCACCATGGCCACAACTCCTGGAAACAAGCCCCCGGATAAAGGGCCCTGGCACCCCTTCCCGCAGCCCCTGGCTCCAAAGGCTTACCATTGGGTCGGACAGGAGGGCTGCGGACCAAAGGGCTGGTGGATAAACTGGTGAGTACCATGGCTGCTGTTACTTTATCCATGTCCAGTTCTTCCAAAGATTTCCTGAAACACAGTAAGTGGGAGGCAGGAAACACATCAACAAATATTTAATTATTTTTAGTGTGGGTTTTTTTTTTTTGTTTTTTTTTTTAATACCAGCCCACATCCTAAGCAAGCACAGCACAGTAACAAAAACAAGCCGCTGCACAGAGCTCTCCAAGCATTGGTCTTCTGGCAACCTGAGCACGTCAAGAGGCTTCTACAAGCAAACTAACTCAGTGTAAATAGGAAAAGAAGTGGGAAAAGAGAATACATCTTCGTATAAAATTTGCAGGATTACTTTGACTCTCTATAACTTTGACTTTGTTCCTTTTTTTTATTTTTCAGAATTTCAGCTATTCATATTCTTAGAACTAAGTGTGCTCTTAAGGTGGTTTTCTTTTTCTCGGATGAAGACATAGAGATGCAAAATTGGGTGAGATTACTAGCAACATTAACAACATACATTAATGTCTGAAAGGTGAAGAAAAACCATGAACTGGAACGAAGGGATGTGAGTTCATTGCTTCTGCTTAACACTATTAACATTCCCATACTCTCTCCAAAAGACTGATCCTAAATTTTTCCTGGCCAGATTAAAACCCAAATATTTAAAGTAATTAGGAAACTGGCATAAAACCAGTGCAGGAGGGGTAGGAGGGTAGGGGAGAGAAGGGACAGAGTTTCAGGGAAAGGGAGAAGGAGAGGGGGAGGCAGAGAGAGCAAGAGCGAGAAGGTTGTTTTGCAGGTGTGATGGATGCCCGATCCAGCATGACGGCACATGAGCCCATTGCTGCCTCAGCCTGGTCTTGCTGGGAACCTGTGTAAGTCAGAGGAGAGGACATGAAGAAGAGGTAATAAGGGAAAGGAGAGCAGCCAGCTTTCCAGGGAAAAGAAGAGAAGATTTGGACAATGCTGACTGCCACCACAATTCAGTGATCATTGCTCAAGGAGTCATGGGGGTTTTTTTAGGCAATGAAGGAATTTTTTTTGTCTGTAGAAATGATATTCTGTCTTTTTTACCCAAGAGTAACTCTCTCACAATGTAAAATTTCTGAGGCATCAATGCAAAATAAAACTACCAAACCCACTACATTTAGCAGACTTATGCTTTTCATCCTTGTGAGTTGGAAATCCTTGTGGGATTTCCACCTTGTGGAAGGAACCAAAGCAGACAATTTTTTGAAAACGTTGGCTTTCAAACATATGACTGATCATCCAAATCATCTTCTTGATTCCTAGAGATTGAGTTAATTTTGTTCTTACAAAAGGACAATTCCCCCCCATATTCTCCTTTCTGGGTCTCTGGAGATGTCTCTGTCTTGCCAGGTGCTGTACTGAACAGATCAGGTTGAGTCTAATTTCAAGCCCAAGATGGGAAGTGGTCAGCTACCTACTGTTTCCCATCGACTGTCGGTCAGTAAGTCACCAAGAGGAACAGGATGTGCTGGGTGCACTCCCTTTTCTGGAATCCTATCTCACTCATCAGGTGGAAGGTTCATTAACTGAAAACTATACTACAGTCAAAGACTCTTGATATTTTAGTGAGCAAACCTTGAACTTGCCCATGAAATGTTTCACAGCTGCTTTCTGGCTGATGCAAGGACCCACACAGATGCTGATGAACACTCTCCCACGCCACACAACAGTTTAACTCTCACAACTGTCTTTTGCAACACATCAGTGCCTGGAACTGAAACACTGACGATGGTTCCTGCTGTGTTCTGATTTTATCTGTAGGAACTCTTCTTTCCTCCAGCCAAGGCTTTTGTAAAGAGCACAGCAGCCATATGGTCATCATCAAGTACTGGAAAGGTCTCGGATATCTGCTATAATCAGCTGAATCCTGAATGTGTCATCCATTAGCTCCTCATGCCTGCAGAGGAGTATTTCACTCAGAATGCCAAATTCCTCTGGGCTCAGAAGACCCTTCCCGGGGTTGACATGAGCTACACTTTCTCAAGACTAACACTGCCAGATGATTTTCCAATTACCTAATATCCCAGTATGAAACTCTAGTTTCTGAGAAGGCTTCACTGACTCTGTAGCCCACTCTTGCCAGACTACACCATCCCTGTGACTATCTAGTTGAGAATGAACCATTACTATCTCAATTTCTGCAACATATGAAGATAAAATGAGCAAAAGTTCCTGATAAGATGGAGAAGCCGATCCCTAGTGTTTGCAATCAGCCTTCCAACAAGGCTTTTCTGTGTGTGTGGCAAAAGGACTAACGTTCCCATCGAGGCCTCCGCAGAATTGCAAAATTACACTACAGCAGTTGTTGCAAGAGTTTGCCAAGTTGGTGTCAAGATGTCAGTCTAGACCTGGAGCTCATCCCTAAGTTTCCCCAAGTACTTTATAACTAACTTCTTCTAGTTCTTCTGATTCTTTTTCTCCTCTAAAATGATAAGCATTGCTGTTCTGAAAATCTAACCCTTGCTCCAAATAATTTTACAATGTCCCCAAATTGTCAGCATTGGCATCTGTGCCTAAGGTGAAAGTTTTCACAAGCAGGCAAAGAATAAGAATAGTCGTGAGAATCCTTGCCATTTCCAGGCATGCTAAACCACACTCTTGCAATTACAGCAATCCTTTTTTTTCTGATCCAATTTAACAGGCTAATAGCCCAAGTAAAATGAACTTTGGACTTCTCTGCTCATTTTGAACGACAGTAATTTTTACTATTTACTGCTCCTCAACTGCATCCAGCAAACAAGAACACTCCACTCATACTTCCCAGCCACAAGAATTTTAGCAGCTACAAGTGCTGGGTTATGTGATTCTGCTCCATTTTTACAGTTTGGCTCATAAATGTAAACACACATATTTCATATATCACTCAGCCAGTACTGCAGCACCAGCTTTTGAGATACAGGCAAGGCATAAAACTGAAGACAGCAACCACTTAAGCCATCTGCATTTAGTCAGCATCACATGTGAGTTGATGCATATTAAGACTGTCCCAGTACTTTCCAGCTTTCTCTGCTGGAAAGCTGAACCTGCACACAGCTGTTCAACACTATTTGGACTCAAAGGGGAGAATAACTTGCTTGTTACGCATCAGTTGTTCCCAAAACATTTATCCCACCATTGCTAAGGCGATTTCCTGTGGACTGAAATCATAAGCCCTGATGTTACTGTTAGGTGTAATGAAATTTAAATCAGTTGCAAGATCATCTACTACACCAACAATGAAGATTTCTTTCTTCTCTAACCTCATCTCCCAGTCTCCAAATGCCATCTCCCAGCTTCTGGATGGATGTATTTGCGTCAGCCCAGTCTGCATTTGAGAAGCAAACAGTTTTGGATCCTTTCTTTCCAAGTGTTTGTAAATCCAAACGCATGAAATAACGGAATTACAATGAATCGGCTGAGATATCAGCAGTACAAGTTACAGGTCCTTGGAGGCAGACCTTTTAGCACGACCCCAGCTCTCTTTGTTTCATGTCTCCCTGCCACCTCAGCAGGGAGAGTGGTTTCACTGGATCCCTGCAATACACAAGCCAGCCTGGCAATTAAAAGTGTCCTTTTCTTTAACAGTCAAGGCCAATCAGACTTGGTTACTACACTTACTCTTGATCAATCCTTTCCTTGATTTTGCTGACGAATTTATTGCTTTTTTGATAATTTATCAGTGTTAACCAACCATCACAGTTTCCCCAGTCAAAGCTCTCTATAAGGAAAGGCTGGGTTTAAGCTCCAAAAGATGAGAAAAAGAGTGTCTAAGACAAGTCCAAGGCTATGCAAGTGCTCCAAATCAATGCAACATCCAATCTCCTACTGTCCCATTTCTTCTGCCAGCTCCTGGCCACTGTTACCTTCAAACTCCCTACTAAGTATTATTCCCATCTGGGCACACCTACACGACAGTTCCACTTTTCCTCTATTTTTTAAGACTTGCTCTCAAATAAATCTTTAGAAATACAAATTTTACTCCAGTTTTTAAGTCTTTAGACTACTCTTTATTACTTGCCTGGCTTAGATAAAAAAGCTGCAGTCCTTCCTCTTGGAAAGACTGCATTTTAAGTCAGTACTTCACCCAAGCATATTTTAAGGGTACTGGAGAATATTCTTAGAGCAGAGAAGTGGTAGTGGTAGTAGGTGCTTTTGATAAAATTGACCCTATTTTGAAGAGCACAACCAAGTTTACTTGAAGCAAAGAAGAATAAATTCATCTTCCCTGCCCACAACTGCAAAGCTTTCAGTTAGTTCCCTGACCAGAAACCTCTGACCCCAGTGCAGCAATGCCGAAAGCAATGAAGCACTGGTTCACCGTGCTGAAAGGGCTCTCCTACACTCCAGAGCTGCCCCAGCACAGCCTGAGTGTGGGCCAGGCAGAGTTTCCTCACCAGGGCTCCACTCCCATCAAACAATGAGAGGGACAGCAGCATCCTGCAGCTGGCAGGACCAGGCTGCAAGGGGGTACAAACTGCAGCACCAGGACAAGAGCCCGGGGGAGGGGAAAGGGAATGATATGTGCAATTACCCCAAGTGGATGTTGGCTACAAAAGTTGATGGTCACAGAACCAAACTTCTCTAGAATTACATATCCCTGCTTTCCAGCATTGTTGAGCCTGCCTTTCCTTATCCTATTTTATAAACAATAACCACCTGAAGCCCATAGGCCCTAAACATTCAGATTTACTAAAAGGCTCACTTTTTCCTTTGTTTTAGCAGTCATGTGCTTATCTGTTTCTTACTACTAACCTCACCAGAGCAATGCAATCATAATAAAAAAAAAAGAACTAGGATTGATAAGGAGAAGCAGTCAAGCACAAAAATGCTATTATTCCATGTTAACTGTCTACTGTCCTCCACCCAAAATTCAGCTTATGACAGTGGTTCACAAAACACCTGGATCTTTTGTAAGAGGTACCATATAAATATGTGTGTGTCAATAAGCTATAACTGGGACAAAATAACACTATATTTAAAAAATGCTCTCTCCTTCCCAGGCTTACATGTGCTAAATTCTCATAGAGACCTCTGAAACCTGAGTCTGATCCCTTGACTATAGCCACATCACACTGATAATGTCATACCGAGCACTACATCAATATTGATAAACACATTGTTAGAAGCTTTTGACACCAAAAATATGATTCATCATATAATGAATCATTGTAATCAGTGTACTAGTAATAACAGAAGCACTTCTGCAGTAAAAATCCTAAATTACATTTTACAGGTAAAATCTAAATATTTTCATTTTCTTCAATTCATCATTAAAGGCAAAACCAACACCCTAACAAGCAAGAAAATCCATGTACCTGGCTGTGACTCCATGTATCTAAAGCAACTACAATCACTCTTCCATAATGAGTAAATATCTACATCATGCTACAAAATATTCTTAATCCATACAATACTTTGCATTTACCATAATACTTGGTTACCATCTAACAACTCAAAATACTGACAGTACAGATAAGTTATCTTACTTGCTCTTCTGTTTGGTTGCTTATTATGGAGACTAAAAGTTACTCACTTGCCAAACACAAAACCAAAAATTACAGAGAGAATGATACAAATAGTCCAAGGTCTTCAGCATTCTTTAGTAAAAGCCATAACTTTCACAATAAAGCAATTAGCAAATGGAAATATTTCCAAATATTATATTAAATCAGCATAGTACTAGAATTATGTATCTCAGAACATTGAAAGTGTTACTATTTACACATTTAAAAAGAGAACTGGTGTTTGATATTTAAAAGAGAGATACAATAATAATGCACTCATTAGAAGTTAGGGATTTCTGCCTTTGGTCATTGTGGTCAAACATACAATTAACAATTTGCACACTAACTTTATATTTGCAGACTAATTCATATGCAGAATGAAGGGCCTTTCTTTGTTTCTGCTGTCCTTGTTATACACAAGCAAATTTTTTTTATAGTAACAGTGACTAGAATTAATTAAGATGAAAATACAAATATAGGAACTTTTCCTCTAAAAAAACATATATACCTGAACTTCTTAAGGAAAAAAAGAAAAATGCATCAAAGACCACCTCAAAGTTCTCCACGTCCTCCTGGCCAAGCTAATACATTTTGTGATTCAGTTATTCAAAGGGCCTTTGGAAGTCTGGCTGGTGTGTTAGAGCCTGAGAGCACTTGACAGAGTCTTCAGTAACTGAGACACTGACTTTCTATTTGGACTGTAATGGCTTAAAGACAACAGAAAGTCTCTGCACATCTGTCCTAAGAGATGGGAGACATTCACAGAGTGGTTCTCAGCATCCTGGAGTAGAAAATACAGTTTAACAGAACAGAAGAGAAAGTGGTGTGTAACACAGGCAGGTTTCTCAAAGTCTTTTATTTGAACTTGCATCTAGCAGTGCTCCACAAAGAATGGGTCTGTTTTCAGACGTATTTCTCTATTGTCTCCATTTTCACTAAAACCACTAAACCTTGACAGAAGAGAATCCATCCATTTTTACAACCATTTTGTAGATGTAGACATCCAAGAAATTGCAGTATTTGGTTCCAAAAGTTAGCTGATGTACTCTCTCATGCACAGGGCTCTCCCTTGTCTCTCCCTCTTCTGCTCCTCAAGCTTGATGTCTTCCCAAGCCAGGTGTGCCCCCAAGAGCACCTGGAGCACTGTTTCTCAGTGCCCTCTCCTTCCTGCAGAGGTACAACCCAGTGATGACATCCTGGCTGCCACGGAGGCTACTGCCACACCAGGCCTCTCCAGGAGTGCTGGCAGAGCTGCATCAGCAATAGGAAGGATGTCAAACTTACTGTGATTTCTGTTGTCTGATGTAAACACATCCCATGGACATGGTCTGCTCCTGCTGCCCCCTCTGCAGTCCAGTGGCAGGAACAGTTGCTTTGCCCCCTAAGGCTACCCAGAAAAGTTTGCTAAAGTTTTGCAAAACAGATGGAAAATGCCTTTTTCATAGAAACCTTTTTATTTCTGCTTTTTGAGCAATTTGTCTGAGTTCCTTAAAGATAACTGAAATTTCAAACCTATCCATATGGAAACAGGGTTGAACTCTAGATCTTGCTATCTGATTTACAAAATATGGGATACAGCGTGCTGGGAGTGGGGAGGGAGAAGATGGGTAGTAAAACAGTGCTCTCATTATTGGCTGGTGATAAGATCTCCAGTTTTAAATGCTCTGCATAAACTGGAACAGTGAGGCAAGCTAAATTCCACACTGGGAGATAAGGTGCAGTTTACAGGAACAATTTATTCTATACATTGAAAAAAATCGATCCAATGAATAATTTTTACTTTTCAAACAGCTGCAACCTATCAGGAAAACTTATCTGGTGAGGAGCCCTTGGGGCAATGACTGAAGCTGAAGTAGGAGTATGACACCAAAATTGTCTGTTTCAAACAGAGCAACCAAATAAAGGGTAATCTCTTGAAAGATTATGAGTGCAAAGCAAAAATTAAATTAAGAAAGGAATAACAGAACCCTGCAGAGAATGGTTATCCCTTACGATCATCCACAAATCTTGAGGATTTTTGGGAAGGATTTTCTGTTCCATTTTTTCTACTTTAAAGGCCACTTGCAGATGCAACAAATAACTCTGTCTGCAAACCAAGTCTCAATAGTGGTCTAAAGCAACACACCAGTTCTTCCAAATTTTATCCAAACTATTCATGTTCCATCCCTTTCCTGCCTGTGCCTTATGCCACTGTTCTAGTTTGTCCACAGGTATATCCCCACTCATAAATGGGATCACTCTGACAGGGCACTGTTTACAGAAAGAAACCTTCACACTTCTGATGCTTTCCTCAGGGAAAGGGGCTGGACCACTTACTCAATGCAATACAAATTACCATGCTGAACATGAAAAAAATGGAAAAGTATCAAAACAAGAAGTCCATAAATCTTCCTTAATTTTTGAGAAGAATGATTAGCTGAAGATATCCTTACAGCGGATGCTATGGGAACTTTGTCTTTCCCAAAGTAAGAGAAAATGCAAGGTCAAAAATGTTTTGCTTTTCCTTCTTTCCCCTTTATCTATTGGAAACAACATGATTCCCACGCTGTATGAATGTCTAATATTCCCAGAATATGTTTGATAATATTACTGCATATATACAGTCCTAATGCACATACATGGGCAATTTGTTTAGCACAATTGGTCTCTAAAAAGTTGCTGTAAGTCCAGTTTCAAATAATATTTAACTTTTTTTTCCACCACACAATAAAGTATAATTTTTTTCTTATAAAATATACATTGATGAAACACTTGAAAAAACCTGCAAGTCCTCATCTCACCAAATCACCATGTCTAGGCTTTAGTCACATTCCAAGGCAGTAGCAGAGAAATCTAGTTACATTATTCAGGAGACAAATACTACCTTGTAGCAGGTTTGATTTAGTTACCTCTGCAACTGTCCTGTTGTTTTCAAGCTACCAAACATGGAGAGCAGAAGCTCCAAGCTCATCACTACTTTATTTTCTATGATATCACCTCCTATCAACTGCCTTTTTGATGTGAGCATATCCAGGAACTTCAGCATTTCTTTACATCATGCTCCTTCCATGTTTATCAAGTCACAGTTCAGGATAAACCCCAATGCTGAGATGTGAAGGAGTTTCGGAATGAAAATGTCTCAGTCAGCCAGAGATCTGACTGATGTACTTTACAGCAACCCCCAGTTCCTCCAAATTACACATGCGAGATACAAAGTGAAGCCCCTGAGGCTACTCCAGTGTCAAGAAACTGCCTTTGCCAATTTTATGCCATGATGACTCAAGAGACAAGCTGATGTTCTGACAACACACTTGCAATGTGTTGAAGAGCTAAAGAATGCCTGAGTCCTTCTGTTTTAGGAAAGAGAGTGCTAGATTACAGACTGAAATAGATACCACCACATTAAAAATACATTGCGAGGTAAGCATCACCATCTTGTACACCCTGTACACCACATAAACTTGTTTCGGGTGACACACAGTTTACCACTAGGTCTTTCAGGTTTTTCAGATAGGTTGCTTTTTTGTTTCTAATCTCATAATTACAGATAAGACGTTTCTGTTGTTGCCTTAGCACCTGAAATTTCAACTGCATATTTTGAACTCTGAAGTACCACCACTAGATAATCTCCAGGCCTAACCAATATTGTGTTTTTAACAAGGGCACCTGACTTTGAAATAATTAGGGCACAAAGCCATCTCTTCACTGAACCATCTCTTATAAAGAAGAAATACATTAAATCAAACATCCTCTTTCTTCCTGCTTTTTAAACAACTCTTCAAACCTTTCAAAAAGCAACTTAATTTTTTCCAAAGGAGCCAAATACAACCTTGTAGATAGCCATCTCCTCATCCCATGAGTTAAACTTTTGCTGAACAGATAAAAACTAAAGACAGGTTAAAAATTATGGTTATGAAAACAGACACTAAAAAACAACAAGATTTGAGTAGATGAATGGAAAGCAAGGAAATGCCACTGAAGCTTCTGGGCAGAGTTGGACCTATCAGGCATGAGCCAAAGGTGCCTGACACTACACATCCATGTTAAAGCATCACCAGGGTAGCCAGCTTTCTGTGGCTGAGCAAACCATCTGTACAGTCAGTGTGTGGAGAAGTTGGGGCTTTCCAAGAGCACTGCATGTACACTGTACAGCATGTGCGTGTGACTGTCGAAGAAATCCCAGGCAGCAGTAACTGCACCAAAATTAATATATTTATGTACAGCAGAGTAATATCAACAAGAAAATGAGAAAGTATGGACCATCTAGACTGTCTATTCTAGACAGCAGCCGGTGTTCACTGATAGCAGGTATTACACTCCATGACCATATGTATTTCTTCACCACTCAACACTAACTACTGCACTGAAGATGCTCCTCCTTAACAACTGCACTGAAGATGAGTTTAAAATAATCTCATGTAGAAGGTCCCTCCTTAGTCTGTAAACAATTAAAATTGTTTCTGTATTTCCCAGCTCAGGATATTCTCCTAGGATACAATTTTCTAACTGATAGATATTTGCAAGGAGCAGTGGTGGCAGATTAGCCATATTTTTTTTTTATTATTTGTGTAGTATTATCAAGTGTCCAGCATCCCAAATAATGAAAGTTAAAAACCCCAACACTAGACCTGGAGCTTTGCTTTTACACTATACCATGGGTACGTGTCCCAGTGTGAAAAGGGATGTTTCACACATAGATCTGGTGATGCTGCAGCTGGGAATGATCATTCTTGCTGCAATAGCATGCACTGAAAACATCTGTCATGGCAGGAAAAACAGCACCACACACCACTTGCATTACACTGCTTTAAGGCCATCAAGCAAGATACCGCAGTTCACTTAAACTATGTGACATTATAGTATCTATATCAGACCTTCAAATCTGCCTTAAATTAAATAAGTATTGTTGTGGTGCCGGCCCAACCCTAGCTAGCTCTCACTGCAGGGACTGACTGTGGCAGGAGTGGCTGCCCTGAGCTACAAATGTGGCCCGAGGGGCAGTGCCAAGCAGGGCTGCAGCTGCCTGCTACGGCAACTGATGGTGTCAGCAACCAAGAGCAGGGCGAGGAACAGAGAGCAGCCTCCTGTATGAGTTCCCAGAGAAGGTTTATTCTTGGGAGGTGTCAGGGACAGAAAGCTGAGGAACAACACAGTACACAGGATTATAAACGGGGGAGGAAACAAGGGGTGGATACAATGAACAAACCAACTGGGGACAAGCAGGGGAGGAGTTCCAGGGGGGACTGACGTTATAACAACCAGTAGGGGTACAAAGAGGGTGGATAAAACTTAGCTGAACCAATAATACCTCGAGTATAACAGAACTTTCCAGAATAAGGGGAAGGAGCTAGGAAAAATTGACAAGTGGGTGGGTGTGGCAAAGGGTAGGTTCCAGAACAGCGGGTAAGGGTTAAGGAAAGATTGACATGTGGAAGGGCTGGGTCAGGGGCAGGCTTTGGGGATAATGGACAACTGGGAGAGGGAGGAGAAAACCTTGGGGCAAACCAACAATATAAGGAAAACATGATCCAACCATTAATGGGATTACAAAAATAACTTAAAGAAAACTGCACCTCCACAAAGTATTTCACCTTTTACCCCACCACCACCATTTGAAGTAGATTTATTCACTTATAAACAGTTCTAGCACCCAAAAACCAGTATGAGTGATGAGTCGTGACAACTACGGATACACAGTGGTTTTCTCTTTAAAGCTACTGGGAAGTCACTTAGTCCCTCACGAAATTTCTGAGCTCTGGTTTCTCATCTTTGATTCCTTTTTTTGAGGGAAATGTCTCAAAGAAATCTCTTTTAGAGAGAGTTGTCTATGAAAAACAACAAAAAGAAACCCAACAAAAAACCCCCAAACCAACAAATAATAATAAAAAAAGTTATCATAGAATAGCCTAGGGATCATAAAGATCATCTAGTTCCAGCACCCTTGCCATGGGCAGGGACATCTTCCACTAGACCACGTTGCTCAGAGCTATGTTGGTTATGTTTTTAAAACACATGCAACAATCCTGGTGGAACAAATTGGACCTGAAGTTAGAGTCTGACCTGTAACTGAGACAACTGCAACACAACAACACCAAATCATCAAAAAATAAAGACTGTACAGTCAAGCAGAGGGTGGAAATACACAATTTGAGAGCAGAGGAAGGCTGATATTCAATGACCTGCAATACACAAAACACCTTTGGTAGAGGATACGGAAAAAGCTGCAGGCAGCAATTACTACATATGGTTCTACTGGGATAGTAGGAGATTTGGGCAAAACTAGTCTGCAAATTATTGTCTTCCCTGTAATTTGTTTCCAAGCAGTTTACCTATGACCTGTAATACCATTATAGGAAATGACCAAAATACATATTTACATTTAGAGTGAAATAAAGGCAGAGCTTAAAAAACAATCTGGAGATACGAAAATGAACATGGATTAAGAAGTCCTATGAAACCTATTTTTGATAAAGCATTGTAAACGTACAAGATGGTCAATTTAGATGGAATAATACTGAAGGGAGGTATCAGGAATATTCATAAGTACTCCTGATCTAAATGTTTTCCCAAGATGCTCTTTACATTAAACATTCATTGTGCTATAAAATATGTTTGCTCTTTGAGTCCGGGACTTTTTCTTGTATTTTTGTTTGCTTTTTAATTACTTGAATGCTTTGTTTTGAAAAGACTGAAACCACTGACATAATATGTGGTAGCTGAAGAACGCATTTGTCTTAACTCTGCTGTCGCATTTAGTGTTCTTGTTCTGAATTCAGCCTTTTTTCATTACAAGAAACTACCAAAGCTGTGGCCTGCAGGTATGAAAGGGAAATTGAGAATACACCACCCAGCCTCTGGTCAGTACTACGTCCAGCTTGTTCCCCAGTTTGTTCTGCTAGACAGAAACACTTCCTTGGTAATGTATGTATTTGTGTTAGAAGCTGTTTAGAAAGCCACAATACAACAATGCTGTACAGACTCGGTTGCTCAATATGTTCTTGTAGTTTCAAAATCAGGTAGCAAAACCTGCTCACCACCTTTTTTTTCATTATTATTTTTGTCTAGGAAAACACTGCTCTCACAAATATTACAAGTGATAATTACCATGACATAAAACAGCCAGTCATTATTGTGGGTCTGCTATTATGCTCACGTTATCCATTCTCAGACATCCATAAAATTACTCCTGCTACTGAGAGAAGTACAACAACAATTGTAACAGTCACCAAAAGAAATCACACAAAAATTATCTTCATTAACATCTTCACCACTTTCCATACTGTCCTATGCAAGCAGTATTCTGCATTAAACTACAGATGCATGTTGTAAAAATCTACCAAAGTCTTACTGAAATGTCCATGTTACAGTTGATACTACAAACCTTATTTGTGTTTCCATGTATCAAAGACAACACAGACTTTAATAAGAAGGCTTCATTTTCCATTACAGAATTCAATTCTCTTCTTCCTTTCAGAAAAGGAGTGGACTCTTTTCCACTATTAGTCAACAAAGTACAGCATTTTCCATCTTTTTTTTCTATTTTCATACAACTTGCAATGACCTAATGGTCTAGTTTCTTTGTCTTCAATCACAAATGTAGAAGTGGCTAAGCATGTGGAATGTTCCACGCTAATGAATTAGAGTATTTATAGTCAGAGAGGCATTGACATTTAAATGTTTAGCCAAAATTATTTAAGGAATTCTCTCCGTACGCAACAACAGCACCTCTTTCTTCCAAATGGAGTCTCAGAGGAGCACTGTTACTAGTTTACTCTTAAAATTATACTAGCTAGAAACACAGGCTTGGAAAGCTGGGAGAACAGCAAATGGAGCCACATCCTGCCCTTTACATTGCCAGGCAGACTGGCCACAGTTTCCATAATTTCAAACATCCTCACCCCTTGTCTTAGTGCCTGTGTGATGCTCTGCACCTGTCTTTCTACACTTTTTCTTCCTGACCCCAGACTTCCCCTAGTATGTCTGTCTTTTCCAACAACCATTGAAGAATTTCAGGGAGAAAAAAACCCCTACGATTTTAAACCCCTACAAAAATTCTAAGGTTAAGGCAAACAAAGACATTAACAAATAAACAAATCTTTTCGTAAGACAGATGAAAAGGAGACGCTTTAGCCTGTGAGCAGCTGGCAGTCAGGTTTTGGTATGTGCTTAACATCTGCTTTCATCAAGTCCTCTCTGCAGTCCTGGACAACCACAGCCTTCTCCTTGCTGCTCTCTGGGGAGCCCCCAGTCAGTGTTTTAGCTACTTTGAACAAAAGAGACACGGCCTTCATGGAGAAAGAGCTATTCTTCATGAGTCACTGAAAGCAGCGTTCACCTGACAGCAGGTTTTAATAGTATACAAACACGAGCACTTCCACAAGGGGATTATATCACTTTCCTGTAGATACACTGTATTTTGTGCAAGCTGGAGCACTGCAGCTGTATGCTATCTTTGCAGTACACTACAGCATTTTGAAAATTTACCAGTTTTATTTAAAGAATAAGCTATCTTGAGAAAGTCCATCATTTCTGATTGTTTTTTCCCCACAGAAAAATGAAGGTGACTGAATTTATGCTTTCTCCATTGGACATCTCAATATAGATGTAAAAACTGCAATGCAGCTGCAACTCTCCACTGGAGCTGATAGCAATCTCATCTCTACCATCACCCTTTGGCTTTTAAAAATAGATAAACCATATTGTTTCTCTCTTACTTCCCTTCAACAGTCTTTTCTTACATACACACAACCTTGACTCTTCCCCTACCAAGCACAACTTGGCAGGTCACTAATTCCCCTGGCTAGCTTAAGGTAATTTTTGCCTTATTTCATCTCCTGCATGACGTCCTCATATAACTTGCCATTAAGGAAAAGATGCAGGTAGGAAAGTACTCCTGGATCCCCAGTATGATCTACCTGACACGAGCCACTATGGAGAAGTGTCTGACAACTTGCCCAGCAAAGAGCTCCTGCCCCGGGCAGTGGGAACTGCTCTCTATGTCACAGGATTTTGCTGTTTGCACTGCAGATCTAAGCAGATGAGGAAATTTAGGCTGGCATCTTTCTTTAGAGGATGCTGGGAATAAGGAAGCCCAAGTGATACTAAGTGTATCTTAGTAGGGTGTTTCCTTTTTTCAAATAAAGATGATGATACTCTTCCAGCCCTGATCATTGTGGCTGCAGCTTCAGTAGTAGGTTCAACTCACCCCTTGGTCTGCATTGTCACAAAGGTACTGATCTTGGACAGCACACACAGATGCCTTCCCAAAATATCTGTATGCTTCAGGCACTACTCCACACAGACAAAACAATTAAAGCTGCTTGACTTGAAACTTTGAGAACCATGGGGCTCACAACGTGGCCAACTAAAACAGATTAAAACCATATTTGTGACAAACAGTTTGCCAAAAAAAAAAAAAAAAAAAGGCATTTCAATGCTTCGGGGATGACTGCTAACCATGAAGAAATACATGGCAGGGCCATTGACTACAACAGCTGGCATTTTTACTCAAGTTGTGATAATGTACATGATCAAACTGGGGCAAAATGGGAACAACAAAAAAAGAGCATATGTGCATGTGCACATAAAACTAAAACAGTAGAATTTTATGACTCAAATTCTTTTTTTTGTTCTTTTACAATTCATATTCCACCCTCTTGTGTAAGACCTTATAGTTGAATTTTTTTGTTCACTGATTACATATAAAATAAGATAAAGAATCATGCACCCTATGTATATTTGTAGGATTTATATCCTTCACTTTATAGGAATTAAAATTTTAAAAGATAAGCACTAACTTAATAAAGCCAGAAAAAAAATCATAGTCATGTGTTTGTGTCTGTATATGATCCAGAAATGGATTTCCTAACAAAAGATATTCAGCTCTAAACAGCAATATGCAGAGCATGATAAATCACTTTAAAGCAAGCATCTGTAATAACACAGCCTCCAAAGAACATTTCACAAGCATAAGTATTATTAAAACAATAACACATGCTTTCAGACTGATTTCTCTTGGTCTCGGTTTGCAACCAGGGACTTGTTCTGAAGATTTGAAGATAAATTCAAGGGCAGATTCAGGTTGTGACAGTTTCCGTACGCCTGCTCTCCCGCCTGCCCTCCCTGCTCACTGCTGTGCTGCGGGGATGCTGTCACAAGGGATACATCAACCAGCCGACCAGCAAGGCTGTTATGCAACGCGTCCATCTGTGGTTCCTCTGCTGGCATGGACTGCTCGCCTCAGGAAAGCCACGAGTGTCAGCAGCCTTGCTTTGTAAAGACTCTCCTTGTTCTTTATATAACTCCAAGGATGACGTTTGTGTGATCCTCGCTGCCATACCTGGCTCATGAAGAGCAGTGCATGGAGTCCTGGCAGTACAACACTAATTGCATTGCCCCTGGGACTGCAGTACTGGGAACTGGGAAAACCCTCCCTTTCCAAAGTAGAAACCCAGCAAAAAACCCACAACGTCCAACAGAATATGAAAATGCAACAGCTTCATCCCCAAGCATTTTATTTTACCTGACTCTTCATCCAGACTGATATCTGATGACCGAGCATGTTTCTGGCTGAGCACAGACCCAGCCCCGGAGGAGAAAGAGAAAGCTGCTCCCTCCTGCTCCCACTGGTCTGTCAGTGGCCCAAGCATGCCAGCATGGGAATCTCTAAGACTCCCACTGGTTTGAACTGGTCTCGTTTCTGTATTTCTGCCACAGGTAATGGAACTGCTGGTAACTGCAAAGATTTGTCTCCAATTTAGAGGTGTTTTGATAAAAACACTCCTAAGTAACACCTACACTTTAGTCAAAGGTGAATAATTAAAAATCAAAAATTTTCAACTAGATAAAAGTGGGTGCAAACACACAGTCAAATCAAAAAAAGAAAAAAGAAAGAAAAAAGCTTAGGCCAACTTCCGTAATTCACACCTTCCTTCAGCATACCTCACACAAATTTAAACATCTACCTATTAATGTGAGAAGAGACAACTGTACTATAAACAAACCTGCATGTGTTGGGCTGTTTAAACATATTCATGTGCTGTCAACTTCAGCAGACAGATGTTATTTTGCTATCCAGACTCAAGAAGACCATGTCAGAACCACTTTAATCACTTGATGGTGCATGTTCTATCAAAAATATTATCTTTTCAAAATACTTAATGAAAATCTAAAGCAAAATAGAACTGTGTTGTTGCATGTGTGTCCACACTCATGCTTCTTCTAGAATAATCAGTAATTTGGGACACACAACCCAGCACAACATTGTAAGGACCAGTTTTTCAGAAAAGTCTTAAGATGAAAATTTTCCCCAAAAAAGTTAAGAAAACCAAAACGTCATTGCAATCAGTTGTTGCAATCAGACAATGTGATCAACACAGCTTCACGAATCACTCTTAAATCAGAGAAGTGTAGAAGTAAAGCTGGCTTCACATTTCAGCCTAGAGGGCATCTGAGTTATTCAGGGAAACCCAAATGTCTTGCACAATTCTGCTGGGGCATTATTGTCATGGTGAACAGCCAAGATTTCAGATCCATTGAATGCAGTAATCAAAAAACCAATCACAGCCTTCATTTTTTGACTAATCTCCCAATTTTTTATTCCTCAAAAATAAGCAGTTTCTTTCTCAGATGATTTTTTAAAAAAATACCAGTACTGAAAGAATCCAAGAAGATTCACTAGAATCAGAGACTATGAGACTTTAGAAGTTGTCTTCACATAAACTTTCACAAGTAACTGAAGTTTAGAGTAAAGTACAGCAAGTAAAGACTGTATTCTCACTAAATACGACATGGAACTATACTTCTTTAATGTGTGCAGTAGGTTCTCTAACATTTTAAAATGTTTGCAAAAGTAATATCCAGCATTTCTGAGTTGTTATGAGTGGGTTGGGGGTTAGTACAATATCAGTCAAGAAAAAATGGCATTTGCTTCAAAAACTGGTGGAAGAGAAACTGCTATTAAAGAGAGACTTTATCTAATGATTTCTGGCAAGAATCTGCCTAACGTCTGTTGCCAAAGCTAAATCACAGGGATAAAATCTGTGGGGTCAATATTTATTTTTGTTAACTTAAGCCTCACTTCAGCTTCAACTTCTATGAACAGAAATCTGTAAAAAACAAACATTTAGAGAAGCTTTTTTGCAGCCAGAATTTTAAGTGTACTTTAAAATCCAGCTCTGGAGTATCCATTCTCCCAACTTTTTTTTTTTCCCATGGAAGCTTTTGTCAGATGAAAATCATGCATCTTAGAAGATGACACTGCATAGCTACACGTACAGTCTAGAGGATTTCAGCACATTTACTGATTGCATTCTTCCACATTAGGTTGCTGGGAGAAATCAGTAGCTGAAATTTTGTTTCAGCAGCCTACAGTCCTCCATACTAAAGAAAAAGCAGACATGATAAAAGGGGTACTTTTTTTGGCCCCCATACTTGCAGTCAAGAAATACTTCATTACGTTATACGTTGCCTTTTTCTTCTCTTAGTTAGAATATAATTTGACAAGGGAAGTTCAACAACGTGAACCTCAACTTGCTAATGTGGAATGGTAATTGATTGCATAATGCTTTTTTAAATTCATTTATAGCGGGAACAAGAATATAGTTATTGGTGGAAAGTGCAAATAAATACCTGCTCCACTCAGAAATCACCTGACAGCCCTGGTGACCTGCTACTTGATTTAATTTCCATTAATTTTCCACTGGAGAAACTCCCAGCAGGGAACACAAAAGATTCAACAAGAAGTTTCTACAAATATTTGGCTCCTTTACCCAAGCAATCGTTTTTCTGTGCTGTTTTTAAGCTAAATGTGCTAAAATCCATGGTTTTGCACATGACTGGCTATTCCAAGCCTCATGGAAAAAACCAAAACACAGGGTACCAGCAGTGCACTGCATGAAATGCTTCAAGAAGTTCCCAAATTAAAAAAAAAAAAAAAAATCAAATGGTCAGCTAACGAAAACTATGTATTTTCTACAAGTTGTCATAAATATCAAGGAACTAATCCTGTAAAACTTAGTTTACACCAGGAATTCTATCAAAATAATCTTCTTTTTTTCCCTCTAAAACAGAACCTACATCAACCCAGAAGATGGCTGTTTTGCATTTATTATAGGATTAAAATGTATCAGTATTATGATTTAAGCCCTATAAAAGGGAGTTTGAGGAATTACTTCAAATGTATTTATTTATTTATTTATTTATTTATTTATTTATTTATTTATTTATTTATTTATTTATTTATTTATTTATTTATCTATTTAGGTAAATTAAATGCAGAATTAAGCAACAGCTGAGTGGATAAATTGACATGCATTTCTAAACCAGGAGAAAATGCTCCCATTAATTTAAAACACCATTCTGCAAACCGAGTACTAGAAATGGCCACATGCAAATGTGCATGTCAGGTCACTCTAAGACAGTCATTTTCAAAATGTAAGCTCCTGAAACAATAGCTAAACAGGAGCACAAATTAAAAGACATCTGCACAACGATGTTTGTTTGTTTACACGCAGAGACACACAAGTCAGCTCCAAGTTAGCAAGCTGAGGTCCCCCCAGGTAAGATGTTTGGTGCTGGGGAGAAGGCAGCACAACATCACCGCTGCTTTCCATTAACATGACAGCTCAGGATTAGGCCCAGGCAAGGGACCACTGGGCACAATGCCAGCAGATAAAGTTCAAACTTGCACCCCTCATCTTCCAGACAAAACTCTTACAACTGCAGAAATCTGGAAATCTCAGCTGCATCTCAGGAAATCAAAACCAAGCCCCAAATTTTAAAACTGCACCTGTCGAGTTTGTTAATAGATGAAACCAAGTGGTGGTTTCCCTCCTTCCACCCTCAAACCCATCTTCTTCCATTACACCTATAGGCAGCAGTATCTTAAAAAATACAGCAAAACCCAGCAAAAAATATTCAGATGGCTTTGGTAACAAAGCTAGGACATCCATGCCCGTGTTTAAGCTTTTAAATACAGTAAAATATTGCCTCCAGCGCAATTATTTACCTTCCTGGGTACAAAATGGGTATAGTTGAGAGCAGTGATTACTCTCACTCTCCTGCAAGCCATATGCAATAACACTTGATTTGTAGTTTCCATATGCTTAACTACTATAACTGAAAGATGCTTTTTAGTCACAGTTCTGAAACCAGTTTGTATCTTTATCAAGGCTAGCAGGAAAGCAGCACTATGTCTCCCTCTGCACCCCCCTGCTGAAAGCTCCACATTTTATTCTTAGTGCCTAGAACTGTGTGCTTGTTGGTGCAGCACCCAAGGCTGCTCCAGCTGTAGGATCTGCACTGGAAGTCCTGGTTTCTCTCAAGAAATTCTTCTCTCACAGAACCCTTTTCACATTTGGAAACAAATTGTCTTTAATGCATCAGTATGTTTTACAATCTACTGCCATAAGCAGTAAGTATGTTTTTAAAACACTCCTTTTGAGGATTTTTAAAACCAAAAATACATGGGATACATGACACTGAGCTTCAGTTAAAGGATAGGTTAGAAATACATGCAGAGCTGTCTGACACGGTGGGATTCAGGTGCTGTATGCCTGCACTCCTGTTACTGTCAACAGAAACCTGGTCACACTAATTAGCAAAACACAAGACTAGATGCTACCAGCAGGGTTAAGCTTGGGCTTGCCTAAATTTAGGCATCCAGCATCTTTGAGATGCTCTAGCATATTCTCCCCTGTGCCCCACAGCCATTAGCTGCTGTGTGAGTCACATCCAGAGCTCCACACAGGCATCTCAAACACCTGATGGCACCTAACATGGCACTGGATGTTTATGTCTGGCCAACTCCATCTCCCTCTTCGTGTTTCCTTCAGGGTAAGATGAACTGAACTCAGAGTCAACTGGCCTCTGTATAGAGGAAATATCCTGACCACAACAGCTTACACAAGACTTATATTCAATCCTCTGAAAAGAAGAGTCCATTCTTAATTAGTTTTTTCTGTATAGTGAAATAGTCACAACTTGACTTATGGAAAGGCAAAAGAGCAAAGGAGTTTGCTCAGCATCAGCTACACCACCACAATCAGCTGGTGCTACCAATTCAGGAGTGAAACCCAGAGCAGATCCCCCTCCTTCATTACTCCTGGAACCAACAGCACCCTCAGCAGCATTTCATAGCAAAATTTACAAAACAATTAATTAAACTTTACTTACACAGAAATCAAGGTTTGGGCTTGTCTCAAAACTTCTAAATCTGGGCAGCACGCTTATTTCTGCTTTTGTCTCCGAATGCAAAGATTAAGTTCATCCTTGAGCACAGCTGTACAAAACATGCTGTAAAATACTGGAAACTAAAGTGTTTATTGGAGATTATGGTTTTTTTACAGAGGGACATGCTGGGTTGTTAATGCTGAAGTCATTTTGAGTTCACCTCTGAGTAAGTGTATTTTGGCACTGCTCCCATTCATGGTGTGAAATTAAAAGATTACTATTTTGAAAATATACAAGCTGGCATAGTATACAGTTTGTCTGTCACAGATAAAGCCAACTATAAGGAAGCCAGCACTTAAACTGCAAGTCTATTTGCTTTTCTCCAGACTTTCCTCATGCTCCTGGAGTGGGACAAGGACAGGAAGCCCTAGCAGGCTCCGAGCTGAAACACTTTATAGGCGCTGAAGAACTGTTACCTGCTGCTCATGCTTCTAGAATATTTTCATGAAGTTGAAATGTATCCTGTGTCACCATCTCTTCAAGTTATAGAGTCTACAAGAATTACACCAAGTCCTTCCATACCTCCAGTACCAGAAGTTTTTAAAAAATCTACCTGTAGTACTGTATACAAAAATATTCTTTATTGTTCAGAGACAAGCACAGCTAGTGCAGGATTGCCATGCTCTAACAGGCTGCAGTAATTTTTAGAAAACAGTGATTTTCTTACTGGGCCACTTTTTGGTGAACTGACTGACAAACCAGCTTGGCCTTTGGACTGAGTTATTTCTCCAAGCAACAAGCTTTTTGAGTATTATTGCCCAGCAATCATTCATCTTTTTCTTCACTTACAGGATATTCAGACACTCCCTAGAACCCGAATGCAAATTTGAAAGGGGGACACAGTGCTTTTAGAGCAAATCCACTGCTTACTCAAACTCAAACCCAACCTCTACTTTATTTCAGATTTCTCTGTATTTGTATTGCTTACTGTCCTACAGCTACCAAGACAAGTGCATCTACAAGGTGGCTAAAGCACCTTCCATCAGGAATGAGTAAGTCCATAAAGCTGTTACAGGCAGCAGCAATAATTAGAGTTTAGAAGTACAGCAGTTCACCCCATTCTCATCTCAGAAAGCAGGTGTTGCACTAAGGGAGAAGATACAAGGTACCTAGAAGAAACCAAAGTAATGCTGAAGATTTATCTTGCTTCTTAGAGGTGTCCTGCAGTATTTCCAGATGCTAGGCACAATTCATCCTTTGAACATGACATCTAAACCTAGCATCTTAATCTTTAGAAATATCTGTTAAAACACATTTCTGAGGAGAATTTCACTGACTCTAAGTATACAGATGCAGTAACACCTCTAGCCTGCAGCCAGGCAGGAGGCAGAGTACAGTTAATGCAGTTCCCAGGTACTTTAACTGATTTTCAAATAGGTGCTCTGACACATTTGCAAATGGCATGGTTTCTGACAAACACCCAGACTGGACTGTGAGACATTCTAGGAAGCTAACTTCCTTCACAATGGAAGCAGAATTTTTTTTTTTTTATTAAATTTGTGTACAGAAAAGCTTACCCTATCTTATATTAAACACTACCAAATTCCTAAAAATAATGAAAGGCAAATCTATTTACTTCTCAGGTACTTTCTTGTGGGTTATTTAAAAAAAAAGAAAAGTTAAATAATTAGTCTTAACATGGACTCTAGAGATAGAACATGCTTGTTTTTTTTCCAACAGCCCAAGTTTTAGATTTGAACTACTACTAGAAATCAAAACCTAGTTATTGAGGGGAATAATACAGCATTGCAAGAGCTACACTGCATCTAAACAAGAAACATATACATACACACATTAGGTCTATATACCCACCTTCCACAAAAAGGAAACTTGGAATGCTGATGAAAACTAGTAGTGCAAAATGTTGAGGAGCAGGAATGGGGGGAGAAAAAAATACCTGCTTATCCTTTTGGGAATGGCAGACGTGCCATTCTCTATCAACATTGTGGAAGCAAAATAGAGAGTTCACTCTTTTGTTTTGCACTGATGCTTGTTTTTATTTAGTAGAAGCTCTCATAGGTCTTTAAATAATTCATAACGCAGTGCCTGTTGTTCAGTTCAAGGAGGGAGCCTGGAGAATGTTAATCAAACCAGAGATGAATTGGCACAGCTGTAAATCTGCAAGGCCCCTCCCCGATGAGCTCATCCCCTAGCACTGCAAATTAGAATGACATCATGCTTGCAAACTGCGGGTGCACTCACACTGCTCCCTGTCTCCTCCTCCCTACACAGGATTTCTCTCACTTTTTCACGCAGCTTTTTTCCCCTGAAAGATCATTATAGTGATACATACAGGTAAAGAATAGAAGCTGGAGGACCTGCATTAAAATCGTGGGGTTTGTCCTCTTATATCTGTCACAGGTCCAGCACAGACAAGAAAGATACATCTTTCTATTTAGAGAAGACTGAAACTGCGTATTTATCAGTCCAGCTGAGAAAACACTTAAAAACATTAGAAACACGCCTTTGAGTAAGACCTATAAGTACTTTACAAAGTACCACTTCTACTTGCTTTCTCATAGAGCATGCAATTAGATGACCTTTGGATCACAAAAACACTCTCAAAACCAGGTCTAAAAGAGACGTATTTGTAAAAGAAAATGTTCATACAGCCATGCTGTTGGAATCTCTCATTTCTCTATCCCTGTCTCAACTAGTCATCAGACACTTAAGGCATGGATATAAAGATATGCAACACAGATGAATAGTCAGAACCTATTAACAGATAAACTAAACAGTTAATAAAAGGCCCACAGAAATAATGAATGGGAAAGATATGCTCCAGGAACAATTTTGATACAAACCTGCAGAAATCCAAGGTGTTTTCCTATTTGTCCATGAACAGAAGGGCCAGCTGCATTTGTTTACTTTTATGAATATGTTAGCCGAGGTCCATAACAAGCTTAGTAACTTCAGAAAGTACAGTAAGCATTAATATTAACAAGCTCATTTAGGTCTATTTCATACTCTTCAATAATTAAAGTTATTATTTACTGGACAAGTTTATAAAATTACTGATTGCAGTAGAAAGCCCAGCTAAGCTGTCTGATGCAGCCAGCACACCACTCAATGAAACTAAATTGGAAACACCTCTCAGTCTCATAGCATCCACTGGTGTGGTAAACAGCCCACACAAAGATCAGGTTTCTTCTCACTGAGTAAGGACATACTATACAAACTCCCATATGAGAATATAATGGGGAAGAAATATAACCTAGGGAAATTTTTAAACCCTATCATCACATATGCCTCAGAAAACACATAAAAAGTATGCTTTCTACAATTTTGAAATCTCTTTTTTTCCCCTTTAGAAAAGTCTTTATAACAAACAACTGAAGTCAACATACCCAAAGCTATGTAATGTAGTTTTAACATGCAGTATCACCTTTTAGTCCAGATAAAAACCAAGTTTCTCCTTCCTGTGACAATGACAGAATGTGGCTCCAGGAGGTTTACAGGTTTGCTTGTTGTACTTCCAAACTCCTGGATTTTCTGTGCTTCATGCTGCCTGTTGAACTATGCTCTCCAATATCCATAGTTTGGAGAAAGAAATCAGGCACACAGTGATTCTGAGTGATGTCTGAAGAGCTTTGCAGACAGCAATACAGAGGGGAATTGAAACAGGTCTCTGAAGGAAAAGAGTATAGCTTCTTAAATGCACAGGAAAAATAGAAAATGAGAAGAAATCAAACACAGACAAGCTGCAGAAGCAGCACACTTGACAGTGATGAAGGATGCAGGGCGGCAGGATGCACCCAGAAGTCATTACCACATGGCCTAAGCCAAGATAAAAGATGTACCACAACATGAGAGATCTCCCAGCCATGCAGAAATCATGGCTGCTCCCTGGGGAACACAACTGGGGTGTTTTCAAAGTGATAGAAATGCTTGAGAAGCACTTGAAAAAAACAGAAGGAATTGGTTAGAGGTCACACAGAGAGGACTTGCAATGGGTCAAAGGACCATTACAGCCTGACACAACCTGCCTGGTGTGAAAGCAGAGGAGGAAAAAGGTCCAACTCTAAGGTTAGAGGACCTTTTTAGCTTAGAGAACTTCAGTACAACAGCTTTGCATAGCATTTTTAGAGTTAAATACAGTGGTGCCATTCTGGACTAGGACCTTTTTCAGATACCAACAGAAAAACAAAACTGAAGAGGTTCTTTGCTCAATAAATTGAGAAGGAATTCTCCCATTAACAAGCAGGACACCTTGTTATTTCAAACTAATTCAAGTCCCAATTGCATTTTCAGATACGAGATTAAGAAACCTAAAATAGACACACTCAGAAAATAGTAAATGCATTAACCAACTTTAACTAACTCATACTTTAGCTATAGACTTTGGGACATGTAGAAACACAGCATGCCATAAAACAGTGCCTGCACAAATCCTTAGGCTTTTCCTTCAATCTCCTATTGCAAGGAATCCTGCCTAGCCTTCCTATGTAAACAGCTGCACATTGAAATGCTCAAGATTTCAGAAAATAAGATTTCAGCAGAGGAAAAAAAGCCAAAACATCCCTTCTGATCCAAATGCAGATATTGAATCTTGTAAACAGACTGTATTGTGAAGAATTGGAAATCTCCCATGTTAGCATCAAAGTCTTTGGCAATTAGCCTCCAGATCCAAATTCTGTAGCTTCATTCTACCTCACTTTGAGGAAACATACTTATCTTTCAATATTTACTCAAAATGTCAAACAGCTTGTACCTCTCCCTTCTCCACAGCCCTCCCTGCCCCCAGCCCCCAGTTGGATGCTTGGAGTTAACCTGGACAAAGTCTAACTAAAAACTTTAGAAAGTTTAGATGAAACAACAGATGGTTTGATCTCTCTATGCTATTACTTTGCCCCAGAAGATGGTAAGAAAATGTGCTAGTAATGCCTCTGCTTAAAAAAGGAAATTTTAGACTTGTAATTCAGAAAAAAAAATTTAACCTAAGCTCTTCTGCATTTTGTTTCCATCTGCACAAAACAAATATTTAAAAATGTAGTTTAGTGACTAATGTTGAGAAGTTTTTGCCCTTGGTGCTTGATAGGCCTTTTCAAGCAGAAAATATATACATAAAGAGCTACAATATGGAAAAATTCTATTGACATAGAAGACTTTTTATTTCTGTGGCTTTCAAACGATGTACAGAATGACACCCACTTGGACAGTCAAAATGATAGGCGCACTTTCATTACTTGCTATTAATCTTTTAAAAATAATCTAATTCTGTAAAAGTTATTCTGAAAATCTGTGGAATATAAAACATCTTTTCTGGGGACTGTGTACAGGCAAATGCAATTTACAACAGTTTAAAGAATGGTTTATAAAAATCTTCCAGAAGGACCATAATTGCATGCAAAACTTGCTTATGTGGCTTTTTTAACAATGGGATCTGTTAATTTACATTTTTTTTGATCTGCATAACACAAGCTCAAAACCAAGGAGTGCTGCCAGTTTCTTGCAGGCAGGGATCTAATCCATAAGATGCAAGATGGGCAGGTGCACCAACACCAGCTGCAAAAAAGAGGCATGCCCAAAAACAGAAGAGGGAAAGCTGTGGTGTAACATCAGGCAGAAGTGGCACTTTAAGGAATATCTAATGATCTCTGGAAAGATCTGGCTGTGCAAGCCATGGAAAACACACAGCTGGGTACAAGGGAAATATATACAGAATATGCAAGAAAAGGACCTATGAATGAAATAACCAGAAAGACTTCAAGAGCTATGAAAGTTAGATGTAAACAGAAGTGGACAACAAAGAAGGATAATGAGCAAAGAAAGGGCTATGTGCCATATGGGAATAAAATCATGGCTGAGAACAGAATTTTCACCCCAGTGTAGGTCCCAGTGGACAAGGAAACACATGAGATGTGAAAATGGGAGGGAGCAGATCCCCAGGAAATCAAACATGCAATCTGTACGATAAAGCTTTAAGAGACATGAAAATTCCAGCAGAGGTGCTGAAATGCCAGTGGGCAGAGCAGAAGGGCTCCCTGGCTAGTTCTGGATTTCAGAAACCATTAGAAAAGACAAAACTGCACCATCTCACCAGACATTTTACTTTTCTGCCTTTACAGTTTCTCTTCGATGTGCTAGTGAAGCACTATTAAATATTACTAATAAAACAGCAAAGAGAAAATCAGCTCAGTTCTTGTGCTGGCCTGGTTAAACAGGGAAAATCACCAGTTCACTAAAGCACAGCTCTACTCAATGTGAAACATAATCAAGTTACTGTTGGTTCTAAATACGCTTACTCTCCAGTTAAAGAGCACCAGCATAATCAGGAGAAAGCTTTCTCTGCTCTTCTAAGCTCTGCACATCCCTAACATCTGCTGTAAGAGAAGGTTCATATTGGTTAAATGCAGCTTTTCCAGTTTCAATAAGATAAGGCAATGCTCTGTTTGGGGGATCACCATTACTCCAAACTTAATATAATATCTGCTGCTAGATAAACAACTGCAGGACACTCATACACTACTTCAGACCATCCCATCAGTCATTTACCACGACATCTTCTTCGGCTGATTTATCCCTGCTTCTTTTGTCTAACAGCAGACAGTCATATTTCAAACACAATTTTGTTTTCTTTGGCTCAGAAGCTTCCATTATGTGAAATAATGAGTGAAATAAAAATGATGAGTTTATCTAATGAGATTATAGTCTTCTAAGCATTTTCATGCTAGTCAATCCTTATGATGGGATGCTTGGTCTGGAGAGTCTTGCTGAACAAAAGCAAAGCACTGCAAGAGACCAGCAACATATGGTGTAGGAAGCACTGATGCTGTAACAGAGCCACTTCTACTGCTGTGACTGACTGACATGTATTCTTCTGTAGTACTGCTTATTTATATAAAGTATATATTTATATATACTTATAAAATATGCACACATGCTCTGCACCCCATTTTAACTTTCCCATTTCTAGTGATTCTTTATGTAGCTTAGGTTGTTAAGTGTGTAACTGCTGAGAACAGTACATGTGCTTTGAACCTCCCCCATCTCATAGTGGCAGAGGAATCATCCAGCTCGTTCCTGTGACTTGAGCTGTGGAGAACAGCAAACGCATGAACATGTATTTTCTTCACCAAGAAATGTACACTCTGCTATTTACTTTTATATTTGGGTGAGGTGCAAGGGTTAGTATCACAGGTGCTAAGCTCTTCATGAAGTAAGCTACAATGAAAGAATGAATGATGCTTTTATTCTTTTAAATCTCAACTGCTATGAATCAAACTCTTCTGTTTGAAGACCAATATGACTGCAAAATGGGCTTTAAACCAGATAAAAACATAAAAATCTCAGTTCTTCATTGCCAGACCACTGTTAAAATTTGCTATTTAACACCTTGTCTGGACTGATCAGAGAGACTGGCAATAACCTAAAATTGCTATGGTGCAGCAGGACAGAGGGTCTGAACGTACTGCCAAGGCTAGCAATTCCCTTGTGTCAACCTAGACAATTCACTTAGCCCATCATTTTCAGAAAGTGGATGATTCAGTTTGATAAACTCATGTACAAATCTCACCACAAAATGCCTGGGAAAACTGCAAGTCTGGATGCTCAGCTGCTTTAAAACCACGCTTTACATAATTTGTGTTAAACACCCAAAGATAAAAAGTTTCAAATAAATAAATTATATTTTCAAAATACATGCTTTGGGCCATCATTTGAATCCAAATACGAGAAAATAAAAAGTAATTTAACATCTAAGAGAAACCAAGGACTTTTCCAAGGTCATTTGGCATAAAGGCAGGAATAGCACAGATATTTTTTTATAAGAATGTACGACCTCACGTGAAGTAGAAGGTATTTTGCTTTGTGTTTGGATCAGAGGTTTTTCCCTATTTTTTAAGTCAACTTTGAGGCAGAATTTTGAACAATGGACTTTAGATGGGAAGTGTAAATGGGGCATAAAAGTCAGAAAGAGAAGCTGCCTGTTGGGAATTAAAAGATGGAGGAGAGCAGGGCTGGCCATCAGGAAGTCTCCACTTCTAATCCTAGTACAGCCCCTGCCTTGCTGGGCAGCAACTTCCTCTTGCTGGACTGCTTCTAGAACATCTTTAAAGTGGTTTTGCTTAGTGTTCACAGTTTAGAGCATGTTAGTGTCTGTACAGCACTGCATCATAAAAATGCTGTACAAAGATCTATTATTTTTACTGTCAGCACAGTTGCTATCCTTTACACACTGAAGTAGACCTTTTTCCCTAAAACAGTCATCTCTCTGTGCATGTCTGAAGTTCAGTTAAAAAGTAAAAAGTCATCTCTCCTAAATTACACAGCACATTAGTTAGCTGTGCTGCAGTACATAAGTACATAACTGTGTGTAGACATGGACAAGGGAAAATAAATGGGAAAGGATTCGCAGCAAATGTAGTCAGTAAAGCAGCCATTCTCAGAGCAATTAATTCCTGGAGGACGTGAATTTCTACTGCATGATGCACTTGAAGATACCTGGGTAATGGTCCTTCACTTTTAACAGTGGGTCATCTGTTCAACCATTCCCAGATCTAACTTCAACTCAATTCCCACAGAAGACAAAGTATTTTTGGATGGGGGGAAAGGAAAACAGAAGTGACCCTTGAGACTCACGACAGTCTCTCATCAGAGACTTTTTGAATTCATGTTCTGAAGGCTTTACAGATATGCATATATATTTATCTATACTATACATACATATACACGCTTACATAAACGTATGCTTCATCAACACTGTTCTGCAATCTGGAGTTTGTCAAAACCTATCTAGTGTATCACTATTCAAACAAATAGTTACCAAGTTCCAAAGCTGCACAGATGGATGGTTGCCAACTTCCCTGTTCCTTCAGAGTGTAAAACAATGCTTCTGCTTTATACCTGCTGTAAACAAACTGTGTTCAAAGCGCTGAATCCTCAAAGCAAGCCTCCCTCACTCCAGCAGCACTCTGCTGTTGGGAGCCCACATACATTTTGGGGAACACAGAAGCAAGGCAGAAAGCACAGCTGAAGCATATTAAGAAAAAGAGACTACTCAGTTTAAATTGCAGAGCTAGCAGTGGGGATAGAACTATTGCTCTGCAAGCGAACGACATATATGCCTTCTCTAAACTAGTTTTTGTGCCATTCTTTGGTGGATAAAAGTGCTTTTCTTGGCTTCCAACCATACATAAACTACAGTAGATTGTGTCAGGTCCAAGCTGTGCCCATACAATGCATCAATGTGGAAAAACAAGTGCTGGATTCAGTTTTCAGAACAGGTTACTTCTATCAGCACACTAAAATGCCATCAATCTCACCTGGTTATTCTACTCACTAACCTCACACAGGTACTGAACCAGCTGTGGAGCTCCTCTAATCCTCCACCACTATTTTACCTTCTGTGTTAAAACTGGACAAAAGAGGTAGAGGGGGAAAAATAATAATAAAACCACAGAAAATACAGATGCTTGAAAGGCATGACCAGCAAAATTCCTCATGAGCAACACAGAAACCACAAGCATCTTTGGTTCCTGCTTGTGACCTGCTCAAGGGTTTCTGCCACTGTGTGTCTCTGCTGACTGGCATCAGTCCCATCTCCATCCCAACCCATCCCAAACCTGAACCCCAGCTTCCCAGAGAGTGCTTCAATCCCTTGCCTTTAGCAGAAGGCCAGAGCTTGAACATCTTTGACACAATGTAATGAGATGATCATCCATGGGATGCTAATTCAACTCTATTCATGCAGCCTATATTAAACAGCAACTGGATATAAGGTGTCCCTTCCACTATGTAAAACAATGGCAGAGAAAATAAATAAATAAATAAAAAGAAGGGGTTATATTGTTCTCCATGCCCACTGGGGTATGGGGAAGAGGCAATGCATGCAAAAACAATGAAGGTTTTAGCTGTAATTGGAAAAAAATATAGCAGAAAAAATATTTAAATCCTAGAACTGACTGCCCTTCCAAACGACGATCTGCCAACAGGTACAGACTTTGAAGAACAGATTAGACAAACAGATACCAAAAGGGGTGAATACTAATCTTGCATGATCTGTATGGCCCATGGAGGATTTTTAACCTATGGTTATTCTGTTTCAATGCTATAAATCGTATTATGCCAGCATCTATCATATCTTCTAAACACATCATCTCTGAGGCAACAGTATTTAAGCTACCAGTGTAGTAAGTGAGCAATTATTTGGCATAGATGATGGTACAGGAAATATGGCAACACACCAGAAATAAAATATGCAGCCATGCATATCCTAATTACTAGAGTTTGGGCATATTTTTTAAACAGAGTTTATGAGTTTAACGTTGTTAAAATCTGTTCAAATATTTTCCATTAAAACAACAATTCTCTCTATCAACATGGCAAGGCTTTTCAGTAACGACAGCATATCCATTTTGCCATCAAGATAAACTCTAACATAAAGAGTTTACTCTATGTACATATACACAGATATGTCCCAAGGAAAATCTTTATCAATTACCACCTAGATCTCTGTAAAGTCCCTTACCAACCTTTCTCTGCACGTTAGGTACTGCAGATGATGGTCACACCTTGCTTTCACTGAAATCAACAAGGGGGGCTGCACGGCAGCAGAGTCCCCTTGCCTCAGCAGAGCAAGAGCAGCCCACTGCATGTACACCATGGCACTGCACACTCCCATCTCCAGTCCCTGTCTTCCACAGGTAGCTGCCCTACTGAGTTACAATGAACAACACTTCTCAACAGCCTAGAAAGGGCCTAGTTTTGTGTGCTGGGAGGAAGCAAGCTACCCTTAAGGCCATAAAACATGATTTCCATGACAGATACCCACTCGCATTTGTGCAGAACTGGCAGACTGGCAGGCTCCTGTCATTGTCTAGAGATAACTCTGTGTGTTTTGTCTCACATATAGTGTGAACAAACCCAGCTCACTAGACTTAGCAATATATACTGACAAAATTGGTTTAGGAACAGAGGAAATTAGCCATGTGTTCATAATGGTTGTTCTCCAGGCTTTTGGCTGTCGATCCTTCACTTGGCTTGTGGGGCTTGGTTTGGGATTTTGCGTTTGGCATTTTAAAGTTGTTTTTGTTTTTTTTATTTGTTCTGTTTGTTTGCAGTTAGAAAGATAAGCTTCTTCAAAGTCTAGTGTTTTCTTTAGGTTGTACTGTTTACAGAAATGGGAAACAATTTGTCCCTCACTGCTTACTTAAAGAAAATAATGAGCATGTTGTTTGTGGCCTCACCACAGGCATTACTCAGCAAATTTTAATTATCCTGTTGGTGATTTAGTGTTGTGTAAAAACATATCCTAGCATGTATATACATCTGCCCTTGCTTATTAAAATCTGTTAGTTTTGGCTAGCTCACAGACATGAAGATACTTCCCACCAACCAAAGCAGATTTTGAACTTTTGTCTGTTGTTCGCTGCTCTCTCCCAAATAAAAATTGGGTATAATCATATACCAAATGTTGATAATTTCATGAAAATAGTACCAAAAAAAATTAGGACTGGGTTCATGTATGTAGTTAGCCAGATTTGCTTTTTCCCAGCTACTTCCTTCCCTCCACAAGCTTGCACAGCTCTCAGAAGCCTTTCTTCACAACGTGTGGGGCGAGGAAAAGTTGCTTGGATATTTTCCAGGCACACAAAGACACTTAGTGCCTAATCTGGGAACTATGTAATTACTTAATTAAGCATAACACAAGGTATTCCATACATGGTTTATAGAATACATCTCAGAAGTGTAAGATGATTTGAGGTGTATCTTTTGCAGTGGAAGAAAATTTTTTTCCTCATTGGAACTAAAGGGAATGCTTTAGAAGAGTAACTGTGAAAAATGTCAAATATTTCAAAGGAGGTGAGGTTTGGAGAGTCGCTGGTGATCTTAAGGGATTGCTAGAGAAGAGGCATGACCACAGAAGGAACCTGGGCAGAACGCACGGGAGGAGGAGAATACACAGCGAAAGGTGGGAGGCTGCAGAGCCCAGTGAGCCAGATCTTATAAAGCAGGAAGGGACTCTAGGCCCGATGCTTTCTAAATTCCCACGATATCAAGGGATACATTTAGCTCAGACAAGCTTTAATTTTAAAAAATAGGTAAGAAAGGCAGAAACACACAGAACAGCTAAGTATTTGCCCCAATATAGGAATGAACAGAAGGACCGCTTGTTTTCAGTTTTGAAGTCCAGCTTAAGATTTTATCTTCCATATTTCCTGTTTCTGATACATTTGTAGCAAGTAAGCAAGCCATCCTTCTAAGACCACTGAGAGGCAAGTAACAACGGTCAACAGTACTTTAAAAGGTACTAATGACACTGAAGCATTGTGATGAATTGCAGCTCTGTTATAATGGTTGTATTTTACTGGGCATCTACATAAAAATTACCTAGAGGAGCCAGCTTCTCCTCAGCTGTACCCAGGCAGCCCCTTCATCTTGGGGGATTTCCCTGGTGAAATGAGGCCAACATCTCCATCTGCTGCAACCACAACTGAGGGGCAGCAGCTGCTGAGACCTCAATCCTTGTCCCATAGAAGGAAGCCACAGACCGATGGGTAGCACCGGTAGGTGGGACATCCATTGTGCCCTCATGGTTTCTTTCAGAGCAACAGTATTTTTCCCTGGCTCTCAAATCCAACTCCTCACCGCAGAAATGCTGCCTCTCATATTCTTCTGCCATAATAATGACAGGCAAACTCAATTAACACTGTGAGCAGTTTGGATGTCTGCACAACAGGTTGCAAAAAAAAAAAAAAAAATCCCAAGGGGGAAAAAAACCAACCAAAGATAACTAAGAACATTTGTTGCATAACGTAATTCAGCTTCTATCTGTAGGACCAATACAAGACATGTTTATTATGTCTTAAATCAAGATGTGCAAGCTTGGTTTTAAATCATGCTAATGATTTATTCTACATGTAATACATATCTAGTTTGGTAAGACCCATATCACACATTCAATGCAGATTTTCTCTTCAAGCTTCTTACTGAGATCAGAACACAATAAAATGAAAAAATTGTGCATTCCCCTGCAAATAATTTCTTCAGAGATTAGCAAGAGAGTTATGTATCTTCCTTTGTAATACCCTGAATTTCTGTCAACATAATCATAAAATATATACCACAAAATACAGTAAGTGTAACCACAAGCCTTTTTATGTGACAAATTTTAAAGCGCTTTCAACATTGATTAGATCTTTACTCCTGCAGTTATTCCTGTGATCTAAAAGTACTCTAGAAAGGTACTTGTAAAAACATTAATTTAGAAAGATTAAATGTAAGACATTTCTCTAGATACTAGTGATGAGCACACAAGTATGTCACCAAACAAATGCTTACCCACAATTTTAAATATATATATGTGTGTGTGTGTGTGTCTGTATAAACATCCACAAACATATTATTTAATAGCTACTCTGCACTTACTGTGAGAACTACTCATCTGTAATCTCGGAGCCAAGGGCCCAGTGAACCCCATAAAAGCAACCACCATTACATAAAATAAATTAAGCAACATTGAGAAGCAAGAGATAACAAACATTTCCCATACTAATAGCCTTTCTATTAGAGAGAAAACAAATCATTCAGTCCAGGAGGGCACTGACAACAGTCCATCACTTCAGCATGCAGTCGTCAGGAGTTAAGCTAGGAAAGAGCAGCCCAAATATTCTTTCTAAAGCATCAGCACAGGCTTATAAGGAAGTGACATCAAACCTTGTTTTCACAAACATTTTTCATTAGAATGAAATATCAAAATAGGCCCAGCACACCCTCTTCTTCATCTTCTCCCTCCTCACCCAGCCAAGTGAGGAATCTCCTCACACCAAGCCATCAGGTGACAGTGCAGTATGTGGCACTGTGTGTGTGTATAGGAGCGTGCTAAGTGCCTTTTTTAACACCTTATGTCACTGCCTGCCTTCATGAGAGGAATCAATTGGACATACACAGTGAAAACAAAAGACATGATCCAAATTAACATACACAGCAGGGAGCATAAGCTTGGGAACACAGGATGGGATGAAAAATGTCCGTCATATACAAAATTAAAGACTACAAAGTATTTAACAGAGATTTTCCTAGGGAAAGCATTACCTAAACACATGATCTACACTGCATTATAAAGCTGATGATAATGACAGTACATCTGGTACTCGTGGAAATATCACCCTCTGTTCTTCCTCAAACAAACAGCCACAACATTAAGTTTTGGGTAACAAACCAAATCAAATTAGGAACAACAGTTACAACAACTTACAATATAAGAATAATCTACTAAAAGCATCAATTGGCTGTTGACTCCATTTACCATCTGGAATACTGCCATTGCTATCAAAAAATACATGTGTCAACAGAGCAGCAGCCTCAGTGCAGTATGCTGCTGTTGATGCTGCAGAGGACAACTATTTCCATAGGATAACACAGCTCAGTTGTCCAGCCATTTGTGGGGTTCTGGTAGGGCCCTGGAGAGAAGGAAGGACAACACCCAGATACCTAGAATTTAGTATAATGTATAATTAAGGAAACACTCTGCTACTGTACTTTGGCAATTTTGTTCTATATTTTTCCCTTAGTTCCCCAAGGAGGTTATCACATATGCAGGCACTAAGAGAGAATGTTTTATCCCAAAATGAGAACAAACAAATGTTTCTATAACATTGGTTTTATGCAGAGTGTAAACATACACTTGCTTGGGAATGTTAAATATTTTTAGCAAAATTTCTCATCTAATTTCATTTTGCTCTTTTGATGGAAAAGCAAAGAAGCAAAGTACTTTGTGATGAACCTTCTCTGCTGCGACAACTAGCAGCAGAAGTTCATATCCTAAGCACAGTTTCCCTGAGTCCTCTGAAGATGCCACTACCTCTGTTCTGGTCACTGGGTACCAAGCACAGATGGGCTGAGGTCACAGTATCAGATCACCTGCAGGAATTCTTATGGCAGAATTTAAAATAGAGACCCATGCAAAATTGCAAAGCTGTTTATGTATTGAGCTTGACTATCATACTTGAAGAAAAAAAAACTGTTTTTTATTGTTGGCTCAAGAAAACTGTGATCAGGTTAAACTTTTGCAAGCTTCTGAAAAGCAGCTGTTCATCCAGGTATGGAGCTAGGCTTTCCACATGTAGTACAGGTGTGGTGCAATACCACGTTACTGAGTGCTGCTTCAGCAACAAGATCAGATGGTATCTTTTTTGGAAGACTAACAGCAGATCAAAACTTGTAGAGGCTTCATGTAGACCTTGTGTATCTAGCATCACTTCTGTTCCACCATGTTCTCAAAATGATGTGGGATTTGAGAGGAAAGACTTATAGACGATATTAAACTATGCAGATTAATAAAACCACAAGAAGATGGGTTTCTGCTTCAAATTAAAACAGCCCTTTAGAAAAATCTAATTTACACACATATCCCAATCTAAATACTGATAGTTTGAAGTGATTGAGTGCTCTCTCATTTGACAGCACCCTTCTTGTCACAAAACCTGAAGCAGTAATAAGCAAAACAGGTATCTGATATGTATAAATAATCATATAAATATTTCTTACAGTTATTAATAAAGGACATCTTAAAATAGCCTTTCTTCTATACAAACCACTTATACGGCTTACATACCACATGAATAAGAGTCATAGGAGTTTCATTGTAGTGTAGTTGTCTTAGGGGTACAAACGAAATATTTATACCTTCTCATACACACATTGCAAGCATATTACTATAAATGGAGAAAAGCAACACTTTCTGTCTCCTTTCTCCAAATGTGTAAAATGAACGTTTTCATGCATATGATGCTAAATGAGTTGAGACAAAAACTTCTAAAAATGTTTTACAAATAACTGTCAGTGACACGACTTCTCATAGAAAGGGAGGCTTTGTGTTTTTGATGACCTCAGTGATACAACATCAAATACCACTGAAGAAACGAGAATATTTTAATTTTATAGCATTTAAATAAAATTATAGCTATGAACATAGCTATGATGTGTGTAATCTGCGTTACCATATATACAGTAGCCCATTCTTGCACATTTTTCACAGATACACAAGTTACAAACCATGTACTCATTGACTGTTTTCTTTTTCTCAGCACAGATGGCATTTCAAGAGGAATTTTTTTGTGCCACAGCTAACACAAACCACAAAGAAATTACTCTTATTGAATATTGCCTGCTGCTGAAGAGTGTTTTGAAATTACACTCCATTTTTTAAGGGAACTGAAGAGCTGAGAACAAACCGTGCATTCACATCAATGGCTAACACAGAGAGCAGCAGTGCTGACTGAATGCAGCTCCTCACAAACCAGTACCTAATGCTCGCTGCAGATTAGGGACACATTTTCCTCTGTGCCACTTTTGAGGAATTCATTGAAATTTGCTTCGTAATGAGATCACTGTCTGTTGGCAACTTCCATCACACAGATAAAATTATGTTGCCTTTTGTACTGTCTACCAGTGGAAGAAGATTTTTAAGAGAAGTAGGTATACTTTGACAGATGAAGACAAATCTTTAAAGCAGTGCTTTGAACACAGGATTTCCTAAAAAAACCGCAAAATTGATTTATACTTATCTATATATCACATGCACAAGCAAAGCCTCCATCTGAAAATAACAATTACCTAAAATAATAGACTCCAATGTCAGACAGTAGAACAACTTAGCTTTACCACACTTAATTGTACCATCAAATTTTCACACATTTTATTTTTCACTGGGTAGCAAGTCCACAGTTAAAAAATGGAAACTAACACTGGCTAAAAACCCAGATGGCCAAAGTCACCAGCTGGTGTTAAAAGTTCCCTCTTCTAACATTAATACTGTGGAAACCTGGGAACAATGAACTAAGTGATGACCAGGTATTACAAAAGGTCCCACCAAAGACAGAGTCACTTTTGCATGAGAAGTAAGCTTCAGCTGTATCCTTGTTAGGTCTGTCACTGTTAAATCACATCCTGCTCTCACAGAATCAATTATGGTAAACCAGGCTCAAAACCCACAAGCACACATAGTTGCCATTATGCCGCATTGTGTGAGAATCACTATCAAATATGAAACATCACAAGTAAAAAACAGCAAGAGCACGTTTCTTTATTCAGGAGATAACTATTCCTTCTCCTTTAAACATTAGTGGGAAAAAATAGCTCAAGATAAATGTTAACTAATCCAAAATCTGTGCTTTAATAAGAAAACTATGTTGCCAAAATCCTTCTGGATAGGCCATCCAGCATATCCAAGACAAGTGATGAAAATAAATTGCACTGGTCAGATAACTGATTCCCCTAAAAGCTGCAACTGATTGAACATGATGGTCACGGGGACATCAGTAACACAGTCAAGTATGAAATATCTTGCAAGTGTCAAATCTGCACACAGCACAGCATAAAGGAGAGAAGTGGGGGAACTGACAAAGGTCCACTGAAAAATAAAGATACATTATGTTCAATTTCAGAGCAAATTTGTCTACAGCTGGGAATGCTACACCTCTTTCAACAAACGATCCTATCCAGCATATTGCTGTGGCTCTCTGGCAGTGGGGACTTCTGAACAGTAATGCCTGGGTCCATACCACCAGCTAGGAAATACAAGCTTATTTATAGCAAGCTTAACCATCCCAGTGGTCAGCCCTATATTGGGACAGCCCTGCTCTGCTCCCCAGCATGTCTGACACTTGATGCATCTCACCACTTGAAAGGTGAGTTTCCAGCAGTTTGCAAGCTGTCAGGAATGCTGTCATCTGTCTCAACGTCATGAGAAGCTGGTTCAGCTATCACAGCAACAAACACTATGCACAGCCAGGCAACTAACCTGAAGATGGCCTTCCAGATGTGCAAGGTGACTTCTGGAGTTGTGGTTTGGCTCTGTGGAAACTACCTGCAAAGTTTTTATTTGCAATTTAATCTACTGTTTTCAAAGAAGTTTCTGCTACACTGCTTTTGCATACTGCAGGCAAATAAAAGGCATCCAGAGCTCAAAGGATATCTACAGTCCTTCTAGAATGCAAATGTAGCACTAGAAAACAGCATCAAGAAACACATAAAATATGCTAACAGACTCATTCTCTGATTGCTCTTTGGATAAGACTTTTTTCCCCATCAACAGTTTGATCCTAGAAGGTACTACACCGTTTTGTAGCAGACCATGACAAGCAGTTTACTACCATCAATATTAACAATAATCAAGCTCTACTGACTGATTGGGTAAAGTTCAATCAAGCTGCACACATATTTAACTAAACAAGTGTAGCAAACAAAGTAACAATTTACTACTTCAATAATTTGCATATACTTGGAGAAGCTGCTTTTAAATGCATGGTATTGCCAACTATCAGAATTTTTAAAAAGCTCTGAAATGTGGGAATTACTCTGGAACTAGTTTATGTTATATATAAAAAACATCTATTATCAAAGTTTCTTAGTACTATGAATGTACAGAAAATGAAATTTAAGCAACAGGTGTTTTTCCAACCTACAGGATTGGGAAAAAAATGGGAGAAAATACCACAATTCCATGAAAAGCTACTGGGCTAGCAGGGAAACGTAGAGGACTCAGAAGCTCACTGAGCTACAGTCAGTAACTCCGAAGCACAGCCTGGTTTCTTGGCCTTTTGTTTTCACTCAATTAGGCTGAAAATCCTCAGCAGCCAAAAATATTTGATGCCCTCTGAAGTTGCCCCATGAATCCCCTCAGCGAAAATTGTGAGAGAAACAGGAAAGAAGTTCCCCCAAGAAAACTGGGACAAGTCTAAAACAGAAGGAGAAAAATAATAAAAGGCAATCTCTAAATAAACACCACATCTGGATAAACAGAAAAGCACTGCTTGATTGTCAGGTTCTTCCCTCTACAAGCAGATTGGGAAGTCCTTCCAGTGAGGTTATCATAGTTAAGCAGATACTGCTTTTGATCTTGGAGTCAGGCTCCTGGAGAGTTTTGGCTACGAAAATATGCAAATGTTTCCATTGGAATGCATGGTGCATAATCAATCATGCCCAGCAGGCCTTACAGATCAACAACACACTCTAATCAGAAGGCTGCCCAGAGCTATGTTCCTGGAGAGATCAGGCAAGAAAATCATTTAAGGATGAAAATACACCACCATCTGTACTATTTCTTCATAATGATGGTCAGGAAACATGGCTGAAATTCATTTTGCCCCAGCTTTCTGTAGCTATTCTACAAAGACCTAAAGAGACAATGTTGGAGAGAATTCCTAGAGATATTTCATTTACTTTATTTCAATTATTTCATATATTTTTCCATTAAATTATAAACTAATTAATAGATAAAATATAGGTACAGGAATATAAATTAATTTCATCATAATAGAACAGCTTTTTAATATAAAAGCATCAGAAGATAGCAAAATCCAATATATTACTGTCATGGCAAATGTCACTGCCTAACAGCAGTGAAACAGAAGAGCACAGCAGCTAGGGTTTATTGCACAGTAACTATTTTAACACTATAAGGAAGTGTTTAAGCAGCTGACGTTTAGCTGTGGCTTGTCCTTTAGCAGCACAAATTATGTAGAAAAAGTTAGGCAGCTAGAAAATATATCTTTTGTTCTTTTCTTCAGAGACAACAGAGTACAGGAGGCCTGGGAAAAAGAAGGATGATGTATCAAGAGGATGATACAAATTTCATGATATTTTGAAGTCATCTAGCAGAAGACTAACAAAAGAAAATTTGTTTATTTATTCAAATGCATCTACCCATCAGAGGGGTAGAAGTGATGCCTACCTAGTGCCTTCTGGAACACCTGAAAGGACCTCCTCTGACACTAATGCATTTAAGTTCTGAATGGTTTCCAGCTACCACTGGTCAAAACACTTCAGTCTTAAAAGGGCTTTAACACCATCACCATTTTTAGACATTTATTCTCACATTTTACCCAAAAAAAGAGGAAACTTCATCCCCTGCTCTCTACCACCCATGCTTCTATCCTCATTGCTCCAAGAGGTAGAAGTCATTCCTTGTGGACCTGGCCTGCACTGGGTCCCTCCTCACATCCACTGTATCAGCAGTCCAGACACTTTCATGTCTTTGTTATTGACAGGCTTTGAAACTATGTGTCCATGATGGTAAGTAACTGAAGAAAATACAAAGGAGCAAGAAGGTCCTGTTAGCTTCTACATCTCCGCCTACTGAGGACATCATCTCTGATTACATTTGACCTCTACAGACCTAAGTATCCGAAATACTCGCAGACCTAGGCTTGCTTCTGCCCACCAGACAAGGTGATTAGTCCCACAATGACAGCACTCTCTTTTTACAAAATGGCCTTTCACTACTCAGATCCATGGATCTGGCTGTGTTTGATTGCTGCTGTTTGAACTGGAGATCAACCAAAAGTGTATTTTTCTTTCTCCAGATAACATCTCAATTCTCAGAGATAACTGCAGTTCAAAGCCAGACCCCTTTTTCCAAGACTGCAGTCCTTTATGCATCAAAACTGACAATAAATTCAATATTTAAAAGAAAAAAATAAAGAATTCAACTTTCCTCATTATATCAAATAATTCATTTGCTCAAGCTGAACAGTTTCATTTATGCTTATCTGCATTTCAGAAGAAGGAACACAATTTAGCTCAGATAAATTTTGTTCAAAATGACCAAATGAAGAAATCTGAAAAGGGAAAGAATTAATGCTGTTGTCATTTCATTTCTTGCATTCCAAAAATAAAAATCATTATGAAAAAGTCATGATCTCCTCCTGTCTTAATCCAAAAGACACTTCCAGTATAGGACACAACATCAAGAGAAACATCTGTAGTATTTTCACAAGATGAAATAAAAATGTAAACAATGAACTTAAAAATTCTGCATCCAGTAAAATATTTTACTATAATTTCCATGAACCTGACTACCAATTACACAGAACACCAGCACTCAGTTAAGATATTTTTGCATTTCTAGAATTTCAGAGTCTATAAGCAATAATGAAAACCCTGAAGCTGAATGCCTCCAAGAAAAATTATGCTGGTGTTTTGCTGAATTGTTAGTTATTTTAAATACAGTGCCTCACAAAGATTTCCATTCTTATGCATTGAGGTCCTTAAAAACGGCTAAGAAGGGATGGCCTTTGTTTCATCTTGTGGTCAAAGTGAAGTATATTCATCCACCTCTTAACAGCTATTTTGCAAACGCTTTTTCAGAGCTCTTTTGGACATCCTCATATGCCCCTGCTAATAATGAATTTGAAACTATGATAAACTTCTATCTCAAAATACTTAAATATTGTCATGGGTTTACTTGGATACTACAAAATGTAATGTTATCTTTCACCTTGGGATCTGAAGTGAAACGGGTTCCACTCAGTTCCACTAAGGTTTTAAAACAAAACAAATAGCAAGCCTCACTTTCACTTATTACTACATACACCCTCTTTACAAAATAAAAAATGTGGTGTTTTTTTGTAAAGACGGTGTATGCAGCAATAAGAATTAAGACCACATTAAACCCCTTATTTGTCCCACGTAATTGTAAACGTTATTTGATTAATTCAAGATGACCTTCCACAACTGGGTATAACAAGGGTGGATTTTCTCATCAGAAGAGAGGACAGTTGACCCAACCAGTCCTGCCAGGAGGCAGAGAAATGAGGAATTCACCTCTGTGGAACATGCAACTCTCTCAGCACAGTCCTAGACAGAAGACTGGAAGGGGCTTAGAAAGAGGCAAGAAAGTTTAAATGCATGGAGTCTTCTTGGAGAACGTGACTTAGAGATCAAACTGTGCTGCTGAGGAAGAGAGACTGGGTGCTCCCAGCAAATATTTGGGAAGATTTCCAAGCAAAGGTTTAAGTGTTCTTCCCGTCAGTTGTGGACAAATGGCTCAATAATTCACCTCAGCTTCAAAGCAAAACTTGAGCTTGACTGGAAATATGGAGCAAGAATGACCAACGTGTTTACTACGCTATTGAACATAAATTCCAAGTTTCTTTCCTACTTCATTCTTTTATTCTGCTAAGGCAGGAGCTCAACCTGCATGTCTGAAAACACAAAACAACCACAAAACAAAACACTAATTTTTATGCTCCCAACAAAACACATGCAGATGAAAAAAACAACTTTAGAAGACACAGTCAGAAGCGAACTTATTTCCTATCATCTTAAGTATCCTGTGCTCTCAACTGCTGTCACAATTAGTCTTAAGAAGGCATTAAAGATGTTTATTCATCCTCTTTTCCAGCTCGATGGGGAAAAAATATCCATCCCTCCAAGGAAGGATGATCTCGTAGCTATAGAAAATGGGAGCTCAACTACTACTTCAGGTGGATTATCTGCATGAAGTCACACAAAAATGCATTTAAACCCTGTACCTTAGTGGCCTGAATTCTTAAATGGAAATGCTAACATATGGTTTGAGCAGGTTAGCCTGGGTGACTTCCTGAGGTCCCTCCTAACCTACATTTTCTTGTGATCCTATTTGCTTTGAGACACACAAGATGAATGAGAAGAGCACTCAAACATTACAAGGTTGATTACTAGTGAAAATCTCAAATAAGTATGTTAATATTTTCCAGGTTTTAATACATAGCTTTTTGCTACATATATATGGGGGGAAAACCCTGTAAAAATGCTCATGGACTCAGTGCAAGTGACATCTATGACAGCCAGAGAAAAACATCAAGTCATCCTGTTCTGGATGATGTCGTAGAACCTGCTGGTTTTCAGAAAGTCAACAAACCGAAAAAACTAAACATCTGTTTTGAATACAAAATTTTTAAGTGGAATCATAAACTTGAAAGGCCTTTTACTTAATTATGTGCAAGTAAATTTCCCAGGCAGATTAAGCAGAAATCTTTATAGACAGACTGATGCTAACATGAACAAGAAAAAGCACTTGTCATCTTGCAACACAGAATACCCAATGAGTATAAAGTGTCTGGAAATATGACAGTAAAAAAAAAATTGAAAAATAAATTGCTAGCAGGTAAGGTGATTCTGTGTCTAATTTAGAAGATTACTTCTCAGGGTGAAGGTGAGTCAACAGTCTCTTCCCCTTAAGACACATCCTCTTCTCCAAGTACCTCAGCTGCAGCACTTTCTAAAAGCAAAGAACAATGCAAAAGCAATATGACGTCCTACTACTCTGCAGATGTCCCATTTTCTGCTACTGGTGTTTCTAATTTCCTAGCAGATCTCTCAAATGGGAAGGTTGTGACTGACTTTGGACTGCCTGGGCACTAACACTAGTCTTAGCAGTTCATAGTGCTGTTTACCAAACTTATATCTAATATCCCATTAAAAAAATGGCAAGGAAGAAAAGAATAAAGCTTAACACAAAAAAAACCCCAACTTTCCTTACCTTGGTGGAGGCACATCAATATTTGAAGAAACAACCTTGCGCTTCTGTTCCAGAAGACAAACAGAACGAGTGTTTTCCTTTTCGTACTCATGAGCTCTGTTTAGTTTTTTGGTCTCTGCTGTTTTTAAATCTTCCTCCTTCGTGGTGAACAGGAGAAACTGTTGGTCTGGCAGTTTTCGACTGATGTCATTTTTTACATCCTCCTGTTGAAACGTATGGAAGGTCATTTCACGCTTGATGTTGGCTGCCTGAAAAATTGAAAGCAATTATTAAATTTTCCTCTAATTCTCCTAAAATGGGAAACAACCTACTACCTACAGGTATTTATTTCTAATTAATTATTTGAATTTGTGAACACGATTTTTTTACCCTTCATAAATTCTGAAACTGCCATTAATTTCTCAAAAATGTTGAAGAGTATCCAGAAAAATAAGCAAATTTTGCCCATTTGATAAAGCTATCAAACTCTTTATGTTAAATCAAAAAGGTATTTGAATTAGAATGTCATAAACCAGATTATAAACAACATATCTTTAATGCACACACATCTGTGCTGCATAGCTATACAAAATAAATCCTAGCTGCCTTCCTCCTAAAATTCCAGGAAAAAAAGTCAGAATTTTTCCAAATTAAACATAAGCAAAAAATCAAAGTGCTTCCTACAGCCACATACTGGATTCTTTAAAAGCTGTATTTTTAAATGAGGGTTTTTCCAGGGGCAGAAAAATAATTTACTATCATCCAACTCATCTGCCAGAAGGCAAAGGGGAGCAAGTGATGGCAGCAGGATCCCTGTGAGAAGCCCATCCAGCAACAGTGAGGAGGGACACACACCCAGGAGCAGTGCCAGGTTGTCTCTTTGGGACACACCCAGGAGCAATGCCAGGTTGTCTCTTTGCCTTCCAGCACTTCCCAGATCTTCAGGTCTGCCACTTTCCATGAGCAAAGACTTCCCAAGCAAACAGGTGTCTTAATAAATTCACTACCACTCTGGAATACAATGTGCTGGTGTTTATAAAGCAAACTATTGCAAGCTTGCAGGGAAGACCCTGACAACTCATGAAAACCAAGCCACTCCATCTTCCCAGCAAGCAAAACAAAGCACAGGACCTAGATTTTCCTGTGAAATCCATTCCCTGGCCAGCTACACTTCCCCAGCTTCACAGGGGCAGACCTATCTGTCAGGCCACCCCTCCAACCAACCCAAACAGCCAAGCAAAATACGGCCCAACAAAGTGGCAGCTTCTCCTGCCTTAAACAGAGGTACTTCCACACCCCATGTACTTGCTTGGAGAAATCCAGGTGCCTTCCAGAGCTGGCAAACTGGATTTTAAAATATTTGTAAATTATTGCTGATCTTTACAGTGGAGATATCCAAACCGTATTGTCCTCAGATAGTAACGCCAGCAAACTGAAATTCCTATGTCAATTCTTCTAAATGATTCCTCCTTTTCGTCATCCAAAAAATTTAATCAATATATTTCTGTATATATTTATGCATTAAGATATATTCCTCTCTCCACATATCTCTGTTTGTAGATTTCAAACCTTGGCAGTTATAAAAATGGTGCAAGCAATTTTAAGTTCACAGCAAAGACATACTTGCCAAAGTAATTTTGCTGTATTCTGTAAAGTGCATCACATCATTAATGCATACCTATTTAGGACTGATGATTTAATTGTTTCTAGTGCTTCCACTAAGGGGCTTTTAGCAGTTGCTTCAAGAACAAAACAAGAGTTATTACTCTATGAATGTAAACAGTAGAAAGAATTAGACACTTTACACTTCACACACAAACAGATGACACATTACCAAGAAAATCTGCCTGGAAGACAAAACAGTCAGCATGTGATCACACAGAATTAGGAGAAGACATATAAACAACACAAATTGAATTCTGATTTAATAATTTTTTAAAAAAACTTCTTAGATTTACAATAAGCCTTTTTTTGAGCGCCTGAGAATCTCTCAGAAACTGAAATGCTGAATTGCCTTCAATTTTCATTAAAACTGACTTTCAAATAATGCACTGAAGTAACAAAAAAGCCTGAAAATACCCAAGTTCCAATATCCAGCCCCTAGAAATTATGTAATGCCAAACAAGGGTTTATGTAAGACTTGAGTCTTCCCTTGCATGGCCACAGCTCCCTTCCTCCCTGCCCAGGATTTCCACCTCATCCGGTGCGGAGGACGGTTCTGTGTGGGGCAGGAGCAGCTCCACCCTCTGTGCATGGCAGGGGTGCTGATGTGCACAAGTACCAGGCAGCACCAGCAGTTGCCTCCTTACCCTCTACAAGCCTTAGTGTAGAAAGCACTGAGAGCATGGCAGAGGGACAGCCTCCCTCATTCCCTATTCTGCAATACCAGACTGAACTCAGTTTTCAGCAAGATGGTTTTAATTATTCTTTTAATGGACTAAGTGCATGACTGTACCAAAGACATAAAGGTATTTTTGTCTTCTATTTATGAAATTGTAGGATTTCACTCAGTTTCATCAAATATATTGTGCCATACATTGCTGAGTTTTCTTTACAGATCTAAGTAGTGACAACAGAAGGTTGCAGGCTCAGACCACAGCTGTAAAATAAAGCCAAAACCACAAATAGCAGAATACTTGTACTGTTATACCAGATAATCTATTCTTACATATCAAATTTATCCACATCCAGTTCAAACACGTTTCATATGTCAGTATGCTGCAGTTAAGTCAGGCCCATGCACGCACATAGAAGTGAGGAAAGACAAAAACTGCAGAGCAAATGTTCAGGTTGCAGAAGCAGCTCAGGTTCTTCAGCCAATGGCCAGGAAAAGTAGAAGACCAAATCCAATGCTTAAACTAACTCTCTTCCTCTCCTTCAGTTTTCAACAGATGATTGGAAATACTAACTTCTTTCTAAACTTTCCCTTAAGAGTGACTGCATGTAAAGAATCTTTTCTGCTTTAGAAGCAGGTGACCATGAGAGAAAACCAAGAGTTTTCCTTAGTGGGCTTTCTCCAGTAGCTTTCTCCTACTCCACATGCAGCTTTTCTATTTTAATTCATCCATGACTACGGAAGCCATTTCCACTTGAGACACCTGCCCTGTCTGGAAGTGTGTGGTGATTTTGCTGGAAATCCAACCACCTACACAAGCAGCCATTGATGTGAGGAGTGCTGAGGGCCATTTGAATGATCAGGTTCCTCATTTCTGGCAAACACATTGATTAATCAAGACGGTGCCTCTGATTTCAAGTTCTGCTCCACCAGCACCCATAGTTCAGAGATAACACAGACAATTTCCAATATATCTTTCCAGATAGTTAATTGTTCTGTCGTATTTTATTGGTAACTTTATTTTTTTCATAGATCCTTCATATTCTTTTATCCACTTGAGTCTTGTGGTGGTCCTTCAAGTCCAGAATGTTTCAGCAAAAATACTGTGGAAGATCTAGACCAACTGTCTAGGCCTGTCTCACAGACACAAGGTAAGACTTCAACACCATTTTATTTCAGCTTACTTCCAATACTTCACATTTCTCCATCCTTTGCTGTTCTCAAATTCCATGATTACATTATTCCCTAATGGTTCGGCTTTTCTTGTCATCATACCTCCAAGTTTGCCATCTTATTACCTTCAGTATCAAGTACTGGTAAAACTTCTGTCTTTTCCATGCCTTGATGAATTATCGCTCATACAAGCCACTTGATATTAGGCTGCTTTTCTATGCAACTCACTGTGTATTTTCACCCTTAAGCCATTAGTAACCTTCAGCTTACTTTCAACAGAGTCCTTTACAAGCTGGCCTCAGGCAACCAACATCACTTGGAAGTTCAGTCACAGAAATGGGAGCTATCAATCACAGGTAAATTTAAAAACTAGCTTTGTTTCTCTCTGCAGTTACCTCCACCTGCCTTTGTCAATTTCCCTCCCATCAGTATTGGGCAAGGGAAACTTTTGATACTCTGCTCCTTGGAAATAACCATATTACCCAAGCTTTCCCCACAGAAGCTCAAGCATGGGGCAGTGCCAGAGCTGAGGTCTGGTGCAGCATTACTCCTTCAGTAATCATCCTGTAAAAACTGAAAACCATTTCTTGCTTTGGTTTCCAAGTAAAAATTTATTAAGAAAGCCTTTCACAATTTCTGTTTCAAAGTTGTCAAGACAATGGTATATATTTAGATTGAGGGTTTTAAGTTAAAGGTTTTACTTAAAAGCTTGGTTCATTATTATTATACGACAAAGTTTAATATCCCATGTGACAGCTAAATGATTAGCACACTTACTATTTTCAGCAGTATATCAATGATTTTTCATTGCAAAACCTATCTTAACCTGCCTATAGAAACTTTTATGTGGTGATATTTTGTCATAACCAAATTGCTGGTCCTGGACTCCACATCAACACCACTTGCAATATAAGTCTTGTCCAAAATGAGCATGCTTGACACTGACACAAACTGAGGAATTTAAAGCTTTTCGCTATTCCGTACAAATGATGTGCAGACTGCAATTTTTCAGTAGTTTAGGCCTTAACTTATGTGCAGTCAATTTCTGCCCTACCCAAGAGCACATCCTGATAAGATGCTGACATTGCAGTCAAACCTCAGTCTCTTCCAATTTCAGTTAAATTTCAGCTTGCATTTTACCCTGAACAGCAAAAAAATTATTGATCAAAACGACAACTCAGGCACTGAATTGCCTGTTCAAAGGATCAGCAAACATTAGAATAAGTAGATCCATCACATTTATATGGAAACAAAGAGACTCAGATTTGACAGATTATGTACGTCAGCCCTTGAGTACAACCTGACTGGACTTTATCATCTTCCCTTGCTTATGGTATGCTGCTGCTTAAAAACTGGAGTTATTTATTTTCAAATAGCTCAATAGCATTTAACAGGCATTAAGATACTTGTGTGTCTGATACAATGGAAACCATTAAACTCCCAAGAATATTGGCATTATTTGCCTCTCTGTGACCCAACTGTATGGAAATATATCTTCAAAAGTGAAAACCAACTCCTACCCATGTTCTTTCAAATTTCCTATTTTTTTTTTGTGCAGAATCTGTGGATTCAGGTGAACACAGCAGGAATAGAAATGTAATTTTTAACAGGCTTTGTAATAGACTACACAGACAGATGGAAATACAACAAACTATTGAAAGAATTGCCACACCACATACCATGCCTACTTTGCTGACAGTTTCATAAACAACTCAAGGGCTGATTTCCACATGGCAGCTGCCCAGCACAACAGAGCACTGCCTCCCACCCCCCTGTGACTGGACGCACCACCTTCCCCGAATCTCCGCCAATTTACACCAGATGAAGAAGATCTTACCACAGGTGTGACTGCATCTGCCTGCCAAGAAACAAGCCCGCAATCACAGCCTCGGCAGAGAGAGGCCGGCAGCTCACTGTCAGGCAGCACAGCAGTGAGAGCCCAGCAGGCCCCCTTAACCTTCTGGGGGGACACTGGCTAACTTCTGTCTCTCCTCATAATGTCTGCTGGGATCTGGAAGGACTAAAACACAGGAAAAAGTTGAGCGTGTACCTTCCATGCACACTTTGAATCTTAGAGGGCTGTGTAAATAATCTTCCAACTGTGGCCTATTTTGTACCACTATGTTTTGCTCATGCAGATAAAGCTAATTTTACAATAAAAGCAAAGTAGTACCTCTAAAAACCAATAAAACTATTTTACAAGGGTGAGGCAAGTATCTGTAGAACAGCTGACTGCATCCAAAGCTCCCTATAAACAAACACACTAGTGGAAATACATTTTAGGAAACTAGCTTGGAGTAATCCCACTTTATCTTAATAATCCTGAAGTCCATTTTCGTACAAACTTCTTTTTCTCCCTCAACCCATAAAGCTACCCACAAAGCTTCGCATTGTCAATAGAAAAATAATCTTTTACTTAACAGTGAGTCCTAGGCCTATGCACACTATTAACTACATAGCTGATAAAGAAGACGCAATTTTGGATGTGGATTTTTGATGTCCATTGGATTTACTATGTAATCAGTTGATCTAATTCCATCAAAAAACTCTTTAGATTAAACACCAATTAAAAAACCACCAGATTAGACAGATTAGCTACGAGAGGGTTTAGCACCAGCCAACCTGCTGTATAACTCTGCTGCTTTTCATAAACAGTTTTTTGATTCTGGCTTTGTGACTACCTCTTTCTGTTTTCTGAAATGGACATAATCATCCTAAGTGTTTGGGACTGCCAATAAAACTCCCAACTGGTAAGAAAACAAAAGTCCCAGGATTTTTTTTTTTATTAAATAAGGCTTAACCAACATTTTTGATCCATTACAGAACAAACAGGCAGCTCAATGGGGAAGCAGAAGAAGGGATCAATATATTTCAGCCTAGCATGTTAATGGGAAACATGAATGAAATGTGTATATGTAACATGACATATATTTAAAATGTTCAGCCAAAACAAGAGCTCAATAACTGCAAGGCCCATTTCAGGCCAGCCTGAACAGCCAGGCAATGCTCTAGGGACAGGGATAAGCCACTTTTCTCAACAAGAAAGAAATCAGGAATAAAGTTCACAACAAAACACAACAAACAAAAATGAGAAACACCAAACCTGCTACCAAAATTAAATGCAAGTAAAAAATACTTAAATTAAATCTCTGGAAGGACAAAGATTTTGGTTCCATACATTGCTTTGTACAATATTTCCAGTTAAGGTTCCTGTAATAGAGGGGGAGTTTTACATAAAAAGGCTCTAATTTTTGACATTCTAAAACAGTGTCCTCACTGGGAGAAAAGAATGCATAAAATTTCCATTTTGCCAGAAATCTCTATTCATACTGGAACACAAAGAGATAAGACAGATTCTCGTAATGATGCTTGGAAATAATCTGCCCTGAATTTCAATGTAGTATTAAATTTTTGAGTATACTTTGCATTTAATTACTCGCTTCACCAGCAGTTGCTCATTACACATAAATCACATCAATCTAATCACTCTAAGCATTTCTAAATTGTTGGTCTCTAACAATATAGAAGATAATGCATTTTAAGGTCACTGAAAGTGTTCTTTACAATGTATAGTACACATTAATGTACCATTCATCTTCAACCAGGCTAGCACAAAGTCCCGATCTTCATTTGACTGAATATAGAAAATCATCCATAGAATATATTTTCTATTTATCAAAACACCATTCTAAGGATTTTAAGTTGCCTGGATTCACAAGAGAGTGTTATGCAGCAAGAACTGGAGTTAGCAATAAGTTTCTACCCTCCCATCATCGTCATATGTATGTCAGCACTTACCTGGCTAAACCTAACTCATCGACAAAACCCACGTATCCCAGCAGCAGTTTAAGGAGTTTCTGAGTTATAGAGAGTATACCCAGATCTATGACAGAAACTTTCACTCCCACATTTGAAATCTAGTACCCAGCCAGGTACCCGTTGTACTCCAAATAAAACCACCACCAATTTCTGATATCTGAAGTTCTGCACTAACTGGTACAGGAAGCATAAATGTTATTAAAACCAGACAGAAAGGTCTTACTAAGATTACAAGGGGAGACAGCAAGGAACACTGGGAATTCATGGTCCTTCCCATACAGCATTTTCATGTCTGAACAAAAATTATTCCGAGATATTTGTGCCTTTTTCTCTCCAAATCAAATGAATGAAGATGTGGAAGTAAGGTAGCTTTCTTTCCCATCCCATATGCAGGCATAGTAAGTTCCTCACAGAAAAGTACATGACATAACTTCTAACATTATCAGACACCAATCAGTAACAGTTACCAAAGTTTAATACTAATTTCATTCAAAGTGTGCATCTTCAAAATTTGCTTGCAATGTTTAAGTCTCAAAGAAATAACTATGTGTTCTGTGTCCTGGCTCTGCTGTGCACACAGGGGTGTGACCTGCAGTCACCGCCCTGCAAATTCGGCTACCTGGGTTCCAACTGGACCTTGGCCCCCAGGCTTGGCATCACTGGCAGTAGCTCAGCAGAGCTATTTCAGCCCTGTTTTCTTACATAAAACAAGTGCCTGAGAAACACGCTGCCTCTAAACATCTAAAAATATAGACGCTATCTTGGAAAGCCTTAAACAGGAGGAAAGTGGAGGGTCATAGCTGCAAAAAACAGGTTCATTTTTTATTTAGGAATTCTGTTGCTTCAATCTTTGCCAAGCATGCTCACCACTGAGTGCTTGGTACTCCACCATGCTTTTAGCAGGACTTGCAGGCCAGGAATGGGCAGCCATAATTGCCTTCCCAATTACTGGCTGCACATAAAGTGAATTTAAAATTAACTAAACCAATTATCACATTTTTTTCTCACAAGGACCTACGTGCCTTGCCCTCCAAAAGGGAAGGAAGAATTCCTGCCAGGCAGCAGGTTCCTCTCACCTCTCCTGCAGTGAAAGCAGTGTAAGGAATGGCCAATGCCACCAGAGCAACCTGTGGCCACACAGCGAACAGATGAGGGCCTGGAAATGTGTGCCCTGGGCTGGCCAAGGAGAACAGAAGGAGAAGAGGGGAGGATATACTTGGGTCTTGCTGGACACCTCTGGGGAAGCTTAAAAAAACCTGGAATTTGAGACAAAACCAAGCATGCTAATGTGGGGTAGCAGAGAAGTTCAAATACACCTTTTTCAGTTATTTCTGTTGCATTACTAGATGTACTTACAAGCTTTAAGTAGTGAGCAACATCAAACCACATGTTGCCACTGCACTGATGGAAGTTCTGAAACCTCATATCAGGGTATTTTCTATGGCATGCTTATGAATATCTATTTTCTATTAAATGGTGATTTTACTTGTAAGAGATGCAAAAAGGGTCCTAGAACCCAGTGGTAAAGTACCTACTATCTTTGCTGCCCCTAATTTTGATTCTGTCTAGATTAAAAAGTTGTACACAACAGCTTATGTAGCTTAAGACAGCCTTGTGCAGGGACTGTCTTACTGATATATCAATATGGCCTTTACTAGCTGAATTTCATGTGCAAATAAAATGTGTTTTAACTATTTCAAAATCATTGCTGAAAATGTACAAGACACCCCACTTGTTTGTCTCTTCATCTACGAGGTGGTGATCTGGGATCAGTAAGGATGGCAGCAGCTCAAAGAAGATTATAGAAGTCTTACCACTTCTGTAATCTCATTCAGGATCAAGCAAGTAAGAGCTCACAAACATCAAACTACAGAGGCAGTGGGGAACTCCCTATGCTTAGCAGAAGGTGTTGGAAATGCTGCCTCACTGCTCCTCAGAAAAAAACCTTGACTGGATCATCTGCATTTGAAAACCCTCCTCCTCTTGACTGGATAGAGATATATAGCAGGATATTTTTAGTGAAAATAAAACCAGGTTGGCTTTATTTTCAAGATCTCTTGCAATTAAGATACAGAGGTGTGAGATTTCTTACGTCAAAAGTTATTGTCTGATTTTGAAAGTAGCCACCCGAGATGAGATACTGCAGATCTTTGATCACTTAAAAGGGTATGGAAATGCAATCCATTTGCCTTTACATCCTAGGACTCTGCTCTTCTTTATTTGTTTGTTTAAATTATGGCATTTCAGTGAAATTAAACCAAAGTAGTTCACAGATGTATGCAACTGTTTTAACTTCTGAATTAAATAGATGCTGTAAATGAAAGGGCCAGTGCTGACCCCTGATGCTGAAAGCCTGGAGGAGATATTACAAGACAAAAATTAAGCACAATTCCTTCTCTCCTCTAGCAGATCCTTAGCCTGGAAGTAGAAAGCACGATCCCTCGGCAGAGTAGAACAAGCAAGAAGCACTGCCTCCAGAAGATTCTCCCAAGTCTGCGTTCAGCTCGAGACAAACACATGTAGCAGTTTTTCTGTTCAGATTAGGAGAGGTGCCAAAACAAGGAGTTTTTATTTTTGTGTCTGACTAGACAATAAACAGTATCACAGAGTTACAACTCATTACCCCTGGAAGCAACAGAATAACATCAGTAAAAACATGCAGAGGCAAAAGGCGACCTTCTCCAGCTGCTGTAGAAAACAACAGTCTACCAAACCACTACAGGGATGCAATAATCTCAGGGGAGAAAAGTCTTCACAAAGAACCTGAAGGACCATCAGGCCCAAAGGCAAGCACAGTCCAACTGCCACATGGCTTCTGTCTTCTAAAGGATGAAGGCTTGCTCCATTTCTAATCTTCTCTTTCTTCCATATGCCTGTCCTAGCTGTGATATCCCATCTTTTCCTCTGCACTATCAAGACACTTGGCAAGCCCTTCCTTGATCCACCATAACTGAAGGACACTACAGAGTCTACAGACACTGCTGCACGTGTTTTCTGCAATTTCAGGGGCCCACAAAAGCACACAATAAATTCTGGCACAAGCACGAGGCTGCCTGTGAGTAACTGGGAGCTGGAGGAAAGACAGAAGGACAGAGAGGGGAATACTTTACCCTTTCTGGAACTGATGAAACAAACTCCACAAACTCTGTCTGTTTCATCCAGTGCCCAGGCACAAAGCACTCTATGCTACCCATGCTGCTGCTCCAGCAGATGGACCTACCAGCATGGAAAACACCTGTTTTCTCTCCTGCTCTGAGAAAGTAAGGACAATTGTCCGAAACAGAGTTGGTCACACATGTTGAAACAAAATATCACTGTAAATCCGTAGCAACCACCAATTCACCTTTATGCATTTCACTGTTTTTTTCTGTATAGCTCTGTAAACCAGATGTTAATGGCTTTCCATGGCCTTATGGATCACCACTGACCTAGACCTAAAAGCAGCAAGGACTGCATCACAGTGTTCTCTTTAAAATATTTTGAAGTAGAAAAATTAGATCTTTGTACTCTGGGTTTCCCATGACTGCATTACAGAAAGAAAACTGTTGAGCAATCTGAGGTAAAAAGCATTTTGGATCCAATGAGAGGGTTTTTTACACCTTTTAAAAGGGATATGCATATATACATAAAAGATCAGGCTGGCTCAAATGTTTATCTTGCCAGCTTTACAAAGTCCAGTTTATAAAAGGTGATTGTACAATTTGCTGTCTATGTCAGCATGATGTAGGCATCAGCCACCTTATCTGCTGAAGCAGAAAATAAAATTTAAGTAACCATCCACTCTTGACTGCTTGTTTTAACAGCACTGCCCATCTAAAGTTCAAATAATCTTTTATCCACCATGTAAAAAAATACATTAAAGATGGTTAAACACTGAGCTATATAATTTCACACATCAGTATCTGATCACTGAGGCATTTTACGTTCCCTCTGATTCTGTGTTTAGTGATCATAACAGTCTTTTACAATTATTAGGACCTCTATGAAAAGGTTTTAGGCTACTGGTAGATTCACACGTGTGCAATTAATTGGGCTGAAATCCTAAATCTGCTTAAACTAGCAGGACTTTTCCATCAACTTCAGCTGGGTCAGGATTTTATGGAAATTAGACTCTGTATGTTTTGCAAAAACACAAATAAAAAGATCTGTATTTTTATTCAAAGTTTAAGCAACAGAAGTTGTTCAGTTTCCTGTCTTCATTAGTTTTGTTGTCAAACAACAAATACCACCCACACATGTACTTTTTAATACAATAAGACAAATGTCACTGCAATAATCATTTGAGATTGGAAAGTTTGGCAAGGTGCCAGAGTAGTGAAAGTGATCCCATCACAGATTGTTCAGCAGCAGCGCTAACATTAAATTCCTGTGTGCTCTGTTTGGCAACATGCTACAGTGAAAAACATGAACACAAGTTCATGAAATTAAAGCTCATTCCCAGAGGTGCTAATGAACGTTCTTTTCATTCACCTTATATTTCCTATTCAATTTTTACAAATAAACAAAAACACTTAAGAGTTTATCTTTTAACCTATTTTCCTTCTGTAGTCTTCGGGCTGGCCTTAAGCTGCAGTATTAGTCAAGCTGCTCACTATTTTTAGAAATAAGCAATTCAATAAATCACTCGAAAGTATTATAAAGCCAATGGGGACTCATTCTGAGGGAATTAAAAAAAAAAAAAAAAAAAAAAAAGGCATCATTGCTCAATCCACAGCAGTATTTACAGAGCAGACACCAGCAAGGACCAGCATGCTCCTGGCTGGCCAAGCAGCCAAGCTCTCATCTTTGAGGCACTGATTTATCCCACAGCCTAGTAAGAGCTCTCTGGTGCTCTTGTACCACCGGAATTTCTAATCTAGCAGCTGGAAAAACAGAGTAGGACTTGAGGGTTCAAAACTGATTTACAGGATTCTTAGACTTCTCTATAACCTTGGGTCTGAAGAAAGCTTGGAAGAGCACAGGATCAACAAAGGCACAGATGGTCTGTGCATCTGCACTTGTCACAGGACACATTACAAATGTTAATTACCAGCCCATGAAAAGCACTTTCTCAATAGTTTTCAGATGAAAAAAAAAGTCACTTCTATCTCCAAGGAAGACCCAGGGAACTACAGGCTGGCTGGTCAGCCTCACCTTGATCCCTGGGAAGGAATCCCAAGACAGGGAGGAGTGGGTGATACACCCAACAGTCATGCTGCCACCCAGAGAAACCTTAACAAGTTAGAGAAATGAGCCAACAGGAACCTCAAGAAACCCAGCCAATATGTGAAGACTTGGACCTGGGGAGGGACAATCCCACGCACTAGGCTGTGCTGGAGGCCACCTAGGTGGAAAACAGCTTTGTAGAAAAGGCCCTGGGTTCCCAGTGGACACCAAGTTGAACACAAGCCAGCAGTGAGCCCTCGTGGCAAAAAGCTGAACCATGTCCTGGGCTGCATTAGACTTGTATTGGTATTATATTATATTGTATTTTTTTAATATTATATTGTATTGGCAGCAGGTGTGGGGGGAGGTGATCCTGCCCACTCTACTAAGGCACTGGAGAGGCCAAACTTGGAATGATAGGTTCAGTTCTGGGATCTCAAATACAGGAAAGACATGGACACATCAGAGAAAGTGCAGCAAAAGGCCACCAGAATTATTTCAACATGGAGAAGAGAAGGTTTTGGAGAAACCTCATTACAGCCTTACAGTACCTCAAGGAGACTTACACAAAGGAGGGAGAAGGACTTTTTATACGGGCAGATAGTGACAGGATGAAGAGCAACAGTTTTTAAATGAAAAGAGGGCATGTTTAGAGTAGCTGTAAGGAAGAAATTCTTTACTCAGAGGGGGTGAAGCACTGGAACAGGTGCCCAGAGAAGTGGTGGATGCCCCAGCCCTGAAGTGTTCAAGGCCAGGTTGGATGGAGCTCTGAGCAAGCTGGTCTAGTGAGTGAGTAACATCCCTGCCCATGACAAGAGGATTAGAACTAAATGATCTTTGAGGTGCTTTCCATTCCAAACTGTTCTGTGATTCTGTGATTAAGAGACTGGATTATCTTTCCTATGAGGAGAGCTGGGACTTTTCAGCCAGGAGAAGAGAGGGCTTAAGGAAATCTTAAAAATGTCTAGAAACACCTGAATGGAGGGAACATAGAGCCAGGCTCTTCTCAGTGGTGCCCAGTGCCAGGAGCAGAGGCGATGGTCACACACTGAAATACAGGAGGTTCCCTCTGATCATCAGGAAACATTTCTTCATTGTGAGGGTGGCCCAGCACTGGAACACGTTGCTCAGACAGGCTATGGAGTCTCCCTTCTTGAAGGCATTCAAAACCCATCTGGACATGGTCCTGGGCAATTAGCTCTACATGACCCTACTGGAGCCAGGGGCTTGGGCCAGGTGATCTCCCAGGGTCCCTTCCAAACTCAAACATTCTGTGACAGAGACTGAGCAGCACATCTCTGTCCAGTGGTATGTACTGAATGCCTGAAGGCTGTCAACTGATCACACTCAACTAATCTCATTCTAGACCTAAAAGAATATAGCAAATAAAGATCAGAACTGTCAGTGGCTTCACTTTTACATAGTTACAGTTTTCTAAATACAATTCCTTTTAGAGGCAAAGTGGTTTTGTTTGGTCTGTGTCCAAACAATGACAACAACAACAAAGTTACATGAAAAAATCCTCAGTAAATTAGTCCCATTCATTTTTTTATTAGGGAAGAGTGGAGAAAAAAATACTATCTTACTTTCTCACCACCCCCAGCTCTGCCTCCAGTAACCCGTATTATATATAAACTTTTAAAATTTTTCAAAAGGAAGAAAAGAAAGAAATCCCAAGTCTAGCCATGAATTTTCCACACCAACTTCACTAGACAGGTTTTCACTCAAGAACAACAAGAAACTGAACAAAGTTTGAAATTTAAAAATTAATTAACTTTATCTACACACAAAAATATGGCTAAGCTGCTGGTGTTTATCTACCTCGCTTGTCTCACCCTTTAGTTGTTCCTCACAGTCCATCAGTGTCCATTCACATCTCATGTTACTCTCTGCAGAAGTGGGCAGACCAGGGTCATGCTTATTCTGAGTTTGTACACAGCCTAGCCTAATCGGCTCCAAGTTCAGGACATGAGTTCTCATATCCTAATAACTAGCAGTATTTATAAAAATAACATTATCATTTATTATTCTGAAAGGGAACATTTAATTTTCCTCTTATGTGTCTTGCAAGATCTCTCCTCCACTAAACAAATCTAGTATTTGAAGCTTGTATTTTGCAAATTGCCTCTTAAAATACATTTGCACACACACACAAAAGCTAAATTAAATCACACTTTGCTAATCACGCAGGAAAACCCACTTTTTTGTCACAATGAGTATATAGTCCATTCAAACAGCCAAGCTGAAAGTCTGATTTAAAGAACAGCAATGAATTCACACCTGGCTTTAGAAAGGAGGAGCAAAAGAGAAGAGAGTGAATTCAACACAGCTGAACAACACATAACCAAAAGGCAATTGATTTCTTCCACAAAAGCTCTAAAGATTCTTCTGCATCCCATATATCATACAGACGTCTTTATCTTAAAAAAAAAAAAAAAAGGGGTGAAAAAATCAACCCAAAACATAACAAACCACAAAAACCATGTCCAAAAGCATAATTTTTCATGAATTCCTACCAATGTCTGCCATCCCCTCTCTGAAACCTCTGGAACAGACTTATACATGGTCCTTACTTTGCATCTGTCATAAATTTCACTTCACAAGCTGGGTAAAACTGAGCCAAATCTTAAAGTGTAAGCATGAAGTTAAAGTCTTGCTTATACTGCCTGGGCTTTTGTATTCCTCTACCATTACTGTACAGCTCTCTGGGCCTTTAGTTTTCAGACTCTTCATCATTTTGGGAGCTATGTATTTGCAGGATCAAATCCATTTGTGGGAAATTCATCCTTTTGAACTATGAAGAGGTGCTCACAAACAAGCCAGTACCTGGAACAGGAAGTTCTATGGGTGAGGAACAGGTCCAGCACCCATAGTAAGCTGGATTACGAATGTCCTGGGTCTATAGTCTCAGCATGGGGACAGAAATTGGGCTGGAGATAAACTGGAGACTCAACTGGGCTGAACAGAAGAAAGCACTAATCCCTTTACTATTTTTAACAGTAGAGAAAACATTGCAACATGCTGGCATGTTATCACAAGCCCATGTTCACTACTAGTCCACGTTCTCAATCATAGATAGCACTCTAATGCTTTACAGACAAGTTAGCATAACTCTGCTACTTGCAGTGGGGTTTTCTTCTAAGAATCTGATAAAGTCAGCACTGGAGACTGCTGATGGATCCTACTTCAAAACTCCTTTCCCTACCATCAAACTCAGCAGTTTCCACAGATTGCATTAACCCCAGCACAGTACTAACGTGGCTGTTTGTGATATCTGAACAAGGCTGCATACAAAAGATGAATTAAATAGGACCACAAATTAACCCACGCTTCAAGACAAAGTACTAGCAATTACACTATTTATACTTTTTCAGCTCATTTCAAATGGCTGAAAATCCAAATGCAGCCAAAGCAAATACAGGCTGCACAAAAAGAGTTTCACATGCAAAATGAGTCTGCATAATCAGCACCTTGGTGCAATTCGTTTCCATACAGAGATTAATGAACTAGTTCTGACAAAGTAAGAAAACACAGCACTTCTCCACAAGGCTTTACAGGCTCTCCAAGACTCTCTGGCTACTCTGCCATTAACCACCAGCCACACACAGCACACTCATGTCCCTTCCAACATGGTAGCATAGCAGGGGAGACAAAGCAACAAAAACGTTTTCCAGTGTTCTCCTCCAGCACAGCTACACAACAAAAGACACAATTTTTGTATCTTTCTCATGAGCACCAGTCTCTCTTTTTTGTCATATATGTTCTCTTTCCATAACTTCAGAAACAGGAGAAATAATATTTATCTTTATAAAGTACTTCTTTGTCTCTATCCCCATGCACAAGAGTGAGGGTCCATAACAGACTACCAAAGGCACAGCCACACAGTAGACTTCTTCCTGGAGCAGAAAATATGGCTGTATGACCTAAAAGTGCCAGTACTTTACTGATTTTGAGTAGTGGACCAAAATTCTCAGGCACCTTTTAACAACATTTATTCCACTGCTGACCCTATGAAGCTTTTATCCATGTATCACAGGCAGTCCACATAAGTGACTTTGTCACAAGCCCATGAAACCTCTAGTTTTAAAATGCCGTTCCACCCAAGGGCACAGACATCAAGTGTACACGTGAATACACACCAAAACACCCTTCTTAATTGCATTATCCAGATAGCATATACTACAAAACCCAGATCACTTTGCTTTGAAGTCCAAATAAATTCTTAAGCTCATTAGGACTTCTCTTATTATGAAGAGTATTGGTTACTGAAACAATTTATGCCATCTCTCAGGAGTGAGAGATGATGACCCCTTCAATACACTTCGCTCCCAGTCCCCAACTCAGAAGCCCAGGTCTGGGAGTCAAATGCTGCTGACTCCATGCCACTTCTCCATTTGGAAAGAATTCCAGTTGACAAATCACAACCAAATCGTGCCAGTCCTATTACCCTCACAGTGCTTTGCAGCTAGACCTCAGTATTTGTTTTATGCCTGCTTCTCACATTAACAGGAACACAAACTGCTTGGAAAACCCACCTTCTGATACACACAGGGCCACATAGCTAGAGCTACTTTTGGGAAGCATCTCTGCAGTTCAGTCTTTCCGGCTTAGAAGCACTCAGAAATACAATGCCAAAGGCAGAGAACTTTTATCTGTTGCTTTAAAATTACTTGGAAGAACCCTCCCATTAAGCTTTGAGAACTCCCACGCTAATAATCTGTAAAGAAATACACAGAGATCAAAGGTAATTTATTTAAAATGTTAAATTTTAAGCCCTCATAGTTTATAATACTCAAAAGTATAAACAGAGAAAGCAGAAACTGAGCAGGTAATGACAGTTAAAAACATTCCTCCAAAGAGGGTAAATATGTGCACCTGGTTATCAATGGTGACTTTACAGTTTATTATGTACACTAGAAGTAGACTAATAGGCCTTACTACACTCATCTCACCGATGAGTTAGGTTTCCTATTCAAGGAAGTAAATACATCCAAGCACAATATTTTTGTATGTACACATACTACTAAGTGCAAGGCAGAAATACCAGGAACCTCTAACAGCCCTACTACTTGAAAGCATGTTGAGGGTGGACAAAGAGGACAGTACACTCCCACATTATATGCAGACTACACCTGTGTAATCCACTTATATTTCAGTTTATTATGCTCCACTTTAGAATTTCACTTTTTTTTCCTATTAGGTACACACAGGAAGTTCCTCTAAGCCACCTCTACCACTTAAGACTTTCTTTACTAAGGGGAGAATTATGGGACCAGAAGCCCATTCTGGTGCTCTTCATCCTAAGGCTACCACTCAAGTGTCAAGTGTTGGTTCTGTAGCAACAACGTTCTTTCAGCCTGTCAGGCCTGAGTACCATGGATGGTCTGAGCCAGACACATAACCAAAACTCATGGCATTTGACAGACTCAGTGAAGAGCTATAGTCCAATGACCCAGCTGTGCCAGACTGATTCTCTCAGAGCTGTAACAAAACTGCTCTGAAGTAATATGGGGATAACTTGCATTTCTGCTGCTATTTTCCTTTGTTTGTTGTTTGTTTAGGATCCGTTTCCTTCTTTTTCCCCCATCTGTGGATACAGGAAAGACCCCAGCGGTAATACAGCACTCCTAATTATCTAACCCTGAACCCTTATTAAGTAAGAATTATTACCTAAATTGAAAAAAATAAAAATCAATTCAAATGGGTACCCTTTAAACTTTCATACCCATTTATTTTGCATTACCCGTGGACATCTATCACACGAATCCTCTATAGTGCTATACACAGACTTAATCCTACTGCCCTGGTTATCCCAAGAGAAAAATAATTACAGAAAACGCTTCATAATAAAATCATTAAGCCGAAATCTGCGGGATCTCAGCCAGTGGGTGTGTTCATCAGGTTGTTCCAAACCGCACCGATTTCAGAGCACTGCCCGCGCACGCTTCGGTGGGATTTGAATCGGGCCTCTGCACAGAAGGGCTGCATTCCTAAACTTTCCACAGGTCGCCCACTCAGGCCTCTTGACCACGACCACCCGCGCTCGCAGGAGCCCTGCCCGGCCCCGGCAATTCGCACGGCCCGCAGGCACAGCTCTCCAAACAGCTCTGCGCACACGGCCGGCTTGAACATCCTTCCAACCCGCGCCAGCCGCACGCTTCACCCGGCCAAGTCTCCACGCCCAATGCTCAAACTCCTTCAGACCCCGGTGGCGCCCCACGCCCCCCACCCGCTTTCAGTCAGCCGCCTCTGCCGCGCGCTTCGCCTGGGACTTGCTGAGGGCCGGCCGGCCCGCCCGCCGTCGGAGTCCCCCGCAGCCTCCCGGCGCCAGCCCGCTCCGAGCCCCGCCGTGAGCCCCAGGCCGCCCCCAGCGCTCGCCGGCCCTGCCTGGGACACCGGCCGGCCCGGCCCGGCCCGCCTCACCGGCCCCGCACCCCTGCCCGGGCCCCGCAACCACCCGGCGCCGCGCCCTCCCGGGACGCACCTTAAGGCTCCCCCGGAGGGGGCCCTTGCCGTGGCCGGCCAGTGCCGGGGGGGCGCTCCCCAGGCCGCCCTCCTCCTCCTCCTCTTCCTCCTCCACCTCAACCACCACGTCCTCGTCTTCGTCCTCTTCCTCCAGCGCCGCAGCGGAGCCCTCCCGCCGGGGCGGCCTCCAGGCGCTCTCGGGCTTGGGGGGCCGGACCGCGTCCACCTGCGGTGCCGCCGCGCTCAGCCGCCGGCTGCCCATGCTGGAGCGCTTGGCCAAGCGCCGCGC